>ML178828.1:323088-536798 GCA_004369125.1 Pterulicium gracile
GTCTGTGGCGGAATCGGAGGAATTCCAGTCGAAGAAGCTTTCCCGATGTGCTTGGCGCGACATGGAGTGGAACCGAGGAGAAGAGGTGCTAGTGCCGCTTGTCGGTGGCGATGATGCGTGCGCCCGGTCGGGGTAGCTGATAGCGAAGTGAGGATCACTCTCGACTTGAGAGTGTGGAAAGCAAAGCTCTTCGAGAGCTGAACACGAATCGTCCCACCACGTCGATCTGTTCTCCATCTTCTCCTTACCCTTCTCCCGCTTGAACTCCTTTTCCATACTCAACGACCCAGCCAAAGCGTCCTTCAGCGCAGTGAGAAATCCCGACCTGCCTGAGCCAACGGATGGAGAAGGAGGAAGGGGGAAGAGAGCAGAATCTATAAGATCCTCAAGAGTGACCGTAATGGCCTGAGCTCGAACGCCTCGATTCTCACCTTCCAGTGCGCCAATGATTGACCTTCAGGGAGAGTAGCTTGATGTTCTCTGGTAGTGCGATAAGAGGATCTGCTGTACACGGAAGGGAGGGAGATAGATGATGACGAGGCGACCACACGAACACCTCTAGAACGCGCGATCGGGTCTTCAACACTCATGTCGTCGCGGTCTGAAAAATCATGATACGACGGTGCTCGTGATGCGCGTGGTGTTTCGAGATAGCTGGACGTCGACCTGAACGACCTGAAGGTGGGACTGGAACGGGGGGATGGAACGGGACGAAGGAGAACCCTGATATAAGACGGGTGCGAGGTGATTCGGCCTTTGTTGAAGCTGAGCTTAGTGGAGAGGACGGAGGGGGGTGTACCGCTGGGTCGGATGACGACCGGCAGCTTTTGACGTAGATGGGGCTAAGGGAGCAAATCTCTGCGCGAGAGAAGGGTGGTCATCGTTAGGATGGAGAGTATTATGATGCGAACATACTTCGAATACTGAACGTCTTCTGAGGCTCGTCGTTGGCATTGAACCCATCGGGGCTAGCAGCGATAATCAAAGGGGGGCACAGCAAGTTTCCCAAAAAGACTTGAGCGTGCTGGAGGGCGAATCCATGGAAAGGGCGATGGGAGGGATGACAGTGCAGGCACCTTTTGAAGGGACGAGGATCACTGTCCTCGCATCGTCCGTCTCTACTCTTAAAGCAATATTGAGAGCATTCCGTTCCTGCGCGAGCTTTGTGATGAACGGCCTTGGTTCGACGTTGATTAAAAGCTAGTCGTTCTTGAAACATTCCTGTGGGTCTTCAAAAGGAGCACCTGCTGCCGCATTTTAGTGAGTAAATTGTTCGGAAGGTGCTACTTGTGCCTGCTTCCTACTACGCCTCTTTTAAGGTTGCCGACATGGCAACGCATGAGTCTAGGCTGCTGAGATGTTAAAACAATGGACTGTGAGTGATTTTCCGAACGAGAGTGGGATAACCTCGCTCATGATGCATAAACCAAAGAATCTGACGAGAAGTCGTAGGACTCGAGCGCAACTTTAGTAAAAGCTTGAGTGACGCGGAAGACTTGAGGGTAACAATAGGTCTTCTTAGCCACGGCCAAATCCTGTCGTCATTTGCGTGGATCTAAACCGAGCATGCGCAGGTTAGTCCATGAATGCTCAGCTTTCCAAAAGGGAACTGTAGCATGTTTTGAAGGTGGTACAGGTATGGTAGACAAGATATGCGCATGAGGTGTGACAAGCATATTAGCAATCTAGAGTTCAGAACGCTCGATATCATCATCTGGATGTAGCTGCTGCCGCAGTGATGAACGGTACTGAGCTGCTTGAACATGTGTGAAAGGGAACAGGACGCTCTCACATGAATGTTGTCAGTTCCCCAAGTGGTTGGACGGCCCGCCATCTCGAAGATGAGATTCCCGCCTTTGGCGATCATGTCGTGCGACACGATGGGATGTTCGATCAAGTCCTGATTGAACGTCAAACGTTGGATATATTCATGTTTGTCCGCTCCAGGGGCAGATATGACTAGTGGCTGTTTGACACCAGGTAGGTCGATAGTGACCTTGGAGAAGAAGGGACTAGATGGAGGTATTGTGAGCAGAAAAGCTTGTGCCTCGGAAAGCAGACATTTTGATACTCACGATCCGACCACGTAATCGCCCGATACGGGGTTTACAGGGTAGAGCCCAAGAGCAGTGAATAGATACCAGGCACTCATTTGTCCACAGTCTTCGTTCTGCAACAATGGGCTTAACCTTAGCTTGACGAGGAACAGAGAGGCACTCACGCCAGTGAGGCCTTCCGGGCCAGTGAAGTAATTGTTAGTGGCGATCTCCCTGACTTTCTCTTGGGTTTTGTCCGGCCTGCCGGCAAGAGCGTACAGGTATGGTATGTGGTGGGAGGGCTAACATCGGGACAGAGCTACACTCAGCAGTGGTGAATGAAAATGGATAGCTAGAAGCTAACCTCGTTTGTATGATCATTGTGACCATCGTCAAAATGAACGTCGAGGCTCTCAACGAAGCTCACATTACCACCGCGGTAAGCAATGAGAGTATCAACGTCATGGACGACGTCGAATGAGTACGCCCACTTGTCTCCTTCGGTCCAACCCGCAGTCTCACCTGAGGGCTTTAGTTAGTAGGCAGGTTATAGTTGTTTGATCTCGGCGTACCAGCCCAGTCGCCATTGGCATTGCGCGCTTCCATAAAGCCGGTCTCGTTGTTGAAGATGGTAAATGGGGCGGTGAGAGCTCGTTTCATGAATTTGTCTACCTCCGAACCAGGCTTGCCGAAATGCTGGCCGAGTATGGCAACAGCGTAATCGTCGTCTAGATGGTAAGTTTTCAGACCATGGTCGCTCTATCTATGGATCAAAGCTTACAAGCGTAGTCAAGGGTCCTCGATCCTGATTCCGAGTGTATGTCGTTCGCCACGTAGCCTTTCTGAGCATATAAAGTGCCGAGGCCCGCTCGCACCTCATAGTCCACGCCCTATTCAAGTTGAGTACATATCTAGAACTGTATCATGATGGTTCAGACCTCTTCCCGGTCAGAATAGCTGGAGCAAATAGATGAGTCCCGCTTGGGTTGAGTCAAGTAGTAAGATACACACCTGGTGTTATGGTCGTTTCTGGGAGGAACTGTAGCATCCTTGTACACAGCTTCGTATGCTAAGGCTTCGTCGAATCCCTTGACGCCTTTGACTACGGCTTCGGCGATGAGCGAATCCGCGTGGGTTCCGACCTGACCAGGCCTCAAAGAGTGCTAGAGAGACGGCGAATACTGACGTGCCCTACCATGATGTTTGTTTCTACAATCTAGTTTAGCAAATGGAGGTTTAGTATTAACGGGAACGATGGGACGTGCCAATAACATTCTTCCACATAGGAAGCCAGCCTCCCTATGCCTGATGAGACTCCCACTAAGCATAGTAATTACGTTCGTCATACCTCCTTGTAATCCTGAAGCATGCTCGTGATCATATCTGGCACGCGCTCTGGGGCAAAGAAGATGAGCCAGGCCCATGCTGCCCGATACGTGTCCTGCAAATGTAGTGTGATTAGCACCAAGATCTCCATGTCAGGGCAAGAGACATACCCAGATCGAATATCCATTATAAGAAATCCCCTCCTTAACGGAGTCTGTGTATCCCGAGTAGTAGTGACCATATTCGTCGACTTCATATGGGTACTGATATCGTCGAACAAGTGGCATCAGTAGTCTCTCGAACTCATGTCACGTAGGTTGCTCACCTGAAGGGCGTGGAAGAACCCAGTGTAGAATATTTGCCTCTGCTCATCAGTCCCGCCTTCGATCCGAATGCGATCAAGCTTCTCAGCCCATGCACTTCTGGTGGACAAGGCTGTATTCTCTAGAGTCATCCCGTCAGGTATTTCCTTATCGAGATTACTTCGAGCTCGTTCGATGGAGATGAGGGAGGTGCCTATCCTGACTTCGACGACTCTCGACGACCCAAAAGTGGCATAAGCACCCACGGCGGCGCCAGAGATATCAGCGGAATTGGGAGTGACGGTGCCGTTAGACGAGACACCCCACGACTCGAATGGGGTGTCGAATCGCGCACAAAAGTAGCCTTTGAAGCCTTTCGCGGGTGTAGAAATGGGAGCGATGATGGAGTCTTGCCTCTCCTTGTTCCATCCACAGATCTCCTTCTTCTCGGGTGACACAGAAGCAGAGCCTTCTGGGTAGATGATAGTTGCGCGGGAAGGATCGTCCGATCCTATAATAGTGGGTCGAGAGGCTGAGAGCAGCACATAGGGTGTCTGCGTGCCGTCGAAGGTAAATCTGAGATGTCCGACGCGTGATGCTGAAGCTCACATAAGAACGGTTGAACTGCAGAAGAAGAGAGA
Organism: Pterulicium gracile; assembly: GCA_004369125.1. Taxonomy (NCBI): domain Eukaryota; kingdom Fungi; phylum Basidiomycota; class Agaricomycetes; order Agaricales; family Pterulaceae; genus Pterulicium; species Pterulicium gracile. The sequence continues at coordinate 327,394 of ML178828.1, forward strand.
ACTACTCTCACTCGCGGATTGCTCAGCAAATATTTTACCCCCTTCTAGAGCCTGAAGGTCAACACTATAATAGCTGGGAGTGATGACCTGACTGTCGACATCTATGGTCATCCCACGCTCCTTGAACGTATCTTTTACCGTGCCAGCACCCGGGACGACAACGACCTGGCCACTCTCGCCCATCCATATAGCAGGCTGACGCGTCCCTTGAAAGCCGTGCACTTTCGTGTCAGTATGATTATATGGGGTCATAGACACGTAATTCTGTCGCGTCTGCGCGACCCAGCGCGTCATGGCGAAAGGTGGTGCAGTGGAGGGTATCATTCCCCCAGAGGAGTTCGGGGTGTCGCCTCCATTGCCGATGAGCCTGCAAACGGTCAGGACAATCAGAAGACCGAGCTGAAAGGCGCATTGTACGCACGGATCAACACTGTCGACCTGTGCGCTAGGCGGTTGTGCGAACGCTTCCGGTGGTGACTTTCCCAAGGCATACGCAGAGAAATGGAGCAGGGAGATCCAAGTGGACAGCGAGGACACGCCCATTCTTGGAGACGTTCCGAAACACAGCGGGTTCTGTAATGGACAAGGCGGGTTTTAGGAGGCCAAATACGAGTCGAATTATGGATTCCCGCACGAGAAGGTGTTGAACAAGTTCAAGTTGGTGGCCGTGATGTGAACACAGTGACCCCAAAGCACCGGTTACTGGTGCACCACTCGCCTCAAGCGCTCAAGCGCTCAAGTAGGCTCGAAACCAGCCACTACGGCCTCAGCTGCTACAACGCTTCCAGTGCACTCAGCGACCTCGATGCTTGTGCCCTTCGTGGATCCCACCAAAATACATATACCCAAAACATAGCAGATACATTCGTCTGCGCTAGATGTCGACTCGTAGCAAAATGACCGATGCAGACGGTTGTATCTGCCGGCGATTGGATAGAGCAGGTGAAGAAAAGATGTCCACGGTCAAATAAGCTAGCACACGTTTAGAGTACCAATCGCTGTTCTGCCCATAAAACACTGTCTTCCCGTGATTGACATGACTGGCGCCATGGACCCAATCCCAGTAGCTTCAAACAACTCTCGTCATCAGATGCCCCCATTCTCATTCTTCAGCGCCTGAACCGGTATACACAAACTCGGACTCGACATCGACGCTGCTATCGGTGGGTCGATAGACGGTGAAACATGGTACACGACGGCACTTCGCGTTTGCGAGACTGCAGCACCGTCAGTGGGTGTGCTGTGCCATTTAGGCACGATGGAGCTTTGGGGAGGAGCTTACACCTCACACAATGAATACTTTGCCGATGCTCGCTGACATGCGATATTCTGTTGTGGTACGCAGGCAGATCGTTACATTCTGAGCACTTGTGTCCTCATAATATACTCTGTTGCAGTTCAATGCTACTCAAGCCGTCGACAATTACTGGATCAACGCTCCGTTCACTGGTGGTAACGCGGCACTGAACCCGAACAGTAACTTTCTTCCTTTTCGCCCTTCGAATTACGATCTGCTGAGTTAACCCGCACATAGTGAACCCTTTGTTGACAAGGGCTATCCTGCGATATTACGGAGCTCCGACAGCAGACCCAACAGCACCGTATGCACCCAGCTCAAGCGGAGCATTAGTCGAGGACCTCCGTCCACTGATACCTGAGCCTGTGCGTTTAATATGCTGCATTAGATGTGACCCATCTGAACGTCTCTCATAGGCACCTGAACCTGACCTCTCGCTCGTTCTCAGTCTGCGCGTGGTAAGGACTCTTCCTGTTGTTGCTTCCAGAGAAGCGTTAGAGTAACCACTCGACATAAACTGCAGGTCAACCTATCTGGAGCCGTCAACGACGTGTCCTATCGCTCGCCTACGGTTCCCACATTGAATCAGGTTCTGAACGGAGCAACGAATCTCGGGGGCTTCAATGTTACAGAGAGTACATTCGTATTGCCCGCAGACGCTGTCGTCAAGATAGTTTTCCCGCCAGAGTGAGCTGCAACATCCCAGCCCTACACCATGCACTTTGACTCATTCCATCTCCGTGGGGTACCAGCTCAACTATTGGCGCTCACCGTAAGCAGTATCTCGTAGCTCTGTTGTTGATGTCTCTCTGATCTCTTCGCAGCGCGTCACCTGCATGGTGTAAGAATTGACTCGTCATCGCGGTCAAAGATGCAGCACTGACCTGTTATCAGAATAACTTCTGGCTCACGAAGCCGGCGTACGCTGCGACGGCGAATACACAGGCGCCGATCAAAAGGGATATCGCTGTTGTCGGAAGTGCTACAGGAACTAGTACGTGCATACTCTAGCTCAAAGCGAGCTCGGCTGTCTTGATCGTGAACCCATTTTCTCTAGACCTTCGTTTCCGGACTGATAAACCTGGTACGTCGGCATCATTGCGTGTGGCAAGGCTTGCTCTAATTGCGAATTGTGCAATTTATCCAAAGGTCCTTGGTTCCTTCATTGTCATATAATGTGGCACTTGCGTGCAGGTCTCGCTACGGTTTTACTAGCCAATCCCGCTGGAGTTGGTGAAGAAGTTCGGCCTACTGTCGCTTTGAGGGCTCTCTGCCCGGTGTACAACGCTCTGCCACTTGAGCTGCAGTGAATTCTCAGTGAATTCTTCATTTCATCTCTCCTCGGAAACCTGTATTTGCACATATCGTCGCGTAGCATACGCGTGAACATCGCGCACTTCAGAATGCGAGTCAAATTTCTTTCTGAATGAGCAGTAGTGGAAGCGTTTACACCTTCCTGTTATGTGGGATTCTCGGTGGAGTTCTCGGAAGATTGGCGAGAGTAATGACGCAATATGTGGTGGATACAATGAAAGAATGATATTTTGAACAAAGCCAATTGTAAACAACAGCGGCATGAGTCAGCATATTTTGAGTATGACAATGAAGGTGAGAGTCCCATTGAAAGCAAAACCAGGCGGGAAAAACCAGGCGGGAAAAAACACGTCGAGGGTAAGATTTGCCTAGTAGTAGCCATAGCCGCCATATCCTCCGTAGCCGCCAAAATCACCGTAGTTATAACCACCTCCTCCACCGGAAGCGGCGGCGGCAGCAGCAGCTTGAGGCTGAAAAGACGAGAGTTTGAGTGAAAGACAAGCATGCGCAGGCGGAAATACACACATCACGCTTGTAATATCCGTAGCCGCCATAGCCTTCGTACCCTCCATAACCGCCATACCCACCGTACCCGCCGTAGTTGTTGTTACCTCCTCCACCGGAAGCGGCGGCGGCAGCGGCAGCTTGAGGCTGAAGACGACGCAGAGTGAGCCATGGCGTAAGCGCACCAGAGAATTAGCTATACATTACGCTTGTAGAAGCCTCTGTTTCCACCACCACCAGAGGCGGCGGCAGCGGCGGCGGCAGCCCCACCGGCAGCGGCAGCGGCAGCAGCAGCGGATTGCTGTAAGGGTATGTTAGCGCAACTACGGATGTTGGAAGACACAGCTCAACATACTGGGGTAGGAGCAGCGACGGTTATCAAAGCAGCACTGAAGATGGTGAGGGCGGTCAAAAGCTTGAACATTTTGTGCGAATTGGAGGTCGAAAAGTGTCGAATGGTGCTGCTGTATACACAAAGATGAGGCGGCTGGAAGCGAGAGCTAAGTTGCTATTTCCTCAAGCAGTCTTGCTTTATATACCGTACATGCCATGCCGAGTGATGACGTCTTCGTGAACTGACGATAGAGTGTGATTACGAAGGCAGTAGTTGGAGGCGATTGCGCCTTGAGGGTCTAAGACGCTCTGTAAGGTTCCGGACGCAGGCAAGACAGCGCAGCGCCGAAACTTGAGTTTAAGCATGTCGATGGAGGCGAGGCCCACTAGTAGAGATTCCAGCGTGTCAACGCAGAAGGTAGAGCACATAACATCGGCGGCTCACTTACGTCGCCAAAGTACATCCAGAACCATACTCGCAAATGAACGTAGCTATTGTCACCCACAAACACAATGGCTAAACAATCTTCGCAGGGCCAAGTAAATCTATGAATAGTCGCGACCCAGTGAGTCGAAACAAGCGGATGCTTTAGGCCTGTGATACACCCAAGCGCCAGGCCGATACAGAGACAGATCCCGGTGTTTTGGTCAAAAATATCCTAGGACGTGCCTAAATCGTGCAGAAGGCGCACCCAAGCGGAGTTTGGTATTATTCAGCCAAGGTGCGAGTCGGTGACTTGCGGTTTCGCTTTGGAGGAGAATGATAAGCGACATTCAGATGGAACGAGGCTGTAGTGAAATAGGCCAAGATCTTGTCTTGCATCCTGCGTAGACAAACGGGTGTCTGCGTGCAACATGCAGAACCCGTATAGGGAGAAGAAGCCACGTACATAGCAGACCTTGGCATGAGTTCGATGGATAGTTTCTCTCCTTCGGCACATTGCGTGTACGACGTGACCGCCGCCGCAGTACATAATCAGAGCGCAGTTCAGTGCAATAGTGCTGCACGGTATTGGAATTCGCCTCCTTGATTGCAGTGGACTGTAGGGGTGTTGAAAGGAAGCGATAGTCCCGCCCGTGTACACGGTTGTAGGTGGTGCGCAAAGTCACAGTTGGGTATCCCACTTGCGGCATTCAGCGGGAAGAAGAGATGAGCTGATTACGCGTAGAGACCCGTTGCTTGTTCTCCTCTTCAGAGTCTTCCTATACGACCAAGAGCCTTTGCTCAACGTTTACTCGAATCATGCGATGGGATGGGTCGCCCAGCTGTTCCTGTTCTCCTGGTTTTCATCGCCGGCAAACTGGGATTGTAGACCTTGTTTGAGCCTGTACGAGTAATGTTGAAGAGCATAGCAGAGATGCATAACAGAGGGGTTCAACGTTCGATAATTGCCGTCGTCAGATGGCCAAGCACGACGTCTCCGACAACTGGTGGTGGCGATTGGTCAGCAAAACCTCCAACGAAACGTCCGGATTTGGCAGGTGGTGGCAGGAGTAACTTGTTACTAACTCGAGTTACTGATGACGTTACTGTTTACCAACTAGTTACATTCTCCAGTTACAGTTCGTAACGCGAGCTAGTAGCTAATAGTTACATGACTAGTTACAGCTTGTAACTCGAGTTACATAACTAGTTACTCGCAGTAACAAAACTGGTGACAATCATTCTGGATCGAAGACGCCGCAGAGCGCTACTCAGCCTATGGTGAAAGTTTGACTGGCGAGGCTGACTTGGCACTCCCGGCAAGACCGGAGCAGAATGCACACACGTTCGTTTCACACGGGCATCTCCACGCACGTTCACAAATCGAATCACCATCGCATTCTGTACCGACCACACTCTATCGAACAGAAAGGGCGGACGGAGATCTACCATTTACACCGTACAAAAAGGGGCAATGACACGGAAGAGGGAGGAGAGAGAATCATACATAGATGCAAGGTAATGATGTAAACAGAAGAGAGAGGGGGTTGCGGAGCGGAAATAATGCACATGTAAACACACAACAGCCAGGGGAGAGAGAATAAAGAGGGCAGGCGGGGCTAGTCTACAACAGTGGATGAATCTATAAATTATGATTCCATGGATGGGATTAAACGCGGAGATCGTGCATGGGGGAGGTGAGGGGGAGGGTGGCGCGGAGGAGAGAGAACAACGGGCAGGGAGGATGACGAACGAAGAACGAAAGGGAGGGATAGAACATGTGGCGCACGAGCAAAGGAGACCGAAAACCAAAACGAGAACGACGATCACACAACCTCACTACACGCAATCCCATCGATCCCCTCCCGATCCACCAACACCCCCTGGTCCTCCGGGAACTCCGCATCCTCCTGCTCAACATAGGATGCGTGATGGTCCAAACTAACATAGGACTCATCATGGTCCAGACGTTCCTCCACCCCAGGCGGCGTCTTCCCACCCGCAGACGGCGGCGGCGTCGGCGGCGCCTTCCCATGCCCCGCCCCAAGTCCCAAGCTCAGCCCCACCCCCGACATCGACCCCACTCCCATCCCGCTCAACCCCACTCCAGACACGCCGGGAAGCCCAGCAACCGCCCCCCTCGTCAGATCCGACCTACTCTCGCTCGGCGTAGCACTATACAGACTCCCCACATTCTTCGCATTCTCACTCGGCGGCGCAAGCGCACCGACCATCCATTCATCCCCCCATAGCTCCCCCACCTTCGCTCTCTTCTTCGGATCGCGCACGAGGAGACGCGTGACCATTCTCTTCGCGTCGGGCGAGTCGACCAGGTTGGGTCCGCACAGCTCTGTGAATGAGGAAGAGGGAGGGGATGAAGTAGAGGCTGGGGATGATGAAGAGGGAGACACAGGCCAATCCCACTGTCCCTGCGCAATCCTCATCAACCAACTCCTCCTCTCACTCTTCCCCACCTCCCCTTCCCTCCCAATCACATCCCCCCCGCCCCCTGCCCGCCCCCTCTCAAACCCAACCCCCCCATCAAAAGGAAGTCTCCGTCCGACAAGGGCATACAACACGACCCCACACGCCCACGCGTCCGTCTCGCGCCCATCGTACTTCGCCCCGCGCATGACGAGCTCGGGCGCGGCGTAGGCTTCGGAGCCGCAGCGGGTGGTGAGGAGGGGAGAGGAGAGGGAAATGAAGCGGGAGAGGCCGAAGTCGGTTAGTTTGATTAGGGCGTGGGTGGGCGAGGATGAGGGTGGGGAAGAGGGGTGGGAGGGATGGGTAAGGAGTATGTCTGTTATCGGAAAGTCAGTACACGGTGTGAGAATGATGGGAGGAAGGGAGACGTACTCTCGAGCTTGATATCCCTATGTACGAGCCCGACGCTATGCATCCACCCTACGGCCGAGCAAAGCTGGGACCAAATCGTGCGCAAGGTCGGCTCAGTCAACTGAGCATGTAACGCGTCGTCGTTCGTCAATCCCAAGAGGTCGCCGCCTGGGAGGTATGGAAGAACCAATGCATGATGCGTCGGCGTCGTAAACGACGCGAGTATGAGCGTGATATACGGGTGTGAGATGTGCTGCAGATATATGTTCAGCTCCAGAACGACAAGAAGAGGAGAACCGAAGAACACCACCGACCTTGAGCACCTCAACCTCCCTCACAAAGCTCACCCTCGTCCTATCCTCCCCATCCTTCCTCGGCGTAAGCTTAACCGCCACAAACTTCGCCTGCGTCTGTGCTCTATCCTTATCCCTATCCCCTTCCCCATCCTCGCTCGGCCTCCCCTCCTTCTTCTTCCCCAGGAGTAACGAATCCTGCACGACAGCCCTACACGGCTTCATCCCCCTCATCCCCTCCGTCGTCGCCGCCTTTCCCCCTGGTGCGAACCGACGTTTCCGTTGACTTAACGACCGGACGAGGGGGACGAGTGGCTGGCGCGAGATATCTTTGGCGAGCCAGACGTCGGAGAAGGCGCCTTGGCCGAGAGTCCGGATGAGCCGGATGCGGACGGGGGCTGGTTCGTCCGAGGAGGAGGGGTGGGATACGATTGGATTAGATTGGGAGCGGGGAAACGGATGAACGTGCGTCGGATCTACCGAGTCTTCTTCTGTCGGGGAGGTAAGGATCGCGCCGGGTGCTGGGTCGTCCGTGGCCGGTACCGGGGCGAGTGCGGGGTTGAATGCGGTCGGTGTGGGTGATGCCCCGGTAGTAGAGCTCGGTGGTAGTACATCCTTTGTCGATGGAGGAGGAACAGAGGGAGTAGTGACGACAAAAGAAGGAGTGATGGTTTGTGTCCGTGGGGTCAGATCGAAGAATTCTGTAGGTGACTCGCCCCCCATTACAACCGGAAGCCCCGATACCGAAAGTGACTTTGATGATTCCGACGTCGACGAGGACGGCTCAGCAGCAGCGTTGAACGCAGCGCTAACGTTCTGTCGAACAGGAGAGGCAGATAAAGGCGGAGTAGGCAGTGCGAGCGATGATATGGAACTGCTGCTGTTGTTCCTCGACGGAAAGATGCGTGAAAGGGAGACATTGGGGATCTGGATACTTCGAGGCGGAGTCGACGTCGATGTAGGTGGACTCGATGCGTTTAATTCGGATGAGAAGGATGAGGAAAAGGAAAAGGGAGAAGCGAAGAAGGCGCTGGTTTTCGATGCGCGGGACGCTGCAGCATCGCTCTCTGCTAGAGATGAGATAGATGAGCAGGACGATTTGGTTGAAAGGTGAGAGGAGGAATGGGATGAGAGGTGGGATGATGCGTAGGATGACGCGGACGGCGTCGAGAGTAATCTGCTCATCGGCAACGACGACGACGACGATGACAGCCGTAAACGGACAAGGTCCCTATCGGGGAGGACGAGGTCCAAAGGTAACTGAGCAAGGAGACTACTACAGGCGAACAACTTTGTCAAAATGCATGAGTGACCAGCCGAATTGCCTCCGATCAGCCATGATCCACCCAATAGGATGAGGGCCGCTTTGCATCCGGAGCTCCACCGTGCACACGGACTAACAAATGCCAAAGATAGATTTCATCTGCAGGGAGTGGCGAGCGAACGTTGGGAAAGGAAGCCGTTGAGCGTCAAAAGTACAGTGCTCCTCCTCCAGATTATCATGGCGCAAATCCCATTGAATGCCGTATCCCATTTACTATACAGTGCTAAGATGATGGTCTACTTGCTGTACGGCCCTTGGCGTCGCCCTCCCCAAACACGCGTCGTGAGTTCATTTCAAATCGCGATAGCTCACTAGCTCGCACGCAGAACGTTTCAGGCCCTGCTCGTGTTCTCAAGGGTTTGCACGAAGGTCGCCAACGTTCATCGACGTCCAAGCTTGGAAGCGCCTGAACCTGATAAGATAACCGGCGGCCCAGCATCTGTAGCGGACGATCTCACTCCAACTCAGGCTTGTCCTTTACCACCATGTCCGTCATGCATCCGATAACGCCGTCCTGCATTATCGCTCCAACTCGCCAATGCGATCCATGCCACAGTTTACGACCGACCGATCAACCTGCTACCTTGCCTCTTGGGCGACACCATGGCCAGACGAGCTGCGACTCCGATTCAGTACTATCTGTGACCTGAATATTAGCACTGCAGCTGGCCAGTGGCGTATATCCAGAGGCGCCGGGGATTCGACTGTGCTCGACGTTCACAAAGACCTGCTTCTGCGACGTAAGATCTGGACGCCCTTTCTTGACGGCTTTTCCTTCGCTTTGCGCTCCTCGCCACTGCTAGACATATAAGCGCGTCCTCAGTTTCTGCAAGTGTGATTGGACTCGGAGGGTACTATTACCTGAACCCATTCATGTACCAAACGACCTCGAGGCCACTACTCGCCGTTGGGTGAGGTATCTCTTGACAGCAGCTTCCCCAAGCGCGTAACGCCACAAGCACCGACGTTTCCCAAACCGCCAACGTCAAAGTCACCTCAATACCCAATTTTGTACCTCGACCGCAGCGTTTGGTAGAAATGGAAACGGAATATATATTTAGTTCCAAGGGGAGGGGGTGATCCGCGATCAGAGTAGAATCATGGACATTGCCGCTTCGGAGGCAACTTGGACATCGCTTGTTCTCTGTTTCCGCCCGATTTGCTGCATCCAAAATGTCCGCTCGTCGCTGCCAGTGTCCGTTCAGCTCAGGATTTCGACCACAACACAACAGAGAGCTCCTACAGTACAACATAGATCAGATATGCATCAGCTTACTCTACGCGCTATAAAGGCAAAAACTCCTCCTTAGGCGTCAACCTTTACGCCTACTATCTAGGTGACATGTGTCGGCGATCGAGCTTCCGCTACTGGTCGGAGCTGTACAAGAGCTGTAGCCAACCCAGATCGAACTAAGATCGCCAATACGTCGCTGCTCTTTTCCTGCTTTTATTATTTCCCACCCAGTGGTATCCACAACGCTCCTTTCACCTTGATCTGTAACCATCCTCCTCCATCTAATACTCTACCGCCGTTGAACCCATCCATTCCTTTATCGGATATTCACCCAGTGCTATAATATGCCTGAACTCGAGATCCCTCCCCAGGCGCACGGAGCGCCGCCCGACAGCCCGCAGTACTCCCCGTCTCCATCTTCGTCATTGTTGTTTCCTCGCCAGGACTCGTCGCAGAGTCTAAGCGAAATGGTCAGTCCCAGCACTATCGACTTGCTATCGACTTCACTTTGGGCTCAACATAATGTTCAGGGTGACCCATACTCCGTCACGAAAGAACGCTATTCGTACGCCCCCCAAACACCGTCGCAGCTAAGCCAGGTTTCGCAAAAGGTAGAGTACATCCCCGTCTCCTCCTCCTCCTCCTCCTCCTCCTCCTCCTCCTCACATCACATCTTACTCGCGATAACCCAGTTCTACCTCTCCCCCGACCCCCAAACATGGGGCAACTCCTCCCTCTACAAAGACGCGCCAGAGGCAGACGACGACATGCACGATCCCGACGCACACACCGATAAGCGGACTGCGCTGTCCACGAGGGCGTTCATGAACATAGGGTGTCTAGCGGTGTTGGTGACGGCGCTGCTGACGCTTTTGTAAGTCTCTCGCCGTTGAGTTGAGTTGAGGGGGTAGTGGCTGATGAGGATCATAGTGCTGGGTACCCGTTGATCGACTATTTCCGGCGCGAGACGCAGAGTACGAAAGGCGGGTTTAATCTGGGTGGGATTAACGCTACTGGCCAGGTAAATCCCACCTCCTCTCCCGCTCTCTCCCTCCTCTCCCCCGCCCTCTTTCTAACACACCCCGAAATTTCCCGCAGGTCCCAGAAATGGGCTCCCTCTCCCTCATCGACCCCGACACCCCCCGCTCCGCCTACACCAAAAAGTCCCTCGAAGACGGCACAGAAATGGAGCTGGTCTTCTCCGACGAGTTTAACACCGACGGAAGGACGTTTTGGCCGGGGGACGATCCGTTTTGGGAGGCGGCGGATATTCATTATTGGGTGCGTTGCGAGCTTCTTTGGATTCGAGGTGGTATGGGCTGACGGGTTTGTTTGGGGTGTAGGGGACGAATAACTTGGAATGGTGCGGTCTTTCTTGTGGGATGGGATGGATGGCTGACGAGGGGTGTTGATAGGTATTCACCTGAGGCGATCACTACTGAGGGCGGGAACTTGATTATAACGCTTAGCGAGACGCCGAGTCATGGTCTTGATTACACGGGCGGTGAGTAGGACGAGCTCCCGTGGTGTGCTGCATCCTGAATCTAATAATGTTCGCCAGGCATGCTGTCGTCGTGGAATAAGGTTCGTCGGGAGAGGATTCCTACATCGAACCTAGAGCTGATGTTTATGATAACAGCTATGTGTTCAAGGCGGCTATATCGAAGCCTCCATCGTCCTCCCCGGCGAGAACGACATCGCAGGTCCGTCCCCCTCCCCCTCCCCCCCTCCCTTTCCCCTCACTAACACCCCCACCCCCAGGACTCTGGCCCGCCTTCTGGACCCTCGGCAACCTCGGCCGCGCCGGGTACGGCGCCACCCTCGAAGGCATGTGGCCCTACTCCTATGACGCCTGCGACGTCGGCACCCTCCCAAACCAGACTCTCAACGGGCTCCCCCTCGCTGCTACCGTAGGGGGCGGAGAGTGGGTGGATGGGGCGTTGAGCTATTTGCAGGGGCAGAGGCTGAGTAGGTGTACGTGTGAGGGGGAGCAGCATCCGGGGCCGATGCATAGGGATGGGTCATATGTGGGGAGAGCAGTGCCGGAGATTGATATTATTGAGGCGCAGGTGAGTGAGGGTTTGTACTGTGGGCGAAGGGTACTTGGCTGATGGGTGGTGTAGGTTGGTGGGGGCGAAGGGCATGTGTCGATTACGTACCAGATCGCTGTACGTTCCCTTTTCCCTTTTCCTATCCCTGCATCCCGCGATAACTCACGCTTACGCAGCCCTTCAACGCGGACTACACATGGAACAACTTGAGCGAGAACTACGATATCTGGATGGACGCGTCGGAGGCGCATCTAAACGAATACCAAGGGAATGAGTTCCAGCAGAGTGTTTCTGTGTTGGCGGTGACGAACCAGGATTGTTATGAGCGCGAGGGGGCTTGTCACTCTGAGTATTCTGTCGAGGTGAGCCGATTTTGTTTTTCAGTGTTGAAGGGTCTTTTTGTTGATGAATCGGTTGGTGCAGTATAAGCCGGGGTTCGACGAGGGTGTGAGTACCGCGTTCCTCCTCGACACGAGCTACTTATCTTATCAGTATTGTGTTGGCAGTACATCCACTGGGTAATGGATGGCAGACAAGCCTGGTCCCTCCGCGGAGCTGGTCTCGGTGCGGACTCAGGTACGGAGATCTCAGCGAGGTCGGTGCCTAACGAGCCAATGGTACGTCCCTCCTTCCTGCTCTTCCTTTTTCGCAGCAGCTAACGTCTCTTTCTGTAGTACGTGATCATGAACCTGGGAATGTCGCACAACTTTGGTGCGATCGACTTTGGTCAGTCTCCCTTCCTTTCCTGTCCTTCCCTCTTGAACCAAGCCCTGACTATGGGTGCACAGAGAACCTGGTGTTCCCATATCATATGTACGTCGACTACGTCCGTATTTATCAGAGGCCGGGAGAGAAGAGTGTGGGTTGTGATCCGGACGATATGCCGACGGCGGCGTACATCGCTGCGTGAGTTTGCTCCCTCTCCGTTGAGTCTGATCCTGAGTGCTCACGCTATTTTTCCCAGGTTCCATGAGGCGTATGAGAACGCGAATCTGACGACGTGGGTGGACGACTATAAGCAGGTGGTACCGAAGAATAGCCTAGTGGACACTTGTTAGATATCGACGAGTGGAGGCCAGGACAAATATGGCAGCATCCAATACCGACCTGGTGGACTGTGCGGACAATGTTAGAAGAGATTCTGTCGTATCTTGTGGACTATTAGAGCTCTGTTGTTTGTTTCCTCATGTTCAGCTATCTTGCTAACTTAATCGTGGTTGTAATATGCACTGGTTGTTAGATATCCTTGTCAATCGTTATTGTTCCCGAATCCTAGTATCAAGTAGGTAGTACAGGTGGTATCATGTTCTGTGGACGGCGAAATACAGGCGCCCGTCGCAATTTCTCTGAAGACAGCGAGCGGCTCTCAGTAGCCAAGGTATACAGCGCTGTTCTTGTACTGCTCCCACTTGCTCGTGGCTGCCTTGACAATGAAATGCGCAACGTCCTATCACACGCCAAGTTAGTGAGCGGTGCTGCAGAACCAAGAAGGCGACGCAGCTCACCTTCTTCGAGATCGACCATTCATTATTGACGTTCAGCGTCTCCACCTTGTACGGATCCTTCCCGTGTCGTTCATCCTTCGTCTTGTCCCCCTGACACTCCCCGTCCGTCAGCGGTAGCGGTCTCACGACCAACAAGTTCGTCAGTGATCCTTCAGCAGGCATCCCACTTCTGCTAGCCCAGCCCTTCCCACCTTCCATCATCCTCTCCTCCTCTGGCACACCGTGCTTCACAGCGTCCCACGTCCATCCGGCCGCATGGGCAATGAGCCTCTCGGCAGCGAGCTTATCACGGTTCGAAGCGGCTTTCGTGGTGAGAGTGAGCTGGCGCAAGGACCAGGGGAGGGCAGAGAGCGATTCGTGCAAGGCACCTGCGCCGGTGACGAGGATAAGACGTGTGGCGGGCGTTGAGGCGATTCGGGTACCGCAGAGGAGCGCCTGGACGGCGAGCGTGACGACGTTCGGAGGCGACGCTTCGGCTTTGCTGAAGGCGTACTTCGGGGAACCAGCTCGGGTCATGGTAAGTGCTGTGGCACAGGATGAGGGGAGTGAGGAGTATTTACCAACGGTGAAGGTCAGCACGTCGATGCCTCTTTGAGGCCCTGCACCGTGCTTCATCGCTGCGTCCCAGGCCTTTTTCACGTCTGCTTCGGTGAACGCGCTGCCCTCGACTAGCTTCAACGCTCCGGCGGAGATGAACGCTTGGACGGTACCGTCCTCGTCGAAGACGTGTTTATCGCGCAGGAGAAATGTGACTGTGAATGCGCGCTCTGCCTATCATTGTTAGCCATCCCCTTTCGCCGGAAACAGACATATGGAGTGGCTCACCTAGAAACGCCAAGGCTGTGGGAAATCCCACATCTCGAGAGCCTGAGAAGCGTCATGCGTGCATGGGATGACAGACCTGGCTAGCTAGAGGAAGCGAACGTACCTCCGATAACTAGGACGTTCCAAAAGTCGGGGTTGTAGGTTTTTATCTCTGAGGTCCCACGAAGGGGTGGTTGTCGGGGGTGCAGGCTTGCCATGACGTTTGCGATTAAGATTGAAGGAAGATTGAACGTGACGTGCTGGAGCTAGTTCGCAACAAGAGGATAATCAGGTGGTGCTGCGCAGGAACCGATAGCAGACGTTGATGAGGAGCTCCAGTGGCGGCTGGCGAGTGGCGAGTCGACTGGTTCCAGTCGGAGAGTTTTGACTGCAAAAGATGCCCTTTCGCATCGCGATGGTCCGTATTTAAGCGTTCGTGAGAGCATCTACTGGCGTAAATCCCTCAGTCGTGCCCAATCATAGGTGCAACTGGGTTTTCTATCATTGATTCGAGCAAGTGCCAGGCAGCCAACAGGGAGCACGATAACTTACACGGCCCAGTCTTTGTCGTCTTCAGATGAAAGGCGTGTAGCGTCGCGTGATGGAAAACGTAATAGCAAACTATCACCTCCGACTTGATTCCAACATACTCTACCAATTCTCTTGGCGACGCTGGTGGTGTACCATATTTGGATTCACCGTGTTGGACTTCGGGGAAAGGAGCCATGTCCTTCGTGGAAGAGCTGTTCCTCGAGGCAAGATACTTGAGGTTTTCTCATGACGCAGTGGCCTCTCATGCAATGAGCCCGGCGGTGTGCGTGCAAGTACATGGCTGAGGCCCTACAGTACTTATGCAGACTTGACATGCATGGTACTGTTTCACCCCCCTTGCAATGAACGGTGGAATTAACCTTCACTACGTACGCCGAGGTCCGCAGTCGCGGTCAGCTTTCTGATCCATCGCCACTGTCTGAATCGAGATCTGCCATAGCCCTCCTGGCCCGTTCCACTTCAAGCCACTTGGACGTCATTCCATCCGGAGACTGCAGCCCTTCAATCCACTCCAACACGGATCTTCCCTTCAGAGGATCCGCTGCATCCTCCATGAACTTCAGACCCTTCACTTCCACGCCCTCGAAGCCCCAGATCAAGTCCTGCTGCGGCGGGTTTCCTGAAGCCTTTTCCCCCGCTTCTTTTTTGGTGCTCCGTGTCATAACTTTGTCGTATGCAGGATCTGTCTTCGGGATGTATCCCCTGTGCGACTTTCGATCCCGTCTTTCAGGGTGTCTGCGCTTAGGTATATGAGCGTTGGACAGATGCTTCGTGGGGGAGGTTCGACGGCCTCCGAAACTTGAGCTTGAACGGGGACTACAGGCGGTGCGGATTTATCGTTGTCGTCTTCGTCATCCCATAGGAGCGCGTGTAGCATCGGGTCAATGTCAACGTCGTGTGCGCCTTTGGACGCATGTCGAATAGTGAGGCACTCCAGAGCGGGAAGTCGCGACATGAACTTGGTCATTGGTGTAAATATATCCTCTGCTTCTTCTTCGTCTGAGACTTCATCCGAGTCTTCTACGTCTGAGTCCTCGTCTGCTTCAGCAAAGCCCTGGATTACTAGATCGACGACAGGCGCGTAGGAGTGGCCCCCAGAAGGGTCGCTTGAAGAGATGCACGCCTCCAAAGCACGCACGCCGCCGTCTCCGTTTATTCCGTGTGCCACGATGGTATCGGTGCTTGAATATTCCGTACCACCTCGGGCATGATGCACAGTTCCCATTCTGGGCGGGGGTTCAATCATGCAGCACGACGTGATAGAACGTGTAAAAGGTAACGTCGAGCGTGTGAAGGCGAGGAAGGAAGGCCTGTTGCACTACAGGAGGGAATGGCGAAGAATTGTGTCCTGTATACTCCAAGGGTAGAGCGAATGGGCGAAACTGAATGATCTCCACATTCTTGGCGACTAGTAGGAAGCCTATGAGATCCGCCGTAGTCACTGCGCACCTGTTAAGGAGGATTGTCGTGATGCTCGTCCACGTCTTCGAGATGATAGGTATGGTGAGCCGGGTAAGATCGATGATTACGTTGCGCAATGCCGGGTATTGTCGAAAAGCCCAGACAGCAAAGGCGGGTAAGGTGTGAAGGAATTATTTGCGATGATTCTGTCATTCAGCAACGAGGGTATCTTGGCGGTCTCTAGTACGGGTACGTCCCACCCTGGCGGGGAGTGGCCATCCACCAGGAGAGATTTGCATTTGTATAAATTGTGGGGAAATGTCTCCACGAAGGTTCGGATGGAGGGGTGCTTATGATGCTCGACCGATCGAAGGGTGAAGTAGACGGATAAGGGAATGTCTCGGGCCCTGAAGAGCTGCAGGAAGCCACGGCGACAGGAAAGTAGCGCATCCGTCTCGAAGAAGCCTTTTGTGACGATCTTGCTTCCATCCAATGTGACCGCTACTCGTTACCACAGGCTAGGACATGAGAGGGCAAGCGACCTCCATCGACTGCATACCGCTACGGCCGCCCACAGGTTCCCCCGCGCCAGCGTCGTTTCGTTGTAGCCGACAGCTTCCTGGAGTACGAGCGGCACGATTTCGCTGGACAACGACGCGATCGGAGGAAGAAGGGCGAGGTGTGCGAGGCGAAATTGGTGCATATTGTCTCTTCGGCTCTGGAGCAGTTCAATGGCGTAATCCAGTATCGCGCTCTTGGACTTGCAATCCTCTGCGATGGATTCGGCCTGTTGCAGGGCTAATGAGTTGCGTCTGAAGTGCTGGTGGGCGAATGGGGAAATGGGCAGAGCGCAAGCTTGGGCAGCTGAGAGCCCACAGTCGAAGCACGGTTGCTGCTGAGCGTTCTTGGGGCCCTCGCCGACGAGCTTCGTGCAATTGCAGGACATGGCGTATTCGCGGCTGAGTATCACTGGCAGAGGCGAATGTTCTGCATTCAGAAGTGGTAGACTAGTTGTGTAACAATGGACGCGAGCAATGTTCTGGTGGTGCTGACCTATTGCCTCGCGAGTCGAACTGGCGTTAACTCGTTGCCGTGAAGAAGGATGCTGAGAGGCGACCTCGGTATGGCGGGCGGAAGGGAAATTTCTGAGCAATGCGTCGGAAGCAAAAGCTGAATCCCGCCTAACTTAGCCGTCGAGATGTGTAGATGCACGGAGAGCAATCGGCGGGGCGCAAGGACACGGCGACAACACTCTGAACAGTGTGAATCACTTTGGATTCCGCCTCGAATGACATCGTAGTTGAAAGTTGGAATATGTAGACATCGATGGTTGATCTAACGATGTCACTGGAAGAACTTCACGGTCACGGCCGTCTTAGACTACGAAGCTCAAGCTGATCACACGAGCCATGACTAGGAAAGCCCTGCTCATCTTCACCAACATACCAGAGATGCGACGAATAAAATTGCTGCAAGAAGTGTACAAATGCGCTAACCATACCCAGAAATACAATGATCGTCCATCTTCGAACCTCGAAGGCCCCCCCTACTCGAGATAGCATTCAGTATACTATCCCAAGCGCAAAGCACATCCCAATCCCAAGCGCAAAGCTCACACAGGCAACGCCGGCCTATCCTTCAACACCTTCCCAATCGCCCCCAGCCACGTCACTACATCCGCCGCCCTCCCCACATGGCGTGGTATCCCATTCGTCACCACCGGCCTTCCATTACCGTTCGCCTGCACATTCTTCATCGACATCGGGGGTGAGAGGTGCGTGGTTATCGAGCCAACACCGATGTATTTGGCTAGAGCGAGAACGGGCAGACGGCGAAGAGCACGACCGGAGACGCCTAGTGCCTAAACAAGGACCGGTTCAGCTCCAAGTATCAGTGAAGGAGGAGAAGACCAGAAGAAGACTAGCCGCAACTCACCTTGCACTCAGCCGCGAGTTCTAGCAGCCGGAAAGCCACATACACAGAAAGAAGATCGGGGTCTTCTGGAGCCTCAGAGGGCGACATGGACGTGAAGTCGCCGGCGCGTTCATACATACGAGCGTCCGCGATTGTGGGGACGTCCTGTCGAAAGGGGTCAGAGGTGTGGTATTGCAGCTGGGATTCGGTTACTACGCACCACAGGCTCGACCACTTTCTTCGACATCATCTCCATCAAGCAAGTCCTGAGGATGGCGTAGATCGCCTCTCGGGGAGGAAGATCGATGAACTGAACAATATCGGCTCTGTCGATGAACGCAGTATCTGTGAAATATTGGTTGGCGAAGGGTAAGAGAGCGAGGGAGGAGAACAATCACCTATCGCGTTCATCAGGTTGCTCGTCGCCATGACCAGCACGTTCTTCTTGTGCTTCAGCTTGTCCAGTTGCGTTAATAACGCGTTCACGACCTGAAGGCCTGGAGCGTCAGTTCTGCCGACGGTTTCACGTCTTCCAAGTAATCACTCACTCGCAAACCATCAGATGGCTCAGTTCCAGCCATGACGGCGGCTCTTGACGCTGTCAGAGACTCCACCTCATCTATGGACGCAGTTGTCAGCAACAAGACTCCCTGCCACAGAAATTCCACACCTATAAGCACCACAATAAAGGTGTCCTCCTCGTCCACCAAGGCATTGATGCTGGTAAAAAGCCTTTGTACAAGCTTTCCAGATTCCGAGAACCAGCGAGAGAACAGCGAATGGGAGTTGATCTCCAGTATTCGTGATTGCGGGTATCTGCACAGGCAGAGTTCCGTGAGTGCCATTGCGTCGCATTGTAAGACATGCTACACACCGATGAGAAAGCCGAATGGAGAGCTTCTGAGCGAGCGCCTTGCACAGCGACGTCTTCCCTGTTCCAGGCGGTCCATATAGCAGCACCACTCTGTTCCATGTCACAAGATTAACTGCGAGAGCTGTCGTGAGCCGCATGCAAAAACGCTGTAGTAGGACTCGCACTCACAATCAATATCCGCGTCACTGAGCACGAAGGTCGCCTGGATATAATCCAGCAACTGCAGCTTGACCGTATCCGGAAATATCAAGCTCTCCCACATTCCCTCAAACGACCTGTTCGGCAGCTCCCACACCGTACTAGCAGTCGTGTCATCTTCGCCCGTCTGCACCCCATCATGGTTAGTGTACTCCTCGAACGTGTCCGTGCTGGAGAGCTGGTAGATGTGGATCTGGAAAGATATCTCCGAGATGGCGAGAGACGGGTGCGGGCAGACGGACTCGCATGCTTCGACGTGTTCCACTGCGGAAGCTAAGACGGGGATATCTTCCCAGCCTTCTAGCGAAGAAGGGAGGGAGATACGCTCGAAGGAACTGGTGAGCCAGTCGTGCACATGTCCTCGCAACGTCTCGAAACTCCTGGCCACTCTGGGCTTCAGTCGTACTTCAACTAGAAGAGCTGTATTAACTCATGGCTTGTATAAACATGATAAGAACATACTATGGACAACCCATTGGGTAAGATCGTTGCTGTCCATTGTCGATGGTGGTGGTGGCAAGAGCTGAAAAGCGCGTCAACAATGTGTAGAGGAAGATAAGCACGTGGCCATTCCATCTAATCTCCCCCGCCTCTGTCATGGCAGCCGTTGAAGACATCCTCAACCCAGCAACTTTCGTGCACCCGGCTTCTGCCAGTCCCTCCATTGTCATTGAATTTTGTGATAGAGTGAGAATGTCATGAATCATGCGTTCGACTACCACTTCTCATCGTAAACACCCTTCAGTGTCGATGGTCAGCGATCTAATAACCCGTCCAGAAGCCCCAGTCAACTGACGTTGGATGCCTAGGCTGCATAGAGCTTCGTGGACGTCGACAGAGCTCTTTCTGACCTTTCCGCCACCTGCTATCAAGTCGATAACTCTGATACCTTTGAATGAAGAGTCAACCGCCGGTAGGTTCAGAGTGTGGTTGGATCACGGCGAGCAGTCCTCAGAACCGACGTTGATTTGGGACCGCAAAGTGCAGGGTGGTTTTCCCGAGCTTAAGATTCTGGTGGGCTTCTGTTACAATCCTCATACTCTGTATTGACGAAACTTGCTTGCACAGAAGCAACGCATCCGAGATCATATACAGCCCGGTACCTCGTTGGGACATTCCGATAAGCCAGCTTCAAAGTCAGAGACGTAGAGAGGCTATGACACGCGCAGAGTATTGGGAATCCGATGTATTCACAGAAAACTACGCTACATACATGCGGTTGTACTCTACTGAACGAACGTGAGATAGGGTGCGCGGCGTTTTACCGGGCCGCAGAACGACCTGGGCATCCGGAAGAGGGTCATGATAGCTAGAAAACGACAAGTCAGAAAAACGCTTAAGAGCTAGAAAGCGGAAGTTCTCACCGAATGTCCAAAAATAAGTTAGGATGTGCAATAACAAAGCAAAAGCGGCGTGAAACGAGGTCCGTCTGGTCCGTGGTATAATTCGTGGGATCGTCGTGGATCCGAATGGAAAAGACAGTGGAGGAAAGGAGTGTCGAGTGCTTCATGTCGTGGGATTTCTTATAGGGTCCCGAACCCTCAGACCTCGACCCCGCGCCGGATGATAGAAGCCCTCGAATGGACCATGACGAGCCTCTTGAACGCACTCGTCACTTGATGGGCTTCAGGGTCGACGACATCGACAGCGTCAGCGCCGGGGGTTCCCATCTTGTCCTTGGCACCACCGGTCGCAGCCCCCCACATCCGACTGAGGAAGCCGCCCGATGAAGCGGAACGTAGCACAGGCTCTCCAGAAACGAGACGCTTGCCAGACGGCGGCTTGCGCATGCTTCCGATGGAACCTGGTGACAACGAGGCGGTAATGGTGCGAACAGAGGACGTATCCGATGGCATTCGAGCTCGAGCGGCGCTCCGCGAGTGCTTGGAAACGATGGGGTTTAAGGAGAACTTGACGCTTGATTGACGACGAGGGTTGTGCTCTAGCTCGGACTCGCTGCCAGAGTCAGAGCTACTTGACCAGCCCATGGAACTACCCGAGCTAGAGGAGTCGTTGTCATCTGTAAGCGCCGCCATCTCGCTCCCGTCGGAGCTATAGCTCTTGTCGCTTGGAGAGCGCACCAATGTCGGCGGGCGAAGGTACTTGCCAGGCACTCTTGAACCTGAGCTTGGGCCTGAGCAAGACAACGACGAAGAAGACGACGAAGAGGAGGGTGCCTCGGAGAGAGCACTAGAAGGACGAGACGATGATGGTGACGAAGAAGGCGACATCCTGGCCACGCGAGCCTTGCTGGCCCTCGTCGCGGTATCGACGGCTTGAGCGCGAGCCTCTTGCTGATTCGGCGACTCGGACATGAATCGCTGCCAGTAGCCGATAGCCTGCTTCTCGTCGAATCGCAGGTCGTAGTCCAACAGGAAGAGCAGCTGCTTCTCCATCAGATTGACTTCGCTGACGTCGAAGAGACAAGCGTAGTGCGCCCAGTGCGAGTTTTTGGGAGACGAGTCGTTGAGGTATTTAGCGGCAATGATCAGAGCAGCAAGGAAGAGTCGATGACGGGTACACGGCATGCCTGAGAGTATCAAACCGCATATAAGCACTGCAAACACAGATGAAGCGATAAGAACGTACCTTTCGCCACTGAGGGCAACTTGAGCTTCAACCGCTCCAAGTAGATCAGAGTGGTGAGCAGCGTAGACACCTGTACGTTCGACTTGCTGACTATATGCGTGATGAATCGGTCGAGGGGAACCAACTTCGACTTTTGGGAACTGCTGAGGTCCTCTCCGTCGATGCTGATTACTTGATGGACGCGATTGGCAACGTAGCTGATCATGTCGACAGTAACCTGCCTGGCCATGAGAGTCACGATCCGTGGATCATGATCTGCGACGGGGATGAGGGAAGCGGGGTGACGCCTAGTAGAGTATCTGGACATGAAGTAAGGAAAGTAAAGAGAGGGTGAGTGAGTGATAGTAAGAGCCAAAGGCTGTGGTTGGGAGAGAAGGAGGAAAAGAGGGGGAAGAAACAGGTTGAGACGATCCCAGGCTTTATAGGGATTCGACGAGAGGGTAATGTGATCGCGTCGTAAGTACCGGAGTTTGAAATAAAGTTACTGACTTGGTCAGACCTCACAACTGATTGTGGTCAATAACGTTTTGCGATCTGTGCCGTCATGTCGTTGGCGCTTGTCTTCGGAGGCTGCTGTGCGAACGCTCTAACTCTCCAGGAGCTCACCGCAGGACATGCAGATCTAGGCTATCTCATCACCTTCTCCCAATTCGCATTCATATCCTCCGTATCCCTCTTCTCGAACCTCAAATTACACCCATATCCAACACTCAAAAGACGCCGTATACCCATTGCGCAGCACCTTCTACAAGTCGTACTATTCTACTTCGTTTCTCTGTTGAACAATGCTGCATTCGCCTACGACATACCGGTTACGGTCCATATCATATTCAGAAGCGGCGGTCTCGTTACCAGCATGCTCCTAGGCTGGCTCATCTCGAACAAAAAGTAGCAGCTATGATGTTTCTACCACCTCTCGAACCCTGACGCTGACATCATACTGCAGGTTCTCTCGGACTCGTATACTATCCGTACTAATCGTCACCATTGGTATCTACTTGACCACCATATCGACATCGCCTTCCAAAGCCAGTCAGTCGTCCAGCTCACGTCAAACCTACAACCAAGGAATCGGTATCCTCGCCTTCGCACTGTTCCTCTCAAGTTATCTCGGCATCGTCCAGGAGAGGACGATCAAAGCGAACGCCAGTGACCAGCCGTTTCCGGAAGACGAATACGCGCCCGCCCACCGAGAATCCCTCTTCTACCTGCATGCCCTCGCGCTACCGATGTTCATCCCTCTACTTCCCAGCATTAAAGACCAATTACGAGCACTGGGCACGTATCCTCCTCTAGAGCACTATCCTTCACTGCTGGTTCCCAGCCAGTACCTACCCCTCGCCTTCAACTCCCTGACAGCGCTCGTCTGCACCACCGGCGTACATGGGCTGCTTTCCTCGTCATACACCTCCCTCACTATCACCCTGGTGCTGGCCGTTCGAAAAGCAGTGAGCCTCGTGCTCAGCGTGCTCATGGATGGTAATTGGGATCAGCCGATGCTGTGGGCAGGTGCCTCTCTCGTTACCCTTGGGACTGTAATGTACGCTTTAGATGCCGGACAATCCACTGCTCCTAGACCTTCTCCCGAGAAGAAGATGCAGTAGACGAGATATTGTGCGATATGTAAATCAGTGTCTTTGTACTCTACAGATACATGTACAAAGCCATAAATTAAACACGTTCTTCCTTCACTAATGCCCTCCTTGGACATCTATTGTGTTGTGTTCTTGATCGCCTGCAAGGCGCACAACGCCGCTAAGAGAAGCCTCAGTCAAGAACTCCAAAGAAGCAGTTCAATACACGTACCACCGGCGCCACTGCCGTCTTTCGCCAAACCGATATCCACCTTCTTCTCAATCTCCTCTCCGACGAGGGCACGTAGGGACTCTCGCAGGGTCCTCTCGTAGTTGGGATAAAACTCAATCAAACTATCAGAGCGCGTCAATATTGGTAACAAGAGTGGAGATGCGGAGAGGCCCACCTTCCGTCAACACCAATGATGGCGCGGTCCGTGTGCTTCTTAGGCTTGGCCGTAGTCGAACCTTCCTGTAAGACAGCGTGCTCCGTCTGGATGAGGGTAGCTGCTACAGCGATACCACTCAACAACGCAGCACGGCGCGCAACCAATGAGCAAGCCCAACGGACGATCTGCAGTGCGTCAGAACACTCATCAACGACTCAAGTAGCAAAAGAGACTCACAGCAGCATCCTTGACAGAAACCTGCTCATCCTTGAAGCCGAGCTTCTCAACAACGATCTTCCTAACCTTCTCCAACTTCTCATGGACCTTGTCTCCCTTCAGGCTCTCCAGCTTTTCCAGGTTGGGGACGATCGTCTCCAGTACTGGGTCTCCGTCCGTGCTGCCCGCTCCCCATGCGTCCTCGACGTCGCTCATGACACTGGTGTCAATACCCCACTGGAGGTTGAGCGAGGTCGTCGACGCGCCATTGAACAGGATGGGCTGGGGTGCCGAATCGATGAGAGCAAGAAGGATATGTCTTACGATCTCTCCGAGGTACATGCCGGAGATGAATTTCTCGAAAGCTTGGAATCCGGGGTTGATGGATTGCCTGTCCATGGTCTTGTCGAACGGAGTGGAAGGAAGGTGAGTGCGCTACAGTCGCTCGCATAAGTTCAGGTCTACAGTCAGTCGATAGACTGTGGAAACGCACGGAGTTGTTGAAAGCACCCCACTCCGTGTTTACTACCATCTGTCCTCCGCGGCTAATGGCAGGATGGTTCGGTCCCAGCTTGGTTATCTTGGAGACGTCGTCCATGAAGGCGCCGTTGGTTCCAGTACCAAAGATGGCTCCGAGTGTGCAACCACCGGAAGCATACGCGCGGGACAGAAGAGCGCCAACGGTCTACACGCATTCTCTGGCGATCAGCACAAGTCCCAGAGGAAGAGGACGTTCGACGCACATCGTTCACAAGCGCAACACACTTGACGTGCAAATGTTTTCGGTCAAATGCATCTTGAAGCAGCCTCACGACGTCATTACCGATCGCATTCGTAGCGGCGAAACCTGCATAGGCGTTTCAGCAGGTATGTGCCAAGGCAGTTCATAAAAACTCACCTTTGGTCCAGGTAAGGATCTTTCCGGAGTCCAGAGCAGTTTGCTCTACGGGGAACGAGAAGGTCAAACCCAACGGGACGAACTTGGGCTGCGATTCTGAGGCATCCGCGTGCTGTGCTTCTGCGGACAAGAACGCATCGACGGAGTCGGCGAGGTAGTCTGCAGATGATGGTCAGTATGTAGAAGAGATCCAAGAAGTGCTACGCACCGAACAGAGCGCGAGCTTCTCCTGTCTTCAGGGCATCGGAGACCCGGTACTTTTGCTGCCGGATGGTGAACGTCTTGTCTCCTCGAAGGTTGACCTCGCAGACACGCCTGATCATCGCGATCAGATACAGGAGAAGCATTGGAAGTAGGTAAGGCATACATGTTTGTTCCTCCCAGATCCAGAGCGAGGAAAGTCCTAGCAGATACAGACGAAGGTACTGTTAGTAGCATTCTACATGGACCCGACCGTCAGAGATCACTGACCCTTTCTCCGTACCATCTGGGGTTCCAGTAACGAAAGTGGGTCTGCAAGGTTTTTAATCTTAAATTATAGCACCTCCAGTAGGCAACAGTGACGCACATCATTGCCATGGGATGGCCATACGCTGATAAGCCTTTGCTGTACTCATCGAGGAAGGCTTTCGTGATGCTGATTAGACTCTCGTTGGGGAGCTGAAACTGGTCATTGATATCGTCAATGACCTTCTGATGCTCGCGAGAGAATACGGCGGATGTGGGTGCCATGCTGGGGAGAGTAGTAGTGGTGATTGCGCAGGCCGATGAAGGTTTTGGAGAGACGGGGTAAACTTAGGGGGGACCTTCTGTTCCTGGCATGAGATCATATACTCGAGATCAGCTCGCCCGGATCACCGAAGTGCTGATCCGTGCCATTCTCTCTCGGCGGGACTGCATGATGAAAATTCTGCCATTCTGGTGAACTCGGCCTGTGGCATTTGGATACACATCTAGCTAGGTACGGGCATTCCATAGCCAGAGCGCGCAGAGAGTTAAGGTGGATGGTAGTAAGAGCAAGGCATAGAAAATAAAGTACGCTAGCCTATCTCAATGATGCGTAATGTAGATGTAAGTGAGCGTTGTTGTCTATGCCTGAAAAATGACTAGATGACCTCGATACCCCTCTCCTTCTGCAGCATCTGCCAAGTCTGGTTGATCTTAGGCCAGTAAAGCACATCCCAGAACCTCTTCATCCACTCCTCCTTGCCCCATACGCCATAACCTGCGCTCAACCAATTGTGCTCGTACACCGACACACAGAAGAGAGGGTAGAGAGGGGTGCCGGTGTGCAGCTGCTGAACTTTGCTCGGCGCTCTAGCTGAACCCCGTGTGAACTTGTCCGACATGGACGCAGGGTTTTGCCCAAGGAGGGACATGTTCTGCGCGTTCTGAGACGCCAGCATGTTGAGCGTTGGCGACGGGGAAACCATGTTCGTGGCACTCGTGTGGAAGGAGAAGCGAGAGCCGAGACCGGGGTTGTTTGGAAAGGCGTTGGGGTTTGACGATAGACCGGATGTAGGAGACGAAGCGCCAACGCCTGGTGGGCTGTCGCGAGGAATTGGGTTCGTCGCGTGCGGGTTCGGGTACAAGTCATCTGCAGTCTCCGCCTCCTCTCCGTTGGTACGATACTCCTCTGGCACCCACTCATAGTTCACGTCCAGGTCCTTCTCGCTGAACTGGAAAGTCTTCGCGCGGACCAGGAGTGTGCCAGAGCCATGTGTGGGGAGGATTGCCAGGTTTCCACGAGGGTCAACGACCAACCAGACCCATCCGGACGCGGAGAGGCCCAGAGTTGCGGCAGAGAACTGTGACTTGAGTTCCTCCAATGAAGTATAGTGTTCGCGAATTTTGGCCAGTAGCGTGTGGTCTATGTGCTTTTCATGGTTCGCTGGGCTTTCCGCAGGAGGGGGATACTGCAGACGAGGTCAGCTGCATGCAGGAGAAGAACAGATAGAGCAAGTAGCGCACTAATTGGTTGAGATAGAAGCTGTTATTAAGTGCAAGACTAGAGTAGTTGAAGGCAAGGGTTGCGTTTCGCCATGGTGCAGTGTCCAACACAGTTTGCGCGATACTCTTCCCTTCACCGGGGGTTCCTGGTAAAAGGTGAGCTCAAGTCGCTCAAGCAAGCCAAAGCTCGCGTACCTCTGACTTCGTCGTTCAACCTGTCCAACAACCCCTGCTGGTATTCCACTGCCACGGAGTGTAAAGCCTTTGGCGGTAAGAACTCCCCAAGACCGCCCTCTATGGAATAGGGCAAAGGCTGTCGAACGTGCAGTCTACGGACACTGCACTTCTGTACCGTGCTTCTTGCCGCGGTACGCGTTGAGCTCGAGGCAATCCGGACGGTGAGGGTCGTCATGTCGAGTGAGTGACACTTGAAGTGGAAAAGTTTGGAAGTCTGGATCACACCCTTTGCGACGGACCGCGCCCTGTTTACTCTTGTTTGATTTCAGCCACAGGGCCTCCTCCACGTCGCGTGAAACGACTTCGCTACAGCCCATCATTCACCTTCACTGTTCCGTTAGACTTGCTCAGAATGCCGCCGAAGGCCCCTACAAGACCAGCTACTCGTTCCCCAATCACTTCGCTTCTGAAGGCGTACAGCGAGCAAACACCGGATCGATTAAAGTTCATCGACGCCTTCCTGGTCTTCCTGATGCTCTCGGGCGTGGCCCAGTTCCTATATTGCATACTCGTCACCAACTATCCGTTTAACGCGTTCCTTGCTGGGTACGAATGTACATATGCTAGGGATCGTCTAAATATCTCATCATATCGTCTAGCTTCTCAAGCAATGTCGGACAGTTCGTTCTCACAGCATCCCTTCGGTCACAAGTCAATCCCCAGAACAGGACTGAATTCAAGGACGTGTCTCCAGAAAGGTGCGACCAAGCGTGCTATCGTCTAATCGACTGGCTGACTGACATGACCACACAGAGCGTTCGCTGATTTCGCACTGGGATCCATCGTGCTGCATTTCTTCGTATTCAACTTCTTGGGTTGATTGAGTAGAGGATGTCTGTACATTACAATGCAATGTGGGAAACCGGAAAGCCTCCTGTCGGCGGTAGAGCAGGAACAGGAACGAGAACGAGAACGCAAGTCTGAAAGCTGAAGAAACTCCGTGTCTAGTGATGCGTGTGGAGGATATCACTTCCTCTCGAAAGAGGCGGACCGCTAAGGAAGCAACACAGTTCACGTTCAGTGGAGGGTTGTCAGTTTCGCTGGATGTGGGACATACTCCGAATATTACGACGGCAAAGTCGAAAACATACTCGCCTGCAACGCAAAGAATTAGTTCAGTTGCCGGAAGCGGATGGTGTCGAACTCGTGGGGCACTCACCGAACTCAAGATATGACCGCAATAGTTCTGCAGCGAGTGGAGGTTAGCTTAGCTCTACAGATGCGAGTTTTGTGGGCTCAGAACGCACGTCGGATATCCTTGTTGGGCACTTGTGCGAGGGCAGGCCTGATGGCATGGACAAATGAGGTCAAGGCCTATCTATGAGTCAATGCAGTAGATAGACCGTACGTCAAGCCTGTGGTCCGCTTTACACCGGCGAGAAAAGCGGTGAACAACAGGGCGTCGAAGGCAAGATGAGTTAGAGTCCCGAACATGTTGAATTATGGTGCAGACGCAGAGGTCGACGCTACGGGGAATGCTCTGACTTTGTGGCGATGGTGAGTAGCAAGAGGGGGTGAGGCCGATATCACGGGGTTCACACTGACGTTTTCCCCGAGCTGCACCCACCGCAACGCTTCACCATTGTTTCCTCCAGCTTCCTTGCATTCCCGTTTTGTCCCTTGCACTCGAGCCCATTGTGACGATTATAGAGACCTTGCCACTGGCCACCACCTCTAACGATAACGACCACCATGGCCGACTCTAGCAACCCACCAACTCCTGTCTCCCGAGATTCCAGCTTCGGCTACTTCTCTGCGCCTTTCGACCGTTTTGCTCGCGACGAACAAGATATGTCGGGAGCGTTCACTCTCTTTGGTACTCCTTTCAACACCGCTGGGGTTTCTAGATGCTGACACGCGCTCGCAGACACCATGGAAACGTTCTTCGACTCTCGGCTGGACCTGCTGCAGCGAAAACTTCAGAAGCATAGCGATAGACTGAAGAAGAGAACAGAGGAAACGTTCAAACTTCGAGACATCTCCAGCGATCAACTGGCTGAGAATTTCGATCGCGAAGTGAAGAACTTCAAGTTGAAGGTGCGCAATATAGATCAGAGGGAGGGCCGCCAGCCGCCTGACCGACTTCATGTATTTCCGCAGGTTCAGACGCGTATGACCCGCCTTTCGGCATCATGGCAGTCGGCGAAGGTTGTGCGGACGCGTGAAAAGGTGTCCTTCTTCCTTGGAGTTATGACGCTTTTGTTGTCTGCTCTGCTCTTTGGACTCGCCCCACAGTGCGTGTTTCGGCTATCGACCATCATGATATACTCATTCGACTTCGCTTAGATGGATACACGTTGTCTATACGGTCATCGCTGCTGTGCTACTTCCTCTCCGCGCCTACACGTACAAGAAACGTGCCTTCCATTACTTCCTCTTCGACCTGTGTTACTACATCACTATCGTCAACTTCATCTACATCTGGATATTTCCCAACAGCGCAGCCTTGTTTGTCGCTTGCTATTGCATGTCGCACGGTTCACTTGCCAGTGCTGTCATCACCTGGAGAAACAGCCTCGTCTTCCACGACTCGGATAAAGTGACAAGCCTGTTCGTGCACATCTACGCTCCGTTAACATTCACGGTCATTCGGTATGTTTCACGCTCCTCATTACGACCACGCCCGTTCTCCAACACACTGAATTATGAAGGCACTTTTACCCCGGCGCCCACGACCGTTTCCCCGCTTTACAAGAGCTACCGTACCTCAACCCGTACAAGGCACTATTACTCAGCTCGGTCATCTGTCAGACCCTCTCATCTTGACCTCGTGTCTCCTGAGTCTAACGACTTCTCTCAATAGATATTGTCTGGCAAGGCTTATACTGGAAAGTGCGCAGGCTTTATCGACTGCGTCGTTTTTCGTGTTTTGACACTGCCCCTTCATAGTTCGTATTGGTCGACCGTCGTGCGAAGATCGCCTCAGGGCAGAGAACCACCTCGTTTTCATTCCTGCTCAATGACAAGCGAGGTGTGATTGGACGCTCGTTGTCGTCGGTTCCGCCCCAGTTTCGCGAGCTTGCTTTCATGACCGGTCAGCTAGGTAAGTCACTTCGGTATCTATTGTCTTGTGGCGTATTTCTCATCGGATCCTCTAGTATACGGCATTCTCACAGAAATCCCTGCTGTTTTCTTGCTTTACGATAGCCCAAGGTGGAGCGGCGGTTTCCTTGTCCTAATTTTCGGTGTCAGTGTCTGGAATGGAGGAGGATTCTACATTGAAGTGTTTGGCCGCAAGTCAGTCTTTTCGTTTCTCGCCTGCTTGTCGTGTGGCTCAACGATCCTGTCCATCAGATTTGAGCGCGAACTTGAAGCCATGAGGAAGGAGCTCGCAGAAGCCACATCTCGTTCTGGTCGTTCGAGTCCCAACAGCGGCCTCAGCCTTCCTGGTAGTGACGACGAGTCGTCCCCCTTAGGGCAGGCGGCAACGCTTCCCACTGAACCTGGCAATAAACAGGACTAATTCAATCCGGTTTTCTCTGGTCTCAATCTGAATGTTTTGTGCTCCTTTTGCTCATCTTGTTATTCTTGTTTGGCTACTCCTTGCTTATCTTGGTATTCCTAATTTACCGGTGTCCTGTGTACGACTTTCATGACGTTCCTACTAGATGTACGTTTCTCTGTAATGGATGGGTAATACACTTGCTTCATAAACGAGCGTAATGTAACAAGCAGCGAGTAGAAGAACGCGATGCGGATGGGTTGCGCGTGTTTGACCTATTAAAGTTTGGTTATACAGTCGATGCGATGCTGCGTGCTTGATCCACCTGGTCGCTCACCGAAAACGACGATCAACCCACGCCGGCCACCACCCGGACAGTGCTTCGATTACCTCCTTTCCACCCGACCAACACCTTCGCTCGACCATTCGCGGTTCCCACGTCGCTGGGCTTCCCTCCTCTCTTCTTGGATTCTCAGGTTTTCCTTCTCCAATCCCTCCTTCTAGACATTCAGCGTTCCCATGTCCAGGGCTGATGACCCGATACCAAGCTCGCCTAACTCAGGAGACCAGCTTGACGCTACAACTCCCCTTTCAAACAACAAATTTTGCAGAACGTGGCTGGCAGACGCTTCTCATACCCAGAGAGCAGATCCGACACCCCCGTTCAGCGACCCATCAACCGATGAAGACGAATCTTCCGATGACGAGAGACCAACGCCGGCGAGCGGCTCGTCGCATACCGCGTCAACACAGTCGTACGCTGAGCCAACGGCCCAACCAGGCGTAGAAGCCCCTCAATCATACGAGGGGGCGGCGGCAGGATCCAAATATCCAGGGTTTTCCAGAGCGCTATCCATGCCCCTTCCATCCCAGTTGCATCATCTTCAAAATCCCTACAGGAACACGCCTTCGTCACCCGCAAGTTCTTCGACCTCCTCCGCGCTTGGTCAGCTGGTGGAACCAAACCAACTACACGAGATCTCGTTGGAGCTGGCCGATTCCGTGCAGACGGTCATCCAGACCATGCTGCAAATATCCCCGCTGCAGCTCCTCGATCCTGCCAAAGAGCAGTTTTCCGCTTGCTCGTTGTCCGTGCCAACTGCGTCCATGTCCGCGATATTTACAGCCATGAAAAATCTCAACTACATCTCCGCCAACATCCCTACCTTCTGCTCCCCCTCACCCGCAACTTCGCCTATGGATGGAACCCCTTTCCCGCATGAGGCGGACCCGTCGTCGCAGACGTCTCTATCCGATTTCGACATAGGAGAGATGCTGCAAAGCGTCGGAGACTCGCTGAGTGGTGCTGCCGCGGAAGCTGGAGTGGACGTGGTTCTGTTCCATGGAGACGTCACGTTGAAGCACGTTTATGTGAAGGGGAAGGAGAGTGGGCTCTCATATGCACTATCGCACGTAGGTTAATCAGCAACTCGTGCGCAGAACGTGCTCACTGCGTTTATTAGGTTATTCGTCAAGTGCTCGACACTGCGAAGAGAGGAGATACCATAGAAATCGGACTGTTCATCCAGGCACTGACACCTCGCCTTGAAAGCGAAATGACCTCGTCACCCCCTCGCGACGGATCCATCTCGCCCGTCGAACACGAAGGACCCTTGCGCTGCACCTTCGAAATCTCGCACAAATTTGGTGTTTCCGCTAGCTCAACAACCGAGAGCGAAGGCAAGGACTCCGCTGATGATGTTGCGCGCCGTTCTCCGGTTCTGCACTCTCATCTTATGCGCCGACTATTGTACCAAGTTGGCGCAACGGTGGTGGGCGATCTACCTCCCAAGAGGTTCTCCAAGGGCCGAACGTGCGAATTGAAAGTGGTGCTCGATTCTGGCTTAGTGGCGGTAGTCGACGATGAGAGCATCGCAGGTGGCCAGGGCTCCCGAGAACCGACGCTCGTAGAGTTGCAACAGTTCGCCGAGACACTCCGCGGCAAGAAAGTGACATTGTATGCAAGCGTCAAAGGATCCTTCGCGCACCATCTTTCCAGTTATCTCACTGCATGGGGTCTAGATGTTAGCCACGTATCTTCCGATCCAGAATTCGAGGAGGACCATGGCACTGATCCAACCGTGAGCCCTGTCAGTGAAGGCCTTTCCCGGAGCGACTCGAACCTGTCTGGATCATCCGGACACAGTCGGTTCTCAAACCCCGCGTCTGCTCCACCGTCAGCAGCAGAAAGTCCAACAGGGGACGGCTCGACATCGATCGCCATCATCGACGACGACGTGAACGCTTTGAGGTGCAAGCTGGCGGAACTACGATCCGAGCTCACGGCATCGACCTCGACCACCGGTGCTTCTCGCAAGCGACCGTCGCTTGCTGCTCATCATCGCCCTCGATCGTCACCCCACGTCGCGCGTGCCATGGGGCATGCTCCTCCTCCCCTCCCTAGTGCTCCGATCGTTCTTGTGCATTTTACCAGCTTGTCAAATTTCAAGATCGTCAAGGACATCGTTCATTCAGCTCTTACTGGCTTCTCAATTTCCAGCAACTTCGTTCCCGAAATCATGATCATTCCAAAGCCCGCTGGACCCCGCAGGTTCCTCACTGCCCTACACACTGCAGTGACACGCCCCGTGGTCGATCCTTTCTTTTTGCCGATCGCAACTTCCCCAATGAGTCCCGGCGTTTACGGTGGATACCCCTTCTTCAACTCATTCCAAGGCAGTCCAAAATCCCCCAACTATCGGCCAGCCGGCACGCGCTCAAACTCGGACAGGTCCAACAGGTCGGATCACCCTACAGCGGGCATTCAGATGCCGCCCTCACCCTTGGCAATGTCGGAGAACATAGAGTATTTCACTGATCCCACAATCAAGCTTGGATCGTCTCCATCCTCGGGGCTGGTAATCCAGAGTCCAGATGGGCAGCCCGCAGGTATTTTCTTCCACCCCCGCGCGAAGAATAGACCTACTTCGAGTATACCTATGGAACGGGACAAGGGACATCTCGGGGTTTCGCACGCAGACCACAGGTTCGGTTCGCGAAATGGTAGTTCCCCTCGCATACCATCCAGAAAGTCATCGGAATCCATGCGCTCAGTCTCCTTCTCAGCACTGCACGCCAGTCAAGCATTTGCAGGAGGAGCTGCCTCGTCCTCGCAGTCAGCTGCTGTGTCCCCCGTTGGATTAGGGTTGAACCTTAACCTGCCGAGCCCTTCGACACAGAAAGGGAAGAGACCCTCAGTTTCGCCCATGCAAAACGAACCCCCTTTGCTTACGAACTCGCCAGTCATGAAGGGTCGAAACTCTATTCCGAGCAAAACCACGAGCCCTCCAATATCCCCTCAGGTCGCAAACTCTCCTTCTCAGGTTCCTGCAAGACGCGCAAATGTTCGACGGTCGACGCCTGACGCGAAGTCTCCCGCTGGAGGAACACCTGCGGTATCACCAGCTGTCGGCAAGAAGCCCAAGGCCAACGATGGGCTTGTAGTTCCTCCCATCAGCGTACTTGTCGTGGACGGTGAGCCTGCATCCATTTATCATCCACTTTTCGGCCACTAACGCTATCCGTGCAGACAATCCTATCAACCAGACCATCTTAACCACCTTTCTGAAGAAGAAGAAGATCAGCTATGATGTAGCTATGAACGGTCAAGAGGCCGTGCAGAAATGGCGCACAGGAGGCTTTCATCTTATTCTCGTAAGTTCTGCTCAGCAATGTCGCGAGCCCACCTTGACGCAACTTTGTTTTGCAGATGGATATCCAGATGCCCGTCATGAACGGTATCCAGGCCACCAAGGAGATCCGTCGATTGGAACGCGCGAACGCTCAAGCGGGATATCCACCTTCTCCTAATGTTGAAGAGCGAGCCTCTCCCATCCGCACACCCTCTGAGGTTTCTTCGGAAACCCGTTCCTCTCCATACCGCTCTTCTGTCATCGTCGTCGCCCTCACGGCATCTTCGCTTCAGAGTGATCGAGTTGCTGCTCTGGCAGCTGGCTGTAACGATTTCCTGACGAAGCCGGTATCCCTGCAATGGTTGAACAACAAGATCATCGAATGGGGCTCGATCAAAGCCCTACAGATGTGGGCTGATCTCCGACCTGATCTCAGCAAAAATCTATCTACGGACCAGGACGCGAAAGCGCATGACGTAGCAGAGCGACTACATGTGCCTAAGGGACGGAGAACCCCTTCTCCTAGTCGGTCTCCAGGACAGTCTGCCATTGCGCTCAGCAACGCGGGCCCAAAGACACCGAGTGCGGTCGTAGTGGATTCGGTGATGACCGTCGAGAAGGCTCTGTCGTCCCCGTCTACTCTTTCTCAAGACGACGGCTCAAGAACTGTTGTTGCTCCTATACAACCATCGCCGACAGCCAGTGAGTCTTCTTTGATGCACTAACCTTGTGTACTGTAGTCGATTGACCTTTTTGTATCAGAGCCAAGGATGAACCAGAATATCACCACTCTTCCCTTCGTATCGTCTCCTGGGTCAGAGAACCCGCCTGTTTTGGAAGACCCGCCTGTGATGGAAGACCTTCCACCCAGTGAGGCCAGTGTGACCGAGTCCTCTCCTCTTGCCAATACAGAGGATGTGTCTGTGGAGGATTCCGCCCTCGGAGGCTCCTTCGCTTCTTCAACGTCATCTGAAGTTGAGAGATGACATTTCTGGGCAACCTTGGGTCTCGCAATGTTATGGAGCAGTGCGCATTTTGTGCTACTCTCCATGTCCAAGGTTGCCGGGCCGTGGCGCAGATCTAGCGGAACTGGTTCATGATTCCTCCCTTTTGTCTTCGTATTCAGCTTTTGTAGTTCCATTACCTTTCCGTGATCGTTATTTCCCGGTGCTCAGCATGTACTTTTCTCTTGCGTATCCATCACAGTTCTCTGATTTGCGCCTGACTTTCATGTATCCCGAGTTCCGTCCTTGCTCTCTTGCTCACGTCGCTTTTGCCTCTCCATCCCTTTTACTCTCATTTTGGTTTATTCTTTTTTGGGAACTATCGTTGCGCATACACGCCCATCATTAGGGTCATATGCAGTCGCCTTGGGATTGTTAGGTTACTTTTCTTCTTTCGTCTCGCAAAACTGCGTCCAACGGGGTTGTACTGGGCATTTTATCAGACATACTAATACTAAACATCTTACATACACGCACAAGATGCTTCTTTCTAATACCCCGTCCCTTGTATCCTCGCACACTGTCACTCTCTAGTGTTGTTATCTAAGATCATCATCAGCGCTTACGGCGGGAAGGTTGTGGTGTGGTCACCTCCACTGGTAATCGTAATCAGTATTCACTCCGTGTAAACTGGTCTACGGTCAGCGACAGCAACGCCGAACATCTCATTCGAAGGCGCGGAACGCTCGACCATGGGCCGCCTTATCTCTGATCACAAATCTGAGTATCATCGTCTGCGTTAGTGTTCCCCGTGTACAACTGTGAGTACGATCCCATGATGTGACACGGCGAAGGAGTGGGAACTGGATGGATGGGAGATATCGCAGAATTCAGATTAAGATGAAGCCCGAATCGCGATGATGGACTTTGAGTACCACAGCTCGTTGGGCACTGTCATGATCATATATCACGGTAGAGTGAATCCGGGCGATGCATAGAGTACAGGACAGTACCAAGGGTATGTACTGTATGTTTTTTTCATGGGCCACACAGCCCTTCGAACTTGTCCATCCGTTACGAGAAGCTCAGGTTCTGATCAAACGTTGACGACGATCGATGTCTCGTGTGTGATTACAACGGATAATATGTGGTGTGGATGTCAGCAGTAATGAACTAGAAGGATGCTAGTACATGTCGGTCCTTGGTGATAAATTTGTAGCGCGAGAGGGGCAGTGATAATCAGAGGAACATATCGCACATGGGCACCTAGATATGTAAGCTAAACATGTTGAGAAGGCCCGTCGGAGAAGGCCGTCGGAAATCCGGCCGTGAGAAGGTGGTCTATGCTTCGGTAAATTTTAGGGGGAGCTTCTGGAACGTACTGTAGAGCACAGACACACGTATCGACAGCACCACAATGGAAGCCGATCGAGGGACCAGAATGCTACGACGACTTCTCACACATCGGAGAAGACGTCTCGAAGCCGTGGGATGGAGCTCGAGCTGTTTGCGGTACCTGCCATGCCCAAGTTAGATCATCCTAAATTAGCACAGCGCGTAGCAACGTACCTCGCGGCCCCACTCTCAAGTTTGCCTCGAGCGTCGCCACAATGCGGGAATAAGCACGGCCCATCCGACGGCGACACTCCCAAATGTTGACCATTGTCCTTGTGCACCCGCGTCGTGGTCAATGTGGCGCGACTAGCACACTCTAAAAGACACGGCGTCATCGTCACCTGGCCAGCCTCCAGGTCGACCTCGCGTCGTTCTCACGATTGCCGGACAGCGTGTAGGTATCAACGCCTCTCGTCGACCCCAGAAAGAGCCTAGGGTGTGTTCGCCGCTCAAGGTGGGGGTGGGATAACATGAGTTACGCACATGTCACTTACTAGTGGGCCGACTGGGTTGCGTGAATCCGCGTCCAATTCGATATCTTGCTCTAAGGAGGGCGCGGGACTGCAACTGCGATGTCCTAGGGCACATCTGACGTGACGAGAGGCTCAACTTCGGTTAGAGATGATATGGAAGATATCCTCGCAGAGCCAAGTCCCGAGAGCTTGAGGATAACAGTATACAACCTCCAGTCAGTCGCGCTGCGTGGGGAGTGTATATTGACGCGGTCGCTTCCCCACATTCCTCGGAAACAGTCTAAATAAGTTGGGGAAGCAAAAGGCCATACATGGAGCGATGTCGAGCTAAATGGAGCCAATGTGACCTGGCCCGGCGGTATCTCTTTGTTGCCAGTGGATAGATGCCAAACACGACGACTGGCTTACCTGTCCTATAAGGTCATGGAGTTGAGGGCCTCGATATTAGGGGTTGGATGGGAATATCAGTTTTCAATTCATCGTTGTTGTTGTTCCTGATGAGGGATGGTTCAAGAAGGTGCGATGGTGGAAATCACTACTATCATTCTCTCACTTTTGGGGACTGTTCGTGGTGGAGACGATGGGAGCTGGAGGCTGGGCGACTCAATGTTCTGGCCCATCTGCCTAGCAAAAATTGGGGTGTTTGCCATTTTGGATGAACATCGTATACAATTTTTAGCACTTGGAATACCACGGCCAAGAGTGATGGTGTTTGAAACGTGAGCTGCGCATAGATGGACAGGTATCGATGTGATAGGCGGAGACAAATAAAACGAAAACGTTCTTAGCACGGATGCTTTTGGGGTTGCGCAGAGTACAACGGACTTGAGCGGAGGTAGGCGGAGGTCTGGCAAGACTGGTCGACGTCGAGACAAGAGAATTGAGAGTGCTAAGCCATAGACCGCTCCAGTCGCTGGATAAACCGAGAATCCGAGGGTCAAGTTAGAAGAAAGCTTAGGAGATAACGTCGAGCTTGAGGCTCCGCTCATAGCAGACCCTATGGGGTGCGTCGCCTCCTATGGCGCGAGCTTGTGCTAGGCGTTGCGCACAAAGGTGAGATAAGAACAAATGGGGCGCTGCGCACACCACAGTGTCTGTCGCGTCCGCTCCTCGACTCTTATCTGCGCCATCTTGTCTCAGTCCGTGCTCCGTTTTCCGCGACCGACGCCCACTGCGCACAGCCGGGAGCAGACTCAGAGTTGGAGTAGGATGTGCCAGGGGGTGAACGGCGGGGAACAGCCTCCGCCGAGCTGGAGGAGGAGTAGACGCTTCCTGGAGAAAGGCGTGAATGCTTTCCCGCCGTCCGTCCTGGGGTCCGTGTAGGCGCTAAAAGGCAAATCTTTGAAGAGGTAGATTAGGATGCACTGAATGACATGGTCGTTCTTACTGTACGAGTCCGTACGAGAACGCGTCTATTGTCAAGACCGAAGGGATCCTCATTGCTGAATCAGTTTGGCGAATGGAAGAAGAAGCAGACGCAGAATGGCGCCAGAGTGGACCATTGGGGTGACGCGATAAGCATTCACCACAGCCTGAGAAGTTTGTACAGAGCTGTTCCCACTCGGACATGTTGGCCTGCGGGCCATGTACGTTCGTATGTGACGGTTCCGATTCCAATGGAAGAACGCGGTTTCTCGGCGCCGTCATAGTAAAGTAATTCAAGAAACCGAGCTCGTTACATGTACAGGAACATTGGCCTCTTGTCGAGATGTAGTGTCCTGGCCGGCGGAAGGCGGATTTCGGATTTCATACTGAGCAGAGGACTGGATTTCCATTTGTTCAATTACTGTTGACTTATCGCGGGACACAAAGTCCGATGTGTATCATCCAAGCGCTCGTCTTAGAAAGAGAAAGAAGTTGAGGAGGAGGAGGAGGATGTGTGAACGAAGCAAGTCTACGGAGGCCGGAAACTAGTACTGGAAAACGTCAAAGACAAGGTAGAAATGGTAAGGGGCGAACACAAGGTTAAGGCAACATGAGGAGGTTAAATCTGAGATCTCTAGTGAAAGTTTTTTCGCATCAGACCGCCCAAACCGCCCAAACTCAAATGAAGCTTCGACTGTCTCCGATCAAAGTAATTCAGTGGAGCTGGTTGCATTGGTTGAATCTGGTCCAATTCTACGGCGCTTGGATAACAGATATCAATAACCAGGGGGTCCCTCTACTTTTCTTGCCTACCCATCGTCCCACCCAAGAAACAAAGAGGTCTGAACATCCTCTTTCATACGAGTCCGAGTCCGAGTCCTCATCGTTCATAAAGGTCATTCACCTGTCCTGGAGTTCATTCTCGCCATCCGAGTCTAGGTTGATCGCACAATGCCATACTCCTTGCCTTCAACCCCTGTGGCCGCTTCAGGACCAGCCAGTCCTACCTTGGGAGGAAAGGGTAGAGCAGGTCACCGTCGCTCATATCTTGGCGTTTCTGGAGCAGATTACTTCTCGTCTCCAAGCACCAGTGGCCTATCTGGTCGTGGTGCTTTCTCCTCTTTGGGATCACTTCCCCGTCGGACGCCACCCGCGACCCCCAAAAGGTCTGTGTTCCACTTCAACGACGACAACAGCAGTGTTTCGGACGATGAGCCAACCGTCAGTTTGCACAATACAGACGATGACGACGAGCGGGGAGCTCCTATAGCGGTCAAGCTCAACCCACGGTCGTCAATGCACATGAACCTCACCGTCAACCTCCCACGCCCAACACTCCCACAGCGTGTCAGGCCAGGGATACCGTTTCCACGCACCGCGTCCCCTGGTCCTGGGTTCCCTTCGCCAACAATCACCACCGCCTCTCCTGCGCCTTTCTCCCCTGCGCCTACGGTGATAGCGAGCAGCAATAGCAGCGGCTCAATGGGTGGTCGTCCTATGGTCAGACCTGTCGTCAATCGAACAACGTCTTCGCCACTCATCCTCTTGTCCAACGGGAAGCCACTCAAGTCTTCGCTCAAGTCGTCTTCCTCCTCTCCATCCATCTTCCACCCTCCACATGCCCATCTCAACAACGACAAGACGCACCTCTTCCCACCTACCTCTCCTTTCCAGGGCCCAGCACATATCCGAGCGGCGTCGGCTCCCGCTTCTCCAGGCGAGATGGAACTCGACAGTCCCATCGTTTCCGGAAGCGCCGACTCCCTTCCAACGACGCCCAAGAACGTCCACTTTGCCTCACGACTGGAGAATGTCAAGTTGTTCAGCCGTCTTGCGAAGCCTGCTGCACTGCTCGAGTCGGCTGGCGAAGAGGCTCCGGAAACCGAGGATACCGAAGACACCGACGGCGACTCTGCCTTTGGTTACGACGCGAACGTGAAACGCGTCGGGATGCGAAGGAGGTACTCGACGGTCAGTGGAGCGGGCTACCCGTTCCCGAAGTTTTTGGCGCCTGCGGAGGCTGCGACCTCGGCCAAGGGTCAGGGCGACAGGTATATCATCGCGCCCCATCCAACATCTTCACAGATCCCAGCGTCTCTGCCTTCGCCGTTTGCGAACGTGCATATGGAGGCGGTGACGCTCACGCACGTTCTGCCCACCGACGGTGGTTCCGCCGGCACCAACGCGACCCCCGGAAACACGACAACGACACTCACTCTCAGCGGCCAGGTTCTCGTCAGGAATCTCGCCTTCAGCAAGGCTGTCGCAGTTCGCTTCACGTTGGATGGCTGGCAGACTACCAGCGAAGTCGGCGCAAAATACGTGGACTCGGTGTCTCACCTTCCACTTACCTCCGAGGCCAGCATCCCTTCTACTTCAGCGAAAGAGTCTTGGGACCGTTTTGCTTTTACCATCAACCTCGCCGATTACGCGCATATGTTGGCAGAGAGGACGGTGTTTATGGTTGCTCGGTATGCCATCAACGACGGGCAGGACGAGTGGTGGGACAACAACTCTGGGAGGAATTACAAGGTTGTCTTCAGCCGTGGTCAGGCTACGGGGACCGACAGCGTAAACGGTGTCAGTGTTAGGAGGAACAGAGGTCTCAGTGCACCTGGTATGTGTTTCTATCCATTGGACTCAAGAAATGGTCGCTAACTTTCCTCCCCAGCGGTGCCTTCTCTGCCGTCCAAAGCTTTCACCATCGGCCCCGGAGCTGCTCAGCAGCTCGCCATCCCACCGTACATGGGCGCTCCAGCTCAGCCAATGCTCTCAGGTGGTGCTACTCCCGAGTTTCGTAACGCGACAATTGCGACTACTCGCGAACGCC
Source organism: Pterulicium gracile (assembly GCA_004369125.1). Taxonomy (NCBI): domain Eukaryota; kingdom Fungi; phylum Basidiomycota; class Agaricomycetes; order Agaricales; family Pterulaceae; genus Pterulicium; species Pterulicium gracile. The sequence continues at coordinate 368,185 of ML178828.1, forward strand.
TAGCGAAACTCAACCTCAGGAACTACGCTGCTCCCGGGCGGCGGGCGATACCCCAGGTGCCAGCCATTAACACCACTCCGCCTTCCCCACCTAGCTTCGTCCCTTCTGCCCCCGCGCCTTCTCCAGCTCCCACGACCATCTCGCCCGTATCTTCGTCCATCACATCCTCCACTCCTTCGCTCGTGTCTTATGACCCGCGCTCGTCTCCTTCTGGCTCTGATGACGATGACGAGGGTGAGGTCACGACGCCCGATGGTGCCGCGAGTATGCCTATTCCCGACGTTCATCTTGCCGGGAAGCATGCTGTGGAGTTTCCAAGTGTCGAGGAGGAGAGCTGGTCTCGAGAGGAGCCGTGGCTCAGCGGCAGTCCTCCGGTCAGGAGCAGAGTCAACGCTAGCCTGATGTGCTTGACCCCAGAGAAGCAACCCTCAACCCCCCATCCTTCCCACCTAGCTCAGTCGGGCCCTTCCTCCCCACGCCTAGAGTCGCCCACGCCCTCTCTTGCTTCGTCCATCACCAGGCTGTCGTCGGACGCCAATTCCGTCGCTGTAGCCGCGGAGTCTGCCGGCGCCCGTTTAGCAACGGTGCCTGGCCCGTCACAGCCTTTTAACGCTTCTTCAACTTCTGATATGGACGCATCGAGGGCGTCTGTGGGAGGATCAAGCCACACCCAAAGCACCGAGGAGCGCCCGTCAGTTCAGGGGGATCGCCCCGAGGCCGGATCGGAGTCGGAGATGAACATCTACGATGACGAACGTGGGACGGAGGGAGAAAACACGCTCGCTGCGACTTTGGGCGGCGGATCGCCGAGCGCGTACGAGGCGTTCTTGAAGGAATGGTGCTTTGCGAGGGGGCCATCGCCGGCGGGCACTCCCAAGGGCGTTGAAGGTGCGGAGGTTGGACGCTTGGGTCATGGATCGGTGGGCGTTGAGGTCTAAGGGCCTGGCCCTGGCGTTCAGGTTTGGGGACGACGGGAAGGCGGTCGTCGAAGGGTTATCTTTATTCTTTCGGTTTTACATCTCTACTCTCGCGGCGTTGTACGATTCTTTGGGTCTTTCTGGCGCGTTGTGCTGATAGGTGAGTCTTGCTTTCCATTGCTTGTCAGGACGGCTGCTGATGTGCATTCTTTGTCAGGCGTTTCCTCTGGTGCTCCTCCCCCCTCATCGAACATTTGGCCTGCTCAGTCTCGGAAAAAAATCTTGCGGTTGGAAGGTCGCACGGCGCGCCTGATGATTCCAGCCTCCCAAGTCCTGGCAGCCTCTCCGCACTGCCTCACCCTCCATTCTCTGTTATCTCTCTGCCCTTTGCATTCTAGATTGGCGCGCGCTTCTCTCTCTCTCTCTTCCCTTCCCGTTATCGCATCTTCCCATCTCATACACATACACATAACGCCCTCTTGCTTTCCTCGACCCATCTCCAGTTGCAGCTGCAGCACTGCAACCCCCTACGCTATGCCATGACCTTACGGACAGTATTCCTTACGTTTTCCATTCCTGTTTGTCTCGTTGAACTCGACGTCGTGGGCTCTGGTCCCAGTATTGTGTACTACCACTGATTCTGTTTCTCTTATCCTTTCCTCCTCGCCTGTCATCTTTTCCTGTTGATATTCGTTCATCATCTGAACTTTTCGCATTTGTCTCCAGCCTCTTGCTTTCCAAAAAGAGTTCCACCTCTTCCTCCTCAGATTTATATACATAACCCTAGACTCTCTCTCTCTCTCCACCTCCCATCCCATCTCATGCTCATACACACGCACGCATACTACCCCGGACATTGGCCCCGTCGGTGGATATGCACCTTGTACCATACATACAGACATATATAGCTGAATTTCGTTGTTGCTTATTTATCCACGAATATGGTGCACAAAGGATGGAGTGATATTGAGTAAGAATCGAACATGCGGATGGGGAGGGGAAAGCAGCGAAGAGGAGGTGGTAATTGGGTGCCTACCGCCATGCGTGTGCGTGTGAACAGTGGAGGTCGATTCGTTTGGATGAGTAAGGCTTTCCACAGTTACGCTCACTCACATAATTACGACCCGATGCGTCCTGGGAAGATCCAGGGAAGCTCATAGCAGTGTCAATGGGGCTATCCTCACGGGCAATGGGCTGCAGACCATCCATCACCTTGATAGAACGCCTTCGCATGAGAAAATGGAGGCTTTATGAGTCGATTGACAATCATCTAGCACCAGAATTGCCTTGACCAACAAATGACATCGTGTACTACACACGCTACTATATCTAGATTATAGCTCGTCTCTACCGTCGACACCAGCATCCAGGGGTAAGCACAGCGCAGGCGTCGTCGCCTCGAACTGGTACTCGCACTTCTGGAGCTCTGCAACCGAAAGCAAGGCATTCTCTGTACCGCAGGTCAGCACGAGCTACGGGGGGAAAACATAGTCAGCTTGTGTTGACATGGCATGTGAAGAAAGGTGCTCACTATGACGCTTCGCTCTGGGCCGTTCCAGCAGCGAGTGCCCTTAGTGTACATTTGGTTGCTGTAGTACTCGGGCGAACCGGGCTCGACTCCGTCGGTAGGGTTCCAAGAAGAGAATTTGCTGATGAAGTGGGATGAGTAAGCGTCGATGACGACCGAGTTCGAAATACTCTTCTTACCCAAGACTGAAGTTCGAGCCGCCGTTATTGGGTTTCTGCTTCGCCTCCTTGAACCAGCAGAGCTCGTAGGTATAACTGCACCATTCAATCAGCAGAGGGCAAAAGTCACAAAGGAGAGTGAATCACGTACTCTCCGGTGTTCAACTCCATACAAGTGTTATCGAACTTCTTCCACTCGCCTTCCTTTCCGAATTTCTTTGGGTCGAAGATCTCGGTGATATCCTTCTCGGCTTTCTTAAGGTCGTCCTTGGTGCGTTTAAGGTCGTTCTCTGCGTCTTTGAGAACTTGCTGAGCTTTGCTGGAATCTGTGCACGAAGTTTAGGCTGTGGTCATTGAGTGTGGTTTGGGAGACGAACCTGCGGAGACGCCTCCGTCGCCCTTGAGGATTCCGAGGGGCTCCAACCATTGTAATACAGTGTCCTTGAGGTCTTCGTAGTATGAGTATATCGAGTCTGGGAGGTATGATTCCAAGTCGAATACTGTCAAAAGCCATCAGCAACCAGGCGAGCAAGGGCAAACAAAATAGTTAGCATACGGATGGAGTCCACAGACGGCGACTGGACATGCTCTTCGTGCGCAATCAGCAATCCCGGATAGTCAGTCCTGAGCATCTTGTCCAAGTCCTTCTCCAGCTCCTCAGCAGTCCACATGCCAGCCTCGAGCACCTCCTCAACCTTCTCCGCAGCTTTCTCCGTCGATTCCTCTGCCTCGGCAATCGCGTCCTCTTCCACGCCGATGTGAGGCAACCCAGCGTGGAACTCCCACCCGCGAACTGCCTCTAGCACGGCCATGTCCTGGTAGTTGGGGTTGTAGCCTGACCTGAGGCCGTTTAGGATGTTTTCGAGAGCTTTGCTGCGTTCTCGGAGTTTCTTCTGTTCGCGTTGGAGGGATTTGATGGCGTTAGAGTGTTTGATTAGTGATTCGTAAATAGCTAGAATGGGGGTTAAGGAGTGGGAATATCGCGAAGGAAGTAATGGCATGCGTACGTGATTTCTTCTTGTGTTCCATGGCGGCAGCGGAGATCGATTCGGTGCGCTCAGCAATGTCTGGACAAAAAATGAGAAGAGGGTGGGCTGAAGGAGACGCGGGATCGACCTTTGAGGCGAGCAGTTTCTTGCTCTTTCTCCTGAACTTCCTTCTGCAAGGTCTGTATCATGGCTTCCAGGCGCTTCTTCTCCTTGTGCGCAAAGCTGATGTAGGACGAGCGAAGCTTCGATCCCTACGGAAGTAACATCACATTGTCAGGGTACCTGGTAGAGCACAAGAACAGTAGCACTCACTGTCTTGCGCAGTTTACGCTGAGCGTCGCGCTTTGTCTTGTACGCTTCGCCGATCTGCCTGCACGCGTTTGGACATACTCCAGGTCGTTCATCGGAACCATCGCAGCACTGTGGTTCTGTACCAGGCGTAAGCATAGGAACTCCCTTCGCGTGCAAGGGGACTCACCACACAGGCCGTCGTTCACCCTAGAGCTAGGTATAAAGTCGCCGATGTGCCCCTCGTTCTTGCAGTAGAATCTACCATTCGGGCATGCGCTCGTTCCTGTAATCACAGAGCATGATCAAAGACACGTTCTTGTAGCTGCACAAAGAGAGACGAACCAGGCTCGTCGCTTCCGTCGGGGCAGTCACAGTAGTCGTCGTTTACAGCAGTCCAAGGTATCTCCCTAGAGCCGTCCAGACATTTCCACTTCCCTGAGCTCGGGGGCGCGTACGAGGAGGATAATTGGGGTGATACGCCCACACTCTGTTCGATGTGGGCGATCGCGGGTGCTGAGAGCAGCAAGAGGGAGTACCAGGGGATCATAGGTGGCCAAGTTGCATTTACACGTCGCACTGAGCACCATGAATGAATTACTCTCATTCATGTGATGCGGGTCACGTTATAAGTCATGCATAAAGTTGAGAAATTTCCAAGATAAAGGGGAGCGGCTTATTCCCTGCCTTGTTCAAAACGCAGCAAGCTCGCCTATAGTAAGGAGGAACCTCTTGCGCCAACCCAGTCCCCGCAGATTTCCACCTTCCCGACGACGACGCTCGCTCAACACTGCGGTTTGTCTCAGGGAGGTGGCCATCATCAAGTTGCGGAGAGGGTTCTAGAGAAACTCGGTCGATTGTCGTAGATTACAGAATATACAGTAACAGTAGTCCAATGTTGTAGATTACAGAATATACAGTAACAGTAGTCCAATGTTGTAGATTACAGAATATAGACAGTCTGTCTGGGTACATTGTGCACAAGTAAATATGCGTTCGTTAATGGAAAAAAAAGTACCGTAGACGGTTCGACCGCTGGTTCGTTTTTCGCCTGATGGCGAGCCGCGACTCGGCTATAACTCGGTGCACGTGGTCAATCCGTTGATAAAGTTTCAGAGAAATTTGGCTGCCTCAGTCCTCCCAGCGACCCTCATCAAGAAACATGGTGAGTACAATGCCCTGTGCCTCCATTTCGCCCAATTATGCTCCCAATGCGCCCTTCGAGTGCTTGTACAACGCCTGGACACCGTTTCGCATCCCAAACCGCCCAATTCCCGATGGATTCCTTGACGTGAAATCGGATGTCATACTGACTCTAATCTTTAGGCAAAAGCTAAGGCCGCAGTGCCCTCCTCATCCTCGGGCGGAAAATCAGCAAAGAAGAAGAAGTGGTCCAAGGGCAAAGTAAAGGACAAGGCCCAGCACGCCGTCTCCCTCGACAAGCCAACTTTCGACCGTATCATGAAGGAGGTCCCCACTTTCCGATTCATCTCTCAAAGCATCCTCATCGAGAGGCTCAAAATCGGCGGCAGTCTCGCCCGTGTTGCTATCAGGCATCTGGAGAGGGATGGGTTGATCAAGCGGATCGTCCACCACTCTGGTCAGCTAGTCTACAGTGCGTATTATCTTTGGTTTTCGTGTTCTACATGGCGTGTGCTGACGTTGCTGCTCAGCCCGTGCTACCGCTGGAACGGATTAGTTGCATTTCTCCCCCCTCATTGTATGCGAGCTGTTTCCGCCCCTCAGGCCATGTATTCATTCACACATGCGAATTCCATCATGCTTCCAAAAGCCATAAATTGTCGTGATCGTGAACTTGTAGAACATCTGCCGCTCGACCCTAGACTCGGAAACACCAGTTCTCTATACAGAGACTGACGTTCTGGCAGAAGGATTCTCGTAAGGAGGTTTCTTCCGCATGAACGACGAAGTTCCTAGAGGGACTGGATTTTCCGAGTCTAGCTCGACCCTTCTTGAGTTTCCTGCTGACCTGCCTAATGCTGTAAACAACGTCCATCGACTTGATTTCCAGCGATTGTATGCACCATCTGGGTAGCTACTTTGAACCTACGCTTCGTGCGCCTGAGATATCATCGATCTAACGATTGCGCTTCGCGTTCCAACAGGCAGCATGAAATACCAAATTTGACAATCGATATCTCCACTCATCCCTATCTCGCGAATATGCAATTTGAGTGGACCACAGCTCCTCTCTCCGCGTGACGTAGGGAAAACAACTTGAAAACAACCATCGCCATGTCCAGCCAGAGCTACTACATCGGTGTCGACGTCGGAACTGGATCTGCGCGCGCAACGCTCGTCAAAGCCGACGGTACCATCGCCGCCTCCGCCACCAAAGACACCATCACCTACCGCGATGAAAATGATCACCGCATCTTCGAGCAGTCCACGAACAACATCTGGGACGGAATCGCCAGCTGCATCAAGACTGTCGTTGCAGAGGCTAAGATCAGTCCGGATGCTGTGAAGGGACTGGGATTCGACGCGACGTGTTCGCTTGCTGTGGCTGATGAGCAGGGCCATCCTGTCGTTGTGACCAAGGGGGACACACTGGGACAGAACGGAGATCGGAACATTATCCTTTGGGCTGATCACCGCGCCGAAGAGGAGGCGAACTTGATCAACAGCTCCGGGAGCGTTGTCCTTGATTACGTCGGTGGAACCATGAGCGTGCGTCTACTACACCAGGATCCCCTGCGTATCTAATCTAACTTCTCTGGGTCTGGGATAGTTAGAGATGGAGATCCCCAAAACCCTCTGGCTCAAGAAGCACATGAAGCCCGAGCTCTTCTCCCGCTGCCAGTTCTTCGATCTCCCCGACTTTCTCACCTACCGCGCGACGAACGACAGTACCCGTTCCTCGTGCTCCGTTACATGCAAGTGCTCCTTCCTCGCACACAAGTCGGGATGGGAGGACGACTTTTTCCATAAGATTGGGCTGGGGGAGATCATTGATGGAGGGGAGTATAGGCAGCTTGGCGGGGCCGGAGGGAAGGTGCTTACTGCTGGGTTGCCGGTGGGGAAGGGGTTGACTAAGCAGACGGCGGAGGAGTTTGGGTTGAAGGAGGGAACAGCGGTGGGGAGTGGGTTGATTGACGCGTAGGTGGTGACTTGCTTGTCGAGAAAGGCGCTTGATCTGAATGCTCTGCTTTTCAGTTATGCTGGATGGATGGGTACCATTGCAGCGAGATATAAGGAGGACGGAACGCTCTCCGATGTCGTCCCGAGCTTGCAAGAGTCTAGTCATCGACTAGCAGCTGTCGCTGGAACCAGTACTTGTCATATCGCCCAGGTGAGTGGCGGTTTACCTCACCTCGTGCAACCTAGCTATAACGGTGAATTTAGAGTCCGGAAGGTATCTTCGTGTCGGGTGTTTGGGGTCCTTACAAGGTGCGTTGGTATTATAGTGCAAGCTATTCTGCCGAGCTAAACGACCCGCAGAACGCCGTCTTCCCAGGCTTCTGGATGAACGAAGGAGGGCAGTCATCCACAGGACAGGTGGACTTGCCTCTCTTTCCAGCCTATGCACCTGCTGATGTCAACGATTACAGCTGATCGACTTCATACTTACCACTCACGCCGCGTACCCACGCCTGGTCGAGCAAGCCAAGCAAAAAGGCGTGAACATCCATGTTTGTGCGTGATAGAAGTTGTCGAGATGGGAGATGTTCTGACCTTTACTACATCAGTGTTGGCCGAGATCTTGGAGAACCAAAAGATCGAGAGCGGCGCTGAGAGCTGGACTGAGGTGACGAAGGACATGCACATGTATCCTGACTTACATGGTATACTGGAAAAATCAGCTTCTTATGAACTCCGGCACTGATACTAATGTGACTTGGTAGGTAACCGTTCACCTATCGCTGACCCCCGCATGCGAGGGTCTATCGTCGGCTTGACCTTGGTTAGACTGTTTCATTGGCTCAGTCCGTCCTTCGCTGATGCCTTGACTCTTCTTAGAACTCCGGTCTGTCTGATCTCGCGAAGAAGTACAACTTGACGCTCGAAGCGATCGCCCTTCAAACCCGACACATCGTGGATGAGATGAATACCAAAGGCCACAAAATCACGTCCATCTACATGTCTGGAGGACAAGCCAAGAACGCCGTCCTGATGCAGCTCTTCGCCAATACCTGCAACATGCCCGTCGTCCTACCGTTCTCGCACTCTGAGGCTGTCGTCCTCGGAGCGGCTATGCTCGGGCGGTTCGCGGATGAGGTGTCTCGCGCTGCGGGAAGTCTGTCGGAGGACGCTAGGGGAAAGTTGTTGTGGGATATCATGGTATTCATCTTGCCTGCTCCGAATCCGGATATGTTCGCTGATGATTCGCACGATGATTCAGGTTGAGATGACGCCGAGTGGGACGCTGATCAAGCCGTCTGCTAGCCCCAAGGAGAAGAAGTTGCTGGAGGCCAAGTACAAGATCTTCAGGGAGAGCATTGATGTTCAGAAGCGATGGAGGCAAGAGATGGACGATGCGAGTAGATGAGTATCGCATGTGTGCTTGAAACAAGGATCGAGGAAGTAGGATGTCGGTGGTTAGACGCAAATAGATGTATTCGTACTGCATATGGATCTCTGTATATACGCCCGCGGTGCTTTCAGAGGTTTCCTCGTTCTCAACGAGGGCCTCGACTGGTCGCCGGATTGCTGCTGGTTCTCCGAGCAGGCACATGACCGTGAAGGCAACGTCCAGCTGCGGTATTTGTCCTGCCAATCACCGTAAGGGTCAACCTTTCTTACCATGACTCGGGTTCGCACACTTATATATGCCACAACCTCACTTCCAGCTCTTCCACCATGTCTTCTGCTAGCAGGCGTCTACTGTCGACGATCACCGTCAAACCAACCCCCTCGAAAGCCCACTTACATCGGTCAATACCGGATACTGCATTCCCGCAAGGCTTTCGGCTTACTGGGGTTCACTGTGGTGTCAAGAAATCTGCACAAGCGCTCGATTTGGGTGTAATCATCTCAACGACACCAAAACCAGCTTCTGCAGCAGCATGCTTCACGAAAAACGCCTTCGTTGCTGCCCCAGTCGTCGTCTCTAAAGCCGTCCTGGAGGGTAACTCTGGAACCGCCAGAGCCCTAGTCGTTAATAGCGGGTGCGCCAACGCCGTCACCGGGAAGCAGGGCATGGAGAACGCGTGGTCTATGGCGCGCGAAACGGACAAGCTCATCACAGAGCATTCTGGTGGTGCGAACGAGCAAACCCTGGTCATGTCGACCGGGGTCATCGGCCAGCAGCTGCCCATCTCGAAAATCATCTCCGGAATCCAAGGCTCCACAAACACCTTTGGCACAAACTTCGACGCATGGGAGCGCACAGCGCTGGCGTTCATGACTACGGACACGTTCCCCAAGCTGCGAGCGCGGACGTTCAAGATAAACGGCCAGGAATATCGCATGGCTGGGATGGACAAGGGCGCTGGGATGATACATCCGAATATGGGACCCCCAGGACCACCGCATGCTACGCTCCTCGGATGCATCCTTACCGACGTAGCCATCACACCGAAGAGCTTGCAGTCTGCCCTCACTCACGCTGTGGAGCGCAGCTTCAACTCTATCAGCGTCGACGGAGAGATGTCCACGAACGACACGATCGTCGTTCTGGCCAACGGCGCGGCGGCAGCTTCAGATACCAAGGCGATTGACGAACATGCGGATCCTGAGGCGTTTGCGACCTTCCGGGAAGAACTGAAGGATTTCGCGATTGAGCTCGCGCAGTTGGTCGTCCGCGATGGAGAAGGTGCGACGAAGTTCGTGACTGTGACTGTCAAGGTGCGGAGTTCCTTTCATCGGTCCGTAATCAGTGGTGAACAACAATTTCAGGGAGCACCTACGTACGAAGACGCTCACAAAGTCGCGTCGCGCGTATCCACCTCAGCCCTGGTCAAGACAGCTCTGTACGGAGAGGACGCTAAGTACGCTCATCGTAACATTTCTCCGCCAAATCTCATGCTGATTCTTACTCATCTCCCAAGCTGGGGTCGTGTTCTCTCCGCTACAGGATCCATCCAGCTTTCCCGCCCCCTGGACCCAACGGCCGTCAGCGTAACCTTCATCCCCCCACCCACATCCGCCAACACCGCGCCCTTGCCCGTACTGATCAACGGCGAACCCGAGTCTGTCGACGAGCAACGCGCTTCAGAAATCATGGCCAACGAAGAATTTGAGATCCTCATTGACCTGGGGTTGCCTGGTGCTCAAGGGGTCGCACAGTATTGGACTTGTGACTTCAGCTATGTGCGTTACACTTCGTTTTTTTTCCATGTGTTACTGCCGAGTCTCATCTGTTGTGTTCTCAGGATTATGTCCGAATCAACGGAGATTACAGGAGTTAGATGTCCTGATACAGCTCTTTGACGGATAATCTCACAACCGATACATGGTTTTGTGTATTTATGTATACTGAAATCGATGGTGTTACTACACAGCGTTCCGTGGGCGTGCTTTCGCCTCAAGCTCCCTTTCTTCCGAGGTGCGTCGAAAAACCAGAACGTTGCATTGCATGAGTAGTATCACACAGTTTTCACGGACTCCATAGTCGAGAGTCGGCATGATACTTTTTCCATGCACACCCATTCAAAGGATCTTCACTCGAGCGTCTCACGGTTCTTCGGCCTCGCGTGATTAGGTCTTTGACGGTCGAGATCTTGGTCGAGGTGGGCGTGGTAGTGGGGCAGCGGTCTGCCGCGAAGATGATTACTGAAGTGCTGACATCGCACGAACGCTGGTATACAATACAAGAAGATAGATACAGGAAACGAATATACACCGCGTCTGTAGCATGAGGCTGCAAGCAAAAGAGGGTTGGGCAGAACGAGCTGAAGCAAAGCAAGACAAGTAAATGAGAAACGCACTCCTCCGGTCAAACATGGTTGGACAACTTGTCACTGTCAAGAGATTGAGATTGACTGTTCGAGTACGGATCGTGGAAATCCTTGTGTTCCCTGAAGACAGGAGCTGATGTTGGAGTGGCATCCTACACGCATGTCAGCATCAGGAAAATATCTATATAATAACGGAGACTGGCTCACGCTCACGTCAAGTGTTGAGAGAGGGATAGCGTCCGACAGGGTGGATTTCTCCACGCGCACGAACATGTTGGGATTGGGCCCCTGTCGACCGTTGTTGCTCGATGCACCTGTGGACCTGAAATGAGGTCCGGTGCCTTCAGATGCGTTGGGTGTTCGGTTCAAGAAGATTCGCGTGTTGAACATGACGAGTAAGCTGATAGTGTAAAGCTTTCCGAGGATGTACAATCTGCCAGGCCGATGGTCAGCGGTGGTCGAAATACTAAGAGAAGACATAGCGTACGGGCACAGGAAGTAGTTGTTGGCCTGGAAATCTCATGAGCACCTCTACACAGCGAGGGTAGGAACATGTGACTTACGGGGAACTTCACGAAAGCCACGAGTGCAACTAAAGCAACGCTAGCTAGGAGATCATCAGATACTGTGGGCCTGGTCAGAGGATTCAGACATACCTGTCAGCGTGTTTGTTTCGACTATCATCCTCACGATTTTGGTAATCATGAAGTCGACTTGATGATGGCGATTCTCAGAGCGTCGTAGAAGCTGTGAGGCTGCACGTTTAAAATCTGGAAGCGTACCGAAACATGTGTTTCGCAAGACTCACCAAGTAAGTGGTTGTGATGGCAATGAGCGTGTCCACGAGAGCGGCGGTGCCCATAAAGATCTACGCAATAATTTTCAGGATGAGAGCAGTATCCAGGACGGTCGAGGGACTTTTCTCACCGTCCCTACGACGAGTACCCTGTCATGGATGAGGCGGAAATCATTCGCCAGTGCGGCGACGACACCAGACGCCACGCCGCTGGCTGCTTGCAGGAATGTGAGCTGTCGTCGCGGTCAGCATTGCCTTGCGTGCGACGTCAAACGCCGACTTGCCAGTAACAGCAGCGCAGGCCACCACTTGACTCTTGACAGAATGTAAATGCGCCAGCAGTAATACCCTTGCACCAGTAAGGCTGTCACCGCGTCGAATAATGGCGAGTTTACCGGCGCAGAGAACGGGATTAAGAGCCGCTCTGCGTTGCCCCATCCGAGGACGAACCACTCGAAGCCGTCCCAGGTGGCAAGGCCCGTTTGTACGAGATCGATGATGAACAAGCCGTAGGCTGATAGTCTGCGTGAGCGAAGCATCGCCAAAGGGCTGGTCAAGGCGTACCCAATGCCTGAAGCACCTTGCGGTCCCGACCGTAGAAGTTGAGGTGATAAATGTCTGCGAAGGGGTTGAGTCCTACATTCCGCATCCAGTGTAACCGAACTCCCACTGACATAATCTAGACTGGGCGTTGAGTCTCCAAAACGGCGGTGCTTCCAGAGCTCACTCACTGCACCGAAAGAATCCCCATCAACAGCCAGTTCAACATGATTCCTATGAACTGCAAGGCGTCAGCCTGCCACGCCGCCACCTCGCTCTTGCTCTGCAGGACATACCGGAGCCGTAGTCCTATGATAACCTCAGTCATGAAGTTTAATGGAAGAGGTCTAGCAGAAAACACTAACAGCACATGAATATCTGCTGGTATGGGCATCATCACAACGCCAGGTGGAAGTTCTGCGTCTGCCATGGTCGCTACTTTGAAGGTGGGTGTAAACGGGAGAAGGGGGACCTGCACTCGGAGAAGGAGAAAGGGAGGAGCGCGAGATAACTTGAGAATAATCCATTTGGCTAAATATGTAACCTTCTCTTGATGATCTAAGATCGACACTGAATGGCGGGGGGCAAGTGGACCCCACGATGATCCTTGATGAGGAAAAGGGAATGAAAGGACTTTGATCTTCATCAGACCCTCAAGAAGAAGGATTTGATGGAAGCTGTGAGAAGGATCCTCGCCGAGTTGTATGTTCAGCGCTCTGTCGCCAGCTCTACGGCCACAATGCCACCCACAATGCCACCGACGAGATCAAAGATCCAAGTGAATTCGAGGCAGATTACTTATCGCTGAAACAGTAGGGCGAAGGTTTCCAGAGTCGCTGCCGTTGAAGAAACACGTTGAAGCGTGGGAGACAGCAACGTCGACAGACGGGTGCTTGAGTGCAATGTCGGCAGCTCGACCTAAACACTTTCACCTGTGACGGCTGCTTGTCAAGCCGGTGCTCCGTCATCCGGCAGAGAGACCACTCAACATCCCCAAAAGTACCCATTTCCCAGATCGTCGGGGAATAAGCTTGACTTCACATGGTGACCGCAAGGTAGCTGCTGGTGAACGACCGGTAGTTCTAGAAAAGAGGTATTCACAGGACCAGGGCCCTGGTGCTTACCTGAAGAACTTCTGCGAATAAGGCGCAACGTGGAAATATTACTATAGGATAACGTTTCCGTTCCTAGTCGGTCGAGTCAAAATATGCTTCGAAGAAGACCGACAGCCCACTCACCTCATACTTGCATAGTCAGGTCAGCAATGCGCCGTGTACGCACCTCCCAAGGGCCTCGTCGATGAGACATTGGCGCTTTCCGGGATGCGGTGCCTTGCCCCGGAAAGTCGCCACAACAAAGATATGTTTAAGCTTGACAGTGATGTTTTACAGCGGAAGACGGTAGATGCTTCTCCAAACCTAATTACCTGCCCAACACGCAGCGGGTTTTGTTGAATTGATGCTAGTCCTGGAGTGACGGGAAACGGAGAAAATCCGTTTACCTCCGGCGAGAAGGACGGCGACGCCTTCAAACAGAAAGTCCAAGGCGAATGATGCTAGAAGCCGACAGCCCAAGGTGGAGAGGCGGAAGCCCCGAAATAGCAGCGCTCAACGTGGGCTAGGAGGTGCGCAAGCTTCAGGATACGCTGTCCCGAAGCTCGCACCTTGCACTAGGAGCGCTGGAAAACGCTCTGTCCATGGGGTTTGGTCGAACGCGCATCTCTTCGTATCATGATGCTAAGCACGAAGATGAGATTTCAGGGCTTCTTTCAAATGTTATTTGTTGAAGAGAACAATGCCACTAGCTGATGGTCCGGCGAGTGAAGGCCTCGGCAATGGAAGTCGGAAAGAAAGAGCAGAGTACACAAAGCGCACCAGCCCTGTATAAAGGCCGTGCCTGCGGCATTTCCGGAGTAGAGCTGTCATGTAATAGTGAGCGCTGACCGATGACCATTGGCGAAGAAGTGACAGAAAGAACGCACATAAGTTCGCCGCGCTATCAACTCGATAACGCTTTCGAGGAAAACGCTAAACCTCGTGTACTCCAGCAAGTGAGCTCTACTCGCCGCAATCCTACGTATACTTGTACCATTGTTTGCATCGCGCTCTGGCATGAAGATTTTCAACTCGGCGAAACATCAGCACATCTTCTCAATCCGCTCTGACTGCCTCAATGTGCTGTGTCCAGCTTTACTCGTAAAGGCCCGCTCAAAGGCCTGCAAACTTCGAAGAAAGCTCCAATTGCACAGTATGGATTTTACTCGCTACAGAACCTTGACGTAGGAAGCAGGAACCAGCCCAGTTTTGTTGTTCAGCTCAGCAGTCCACCTAGAAGAAAGAGTCGAATCGTCAGCCGTCGTACAGCCTTAGACAGTATCCTGAGGTGGACATACCAGTCATCTGATGTCCGGTCGGTGATGAGGATTTGCTGCCCTTCCTTCACATTTAGATCACCGGGATCCTTTCAAGATCATGAGTATACATACCACAAAAACATCAGAACAAGAAACTCACAGTGCTCGAGTAATCGTACAGAACGTCAGCCCATTCTCCTGAAAATTCTGGCTCAGCTTCTGGCTCCGGCTCTGGAGCTGCTCGCCTTGCAGGCGCAGAAGGTGGCGGTGATGAAACAGAGTCAGAGGATGGAACTCGTCGTGTAGGCGGCGGAGGCATTGTAGTCTTCCTCGCGGGGAAAGCAGCGGGCACCGCTGGAGCAGCAGGAGCTCGCGTAGTCGTAGCTGGCTTGCCAAAAGCAGAGGTGAGAGCGTTCATCTTTGATGTTGTGTCCAACTTGCCCATAGTCTATGCATAGATGATCTTAGTCCAAGTGACGGGGAGATACAATTGCTCACGTACCTGCCGTGAAACGAGTCCTGACACAGTACTCTCCGGTTTCTGACTGGGCGACCGCCTGGGAGGCGCAGCAGGTGGTGGACCAGCACTACCTGATGAGTTGGCGCGACTGGGGGGTGCTGGAGGAGCTCCAGCAGATGCATCCTGTCCTCGATTCGCGAATGCCGATGACGCAGCTGACACTCTTCCGAATGCGCTCCTGAGGTTGTCCTGCTGTTCGCTGGCGCCCTAGAACGTGACGATGAGGACGATATTCAAGGGTACCGCACCATGATGGATGGTGCAGAATGAACAATGTTAAGAAGGCAACACACGGGTTCAGCAGTTTGAGATGGTGGCTTAGATGCTTGTGATGCTGCTAGAGCCCTGCTCCCAAATTTCGCTGCAGCTGCTGGGTTGTTCACGATGGCGCGTCCGACGATGCTCGCGGCAGCTGTCCTCGGGTCTTCAGAGCCGGGTGCTGCGGTGCCTACTGCAGAGAAAAGCTCAGGACGAGACTCGAAGTACCTGTACACACGGATTAAGACAGATATTCAGATCAATGTCAAGGTCGCACTAGGTGGCCAGGCAGGAGTCGAAGTCGGGCCAGGGGGGGAGGCGATAAGTAAAGATCACTAACTGACTCGTCAAGGAGCGTAAAGAATGCGTCTTTCTCGTGCGCTGGAAGGTTAGCAAACACCATATTCGGCTCTAATGTTCGGCTCTGGAAGACTGTGCGCTCGCTGCAGAGGCCTTGAGTGCTGCGGATAGATGTAATGGATGAAATATGCAAGAACAAGACGCGGTGCAGCTCTTTGATCGGCTAGTCTGCTCCTGACCTCATCTCATCAGGCTCTCAAGTCTGCCCCCTGCGACTGAGTGCACATTCGACTGCGTTGAATGTCTCTGTTGACCAGAATGCATCGTAGTCCCGAATAACTGATGTTGTCATAATATTTGCCGTCCTCTGCACGGCAGCAATTCATAGGAGCGAAAAGTATATGATTATTGAATAAAATAGCCTAGTTCGAGAGGACATCGCTGCAGGATCTGGACTCTGCAATCGTTCTGGTCGAGAATCACAACGCGAGCGGTTAGATGCCGAAAGCACACAATACTACCCGTCACTGAACAAGTGAAGACGAACTCCTGCAATAGTTATGAAATGTATGTATACAAGCAAGCAAGGAAGCTCCATACATCCAGCTGCTGCTACAGTAAGAACATAGTAGGTCATGGGCATAGCATATCAAGATGGACGTAGGACTTCCGCAACAGAAAAGTTCGAAGGAGACAGAGAGAGTTCGCGATCAAGAAACCGAAGAAAGGAGCCAAATAACTAGAGTAACGAACAAGAGGTGAAGATAGCGAAGCGGGGATATAAGCAAATATAGATACACGACAGAATACGGCGGCCAACGAAGAAAAGATGGCGTTTTCGAACAGCGACGGGACGATAAACGGTAGCAAAGGGGAATGCGGGAAGGGTGTCGATATCCATCGACTTCGTGCGTGGCGGAGGTTATAACAAGTCGCGTCCTATATCACCAGTGCCGTTTCGCAGAGCGACGAAGCAGACCTTCGTCACTGAGCCCCCCAATTGAAGACGTCAAAATCATCCAACCCCCCGCCATCCCCCATCCCGACGTTGAGGTTCGACATTGGCATTCCCATCCCCGCCATTTGCTGAGGCTGAGACTGTGGTGCAGCAGCCATCATCCGCGGCGTCCCCATCCCGCTCATCCCCCCCGGTCCCCCCATTCCCATCCCACTAATATCCCCCGCCCCTCCAAACCCACCAAACTGCCCCCCACCCATCCCACCGCCCTGGTGCTGCATGGGATTTGGCGGCGATGGTCGGCGATGTTGTGGTGGTGGTGGATGTTGCTGCTGCGGTTGTGATTGCGGTTGTTGCCAGCCCTGAGGCGAGAAAGAGTTGGAATACGAGGCTTGTATTCTGCTAGGGTTGATCCCTCCTCCTCCTCCACTTCCACCTGGCATGCCGTAGCTCGCACCCATGCCCATCGCGCCCATTCCTTGGCCACCTCCCATTCCCTGGCCACTCATCCCATGGACGTTCATCCCCTGAGAACCACCCATCACTTGCCCAGCACTCATCCCCTGCGCAGAAGTCATTCCGCCCATCCCCTGCCCTTGCTGCTGCCAGCCTGCGGAGTTCCCCATTCCCATGGAGGGCTGCCCGTGACCAAAGGACGCAGAGCTCACAGGCCTCGGTATCGATCCCGCCTGCGCTTGTGCCTGCGCCTGAGCAGCCTGCATCATCATCGACCGCTGGAATTCCTCCTGGCCCATCGACGCCTGCCTTCTAGGCCCAGGGGGTACCGATCCCACAGGCGACGTCGCACCACCAGCGCCTTCCGACGGGGACCGTGCCGTACGAGCGATCCCAGGAACCCCAGCCGAATCAGGTCGCATATGTGCAAACGGATTACTCTCCCCGCCGAGTATTGGCCCAGGACTCGAGGTGCTGATCGTCGGAGATCCTGCGCTGGATAGATGGCGCTGCAGACCTCCTGGTTGCGGAGGCTGCTGAGGCCCGCCCATCCCGCCCATCTGCTGCCCTCCCCGCGCTTGCTGCTGCATGAGTAACAACTGCCGCTGCTGAGGCGTCAGGTTGGCCACAGTCACCCCGGGTGGGAAACCGCCTGGGTTCATAGACCCTAGGGTACGAGGATCGACTGAGCCTTGTGCAATGTTGCCGCCTGAGAAACCGGGATTGCTAGGGTTCATCTGATGGGGCATCTGCGAGAGCATGGTGGATGGTGCGGAGGGCGATTCGACGGTCTGCGAGCTAGGTACTCCGCCAAAGTTTTGGGTAGGGGAAGTATGCTGCATGTTGCCGCTGGCCGCACTGTTCGGCATGCCGCCCATTTGAGCGCCTGCTTGCTGCTGCTGAGCTTGCTCGCGCTGGCGCACGCTCGTAGCCTGAGATAAAGACCCATGAGAAGGTTTCTGCGTGGACGCATTACAAAGGAGACTCACCTGAGCAGCCATCATCTTCTGCATCTGCAGTTGCATTGGCATGCTAGAAAAGCCCTGCACCGTGCGATTCATGTGGGCAATAACCGGGTGATTCGGATTCTGCAGTATCGCGTACGCCTGCGCCATGCCATTCCTCGCGGCTTCTGGGGTCATGCCCAGGCTAGCTGCGAACGAGGCAACATGGGCCGCGTTGGGATTCGAGGGGCCAGCTAGGGCGTTGTTGCTCATCTGGGGCGGTCGTTGAGAAGGAGTGGACGATCTGGGTATAAATTGGGGAGGAGACATTTGTCGATTGGGCGGTGGTTGTTGTTGTTGTTGGGGAGGTCGTCGCGAGGGCGTCATATCAGGCATGGGGTGAGGGGTGGAACTCGGTGGTCTCATAGGAGAGGACATCGGTGGTTGTTGTGGTGTTGATGGATGTGCAGAGGACAGGTTGGAAATGAACTGGTTGTTCAAAGGAGGCGCAGTGGGTGAAGAGAGAGAGGTGAGTGATGGGGTAGAGGGTGGCATCATAGGACGACCCTCGCTCGTATTTCGACGTTTGTGTGAGAGGTCCGGGATGGTCTCCTCTGGCCGATCTCTTTTCAGTGATGGGATTTGGCTATTCGGAGGAGGTTGCACAACGGGCGGGGGCTGGTGGTTTCGGCGAGCCACGTCTTTCGCAAAGAGATTGGGCATCTGGTTGTACAGGTACGCCAAACGATCATATTGCGGGTAGTCGTTTGGTGGTGGAGCAGTCAAGATAGGAAGATTCCCGGACGGAGCCTGTGATGACGGAAATTAGCGCAACGAAAGCGGTAGAAGGACGAAGACGCCTCACTATTTTGGGATCCACAAAGGAATTACTCCAGCTGAAGTTGGAATTTGCACGAACCAAGTATCTAGAATGAGCGTGGGAGATGAGTAGTGTTCGTCAAGGGTGCGTAAACGGTTACTTACGGCGCAACTTTCGCATCTGTTGGTGCCAATCCCTGGGCGGAGAAAGCGTTCATGATTCTACGAGTGAAGAGCTGTAAGTAGGTGGACAATGCGAGGCGACGCGACTTTGCTCACTTCAGCAGGTGTGCGTTGATTTCGAGTACAGTGTCGATTTTGCTAGGGACATCGGTAAACTCGGAATGAACGCCATTTGAAACGGTGGTTTGCTGGTTGGTCGGTGTTGAAGGCCCTTGGGCCATGCTGGATGCCTGGTCTCTACCGTCCAAAACGCTGCTTCTCTGCGATTCTCCACCCAACTCTGTCTCAACTGTTGCTTCCCTGCTCTTCATGCCAACCACGCGACTCTGCTCAGCGTCGCGTTCACCACTGCCTGATGAGGTAGTTCTAGAATCCTCTGCCTGCTCCGTCTGGCCCTGCTCGTCATCGTCCTGTTCCGACAGTTCGCTAAGGGGTGTTGACATATTCGAGGGTGGTTCTGGTGGAGGTGGATCATCAGTCTTTGGAGATGGCGTGTTTGCCGTTAGTTGGTGAATGGTGTCGCTGTTGTGGGGAGTACCGGGCTTTGATGGCGTGTCGTCGCTGGAGTCCGTATTATTGCTTGACTGGACGTTTTCGACGTGAGACGTGGGTGGGTTGTCTTTGTGACGAGGGGAATTCGAAGGAGTTGACTGGTGAAAGTCTCTTGATTTGTCGTCCTGTGCTTTGAAGTTTGGCCAGGACTGCTGCAGATGATGATCCAGTTGAATCATTGTCACCTCACCAACCGGAGTCCGAGCGACAGATTTTCCGTACCCCGTGATCGACTTTGGCAATTTCCGCACTGCCCGCTATCGAGTCCGCTCGTCGTTTGCCACAAACTCTCTCGTTGGTCAACTGGATAGGCACCACGCAATGGTAGAAATGAGCAAGGAAGTTGTTTTTGAGAATGAGATTATTGGTGTAGTATTATGGTAGACCGTACATTGGGTAAATTTGGTACCCATTATACTGTACTGAATGATCGATTGGAAACTCAGAACACCGTCAATTCACCGTTTGACTTGCTCATGGGGAGATAATAAACTCGGCAGCCGTACTACGCGCCTCGCGAACGGACGACATGACCGTGTCAGAGACCTCGGATTCCTCCGAGAAACACACAAGTTACATATCCAGAGATGTATGTTTGATCACCTGCGCTTGGCGTTAGGTGTCGCTTGCCAAACATGGCCAAATACTCTGTAACAGCAAAACGGTGATGATCATGATGTGCTGATCGGGCACGGCGATCAACGGCGAAGAGAGCGTTCGACTGCCAAACCAGGACTGCCCTCACCCGTTTCTCGAAAACCTCAAATCACCGACGACTGTAAGTATATCCCCCAAAATACGCCCAATTCCTGTCCGTTTCGTTGCCTGCTATCGACTCCACGCCCTCCCCTTGTCGAATCTGTGTCTGGATGTCGGTGGAAACGCGGTGGAAACGGTGGATTCTTGACGATGAAATCGGATGACACTTTGGAGGCACTTTAGATCTTGGAAACCCCTTCGACCATGGTAGAGCAGATATACTGACTTGCTCTCTTCTTTCTACCAGAGTACGCAATGGGTAGGGTTATCAGGGCTCAGAGGAGATCTCACGCTATCGTACGTGCTACACATTCATTGCTTTACTCGAGAACAGAGCAACTCAATCACAGTTTTATCATTCACACAGTTCAAATCGCACACCCACCACAACAAGAACCCCGCACAGCTCCGTCCCCTCGATTTCGCTGAGCGTAACGGATATGTTCGTGGAATCGTAAAGGAGATCATTCACGACGCTGGACGGTTCGTTCATCCTCCCCTGCCTAGAGATTCCCGCGCTGAGCCTGATATTTCGTCTCCAGTGGTGCTCCCCTCGCCCGTGTCGTCTTCCGTGACCCCTACCGCTTCAAGCTCCGCAAGGAGACTTTCATCGCCACCGAGGGCATGCACACCGGCGCCTTCGTCTACTGCGGCAAAAAGGCGACTCTCGCCGTCGGAAACGTCCTCCCCGTCAGCCAGTGCCCCGAGGGTACCATCATCTGCAACGTCGAGGAGAAGGTCGGTGACCGTGGCGCCCTCGCCAGGACTTCCGGCAACTACGCTACCGTCATTGGACACAGCCCCGACGACAACAAGACCAGGATCAGGCTGCCATCTGGTGCGAAGAAGACCGTCAGCGGCGGTGCTAGGGCGACTATTGGAATCGTCGCTGGTGGTGGACGTATCGACAAGCCTTTGCTCAAGGCCGGTCGTGCTTACCACAAATACAGGGCTAAGCGTTACAAGTACGTTTCATTTCTTGGGATCTTGGTATGGATTCAGACCCTCATTGCGTTTCTCTTTGCAGCTGGCCCCGTACTCGTGGTGTGGCTATGAACCCCGTGGACCATCCCCACGGTGGTGGTAACCACCAGCATATCGGAAAGGCCTCCACCATGGCCCGCTCCGCCGTTCCTGGACAGAAAGTCGGTCTCATTGCCGCCCGCCGGGTACGTACACGTTCATTTCCTCGTTTTTGCGATATATATCCTTACGCTCTCTCCCACAGACTGGTCTGCTCCGTGGTACCGTCAAGACCAAGGAGGTTTAAGGGTTTACTCGCTCTGTACCTTCCTTTACGCTTTCACCCTCCTTTGTCTTCTACGGTCGACTACCCTCCATGCACAAAAATGTCTGTATGCCGCACCACGTATGCTTGTTATCGACCAGGATTATGCACGGCCATGAGATTTGATTGTTGTAAATGCCCTGAGCAAGTGAATCTGTGAAAGAAAGGAGCTCAAGTACTCTATCTGAGAAGTACGTGATGGCTTAGGAACATGTCGCTGGAGTAATTGAGGTTCTGCAAGTCCAAGTCCTCAGAGTGCTGGTGAGTACACGGGCTGCATCCCTGGCACCGCTGAACGACAACATCTGAGATATGACAACGAGGAGATATGAAAGATTGGGGTAAAATAGAGTGGGGGTAGCATAAAAGTATAAGTATAGTTGCAGGCTAGATTACAACAGGGTACACGGTCGACATAACGGCAGGTGTTAGTCGACGTTAGTCTCTAGCGTTCAAGAAAGCGTCCAGTTCGTCATCCAACTCCTGCTGCGTCTTGCGCACTCTCTCGTTCCCTGATCTTTTGCCGTTGCTTTGCTGCCTGCCTTCTTCAGGGCGCGACCTGCCCCCGTCGGTGCGGGACCTTCGTTCGTCGCCGTGCGACCTGCCTCCGTCTCCGCGCGACCTTCGTTGATCACCATGCGACCTCCGTTCGTCGCTCGTTCGCCTAGAAGAAGAAGGCGGTCGCGCATCCGTAAGACGCTCTAATAAACGTGTATCGCCCTCTCCATGGGACCGAATGATAGACGTTCTCTCCAGTAACGTCCGACCGTCATGAGCGATATAGTCTGAGCGCATCTTCGATACAGGCGAGGTGCTTCTCGTCGTCCCCGGGGTAGAGTTATCCGCAGTGTCCTCGTCGACTTGTAGAAACTCTGGGTCCTGGTCTTCATCGGCAAGGAAATTATCCAACTCCGCGTCGAGCGCAGCTTTACTCAACGCGTCGTCCTCCCTCCTCCTTCTTTTCGTATCGTGCCCCTCATCCTCACGCTCACGCCCATACATTTCCTTCCCCGCAAAATCTCCGTGTCGTTTGTAGAAATTACTCTCCTGCCTCGCGTTCTTCTTCTTCACGTCTTCGTTCCGCGCGTATCGCATCTTGATTACGCCTTTCGCTGAGCCGTCGGATTTACCGAGTGTTTGGTTTATACGGTCTTCCGGTGACCAGAGCGCCATGGGGATAGGTTGGGCGGTGACGAATCCCTCACTGTCCACCTGATCCTCATCTTTCACTAGCCGCCTATAACAGATCTTCGCAGACAGCGCATTATCGAAGACCAAGACGCAGGAGGTATCGTCTACCCATTCCAGACCGAGCGGGCGCGCGTCGTAGTGCGTTGCGTACGCGAATACGCGCGCGGTAGGGAGGGAGGAGACGGGCGGGCCGGAGATGAGGAGGGCGTTGGGTCGGTAGGGGAGACCTTTATATGGGTTCAATGTTGAGGGGTGGGTACTTATGTGGAGGGAGGGCAGGGGTCCAAACCTGCATCGTCGAGAGCTTCTTCGTTGTCTAGGTCGACTTGGGTGGGAGAGGTGTCATCTCTTTTGCGCTACGGGCGAGTTCAGCATGAGAGGAACAGGGGTAGATGGATAGGTGACGTACCTTGGATGCTTTGGTGGTATCGGAGAGAAGATAGAGACGTGCGCTTCCAATTCGGTCTGCGAGCCCGCGTTGGGGCTCGTCAGGATGCGTCTGCTCTTCGTAGGGTACGGTGTTGTCGTACGACAGAGTGGGCATAGGGACGTCTTCCATGATCATCGCGTAGGTCTATAGTGGAGCGAGCGAGTAGTTCCGACGCGAGGAGGTGTTGCGGTAGCAGAATTTGGTGCACTGGTTGGTAGGATGAAGAGAGGTTGATGACGGCGTGAATCCGGGCCGGGCACGCATCTCTCTTTCTCTTCTGCACGCCAACTTTCACGATGGCAGACGCCGGTGAAGCATCTACGTCTACCAGCACTAAGCGTAATTTCAGGAAGGAAAAACGTTAGTAGGAGATATATACTATCTCAATGGCCTCTTTTGACCTAGTCCTTGCCACCCTCAGCATGGGATACCGACGACATTGACCAGTGAGTACCGTGCTATCTTCTCTTCCTATGCTTGCTGACTAAATGTGCACAGTGTATGTCTGATACTCATCCTACGATGCCCACGGTCTGACTATTAATACAATACAGTGGAAAATCGACCCGTTCCAGGTCGACGATAACAAAGCGGGAGCCTTCACAGAGGAATCATCCTTCGCTACTCTATTCCCCAAATACCGTGAAAAGTACCTCAGAGAGGTCTGGAGTGCCGTGACGAAGGCCTTGGACGCTCATGTGCGTCTGCATCCCTCTCCGAACGTATGCTCTAGCTAAACAAATCTCTTCGCAGGGTGTTTCATGTACACTAGATTTGATCCACGGTTCGATGTCCGTGAAGACGACGAGGAAGACATACGATCCGTATATCATTCTCAAGGCACGCGATATGATCAAGCTCCTCGCTCGTGGTGTCGCTGTCGCTCATGCGGTGAAAATCCTCGACGATGATATGGCTTGCGATATCATCAAGGTGGGGAACTTGGTGAGGAATAAGGAGCGGTTCGTGAAGCGCAGACAGCGGATTATAGGCCCTGATGGGAGTACGTTGAAGGTGCGTGGTCCGGACTGCGTGAAGTAATGAGCTGACACCCTGCTTCAGGCGATTGAACTTCTGACGCAGTGCTATGTCCTCGTGCAAGGAAGTACTGTCAGCGTTATGGGCCCGTATAAATCTCTGAAAGAAGTACGGCGGATTGTGTTAGACTGCATGAAAAACATCCACCCCATCTACCGCATCAAGGTACGCAGCACCTTCCCCGTCCTCCCTTCTCCTCCTCACCCCCCTCATAACGCACACAGGAACTTATGATCCGCCGCGAACTCGCCAAAGACCCAAAACTCGCGACCGAATCCTGGGACCGCTTCCTCCCCCAATTCCGCAAACGCCACCTCACCACCTCCGAAAAGACCGCGAAGAAGAACGAGAAGATCACGCACAAGGTCGAGGCGCAAAAAGCGGCGGGTATTCCGGAGGAGGAGATCGCGAAGAATGTGAAGCCGGGGAAGAAGGTGTATACGCCGTTCCCGCCGGCTCAGTTGCCACGAAAGGTTCGTGTGGCGCCAAACCACAACCACTACGAATTTTCTGACGTGTCTTGGTGTGAAGATCGACTTGCAATTGGAATCAGGAGAGTACTTCCTCAAGGCGTCGGATAAGAAGGCGAAGGAGAAGGCTCTGCAGAAGCAAAAGGTACGTCCTTGAACATTCTCCATCGATTTGACTTGGCTGACTGACGGTTGATCCCCGTGCTCCACTAGCAAGAGGAGACGACCGCCCAGCGCAGAGCGGAGCGCGCGGAAGCTTTCGTTGCACCGAAAGAGGACGTGGCACCGACGGTTGAGGAGAAACGCCGGAAACGGGCTGCGCGTGAGGAGGATGAGGCTGGGAAGGGAGAGAAGCCGCAGAAGAAGAAGAAGAAGCGCAAAGATGTTGAGGAGAGTTAGACTATCCATTCACTACGCGATCTGGAGGTATCTACTGTACTAGCAGCACTTCGTACTCGTACATCCCCACCGCTTGGTCTACTACAGTATGGTTCCGAGCATTCGGAGTGCCGAGAGGGCATAATGAAGAGACTCGATGCCCAAAGCTAAATAGCCCGAAGAATGTTGAAATGTCCCCTTGCCGACCCCTCTCTCCCGATCGTCGTGACCCTAGCTAAATTTATACAGCAATTGCAATGCCTGCTCCATCCTGCACCCTATCCCTTCTTCCCCTCACTCACCATGCCCCTGGGCACTTCGAGCGCCGTGCCCAGGCAAAAGCTCACCATCCTCGCCTTCCTCATCCTCAACCTAGTTGCCCTCTCCACGCTATGGTCGCTTTCTATTCCCCGCCCGTCCCAGGGCATAGTCTCCTTCGACGATGCTTTGGCCCAATCCACGGCACTTGCACCGATTGTCTTCGCGCTGGTGATGTTCGGCAAATCCTCTGCGACGGAAGGCGCTATAGCTATCAAAAGCGCCCTCATGTACGCGTCTAGGCCGGTGGATCTACATATTATCACGAGTGAGGACGCGATTCCAGTGTTGGAGGAGAAGTTCCAGCTCGTTAAACGAGCGGCGTATCCTGTGAGGGTGTTTTACTACCCGCTCGACGCTGCGAGTATACGGAAACGCGCTTCGAGGGCGGGCGTGGAGACGAGGTACGAGGCGGGCGTCGGTGCGTACAGTTCCTCTGACTTTCAGGCGTCTTTCAAGTTATGACTTAACTTCGTTTTGTTCGCACGTAGGTGGACTCGTGAAGATATTCATGCACGAAGTACTGCCGACTACAGTACCCAAGGCGATATTCTTCGACACGGACATGCTCTTCGTCACCGACCCGTACCTCCTCTGGAGGCAGTTTGATACCTTCTCAGGCGCCCAGATCGTCTCCTTCCCGGATTTAGGCTCGAATTCCACGGCGATGGATATTTGTACCTGCACGATGCTCTTAAACCTGGAAGCGATGCGGAGCACTTCGACGCCGTTTATAGGGAGTGAGTTGTTCAAGGATAACCAGCGAGCGCTGGGCACCCTTGAGGTATTTAGGAAGCACGGTGTGAATCCTCGTGAGTCCAATCTTCGCGTCAATGAGGGCTGCCACTGAGCTTTTGCCACCAGGAAACCCTGAGTTTGGTGATCAGGGCCTATATTGGGCGATCTGGAAGGAGTACCCCGAGCGGTTCCGTCATCTACCTCTCGCGTGGGACACGAGCCATTGTCGGTTCAGCTATGGGATGACTCTCGACGGGGATGATTCCATTTCAGAGCAAGACCATGTTCAGAGCCAGATTAACACCTACGCGGCGAAGGAGGACTTCCAGCAGCTCTTCCCTGGTATTCTGCACTTGTGAGTGTTTTCGATGCTTGTGCCATTGTTCCATGCTCATGTCGGACGCAGCAACTGTCAGAACAAGTTTGACGTCGTATGGGATGCTCCGGAGAACAAAAGTAGGAAACGATGGGCGTCTTTTGTTAACTTGAGCCTTGACTACAAGGTCTGTGTGTCTCGTATTCCTGGTTTCCTGCAGGTACTGATGATTGTCTTTGACCATCTCAGTGGGTATGGCTCAATAAGGGAGACGGTTCTGCCGTGGTCGAATCGACGGTGGTATCGGATATTGTCTTCTGGGACCAGAGAACGAGACGCTCTCACCCTCATACCGCAATCGATTAATAGGTATCGCGATACGTATACTCACGTAAATTTTGTCTGTCGGATTTATCTGTATTATACATACTTACTCTCATTAAATCTTGCCATAGCGTTTGTCACCTAGTAGATGCTTGGACTGTAGAAAGAATGTACAGCTGGTACCTGTCATCATACTTTACTTAGAGCTTTAGAAGAGGAGGTACCTGGAGAAGTTTGCCGAAGTATCGACTAAAATGCGTACATGTTGTCCTCATGTCATTGTCCTGATGGCAAAGCAGTACAGGCCCCTGGCCCGAATGGCGAACGCCGGAGTTGACGCGGAGGCAATTATTGGCTTTGTTCCTGTTTCCCGCCCCCTCACACTCTTTCACTCTTCTCCCTCATGTCGTCCACTGTCGCTGCTTCCGACACATCATGGATGCCCGTCATGGGTAAACACACCGTTAATCTGGGCACATCCCTACGCTCGGCATTGCGAGCTGGTGGTCAATCTGCCCCTCCATCGAAGAAGCGGTCGGCGCTGCCTTCGCGAGATTTCTACTCTGTCAGATGTGCGCGGTTTCTCAATTGTGGTTGATTGGGTGTTGGCTTGAACTGAGGTGTATGCAGACCGATTTAAGCCTCCGTCGCTGGATACGACTAAACCCGGATACATGAACATTACACCACGGACGGAGGACATTGCGGCTACAGTGGAGCACCCTTGCGTACAGGTGCGTCGACTCTTGCTCTCATCATCATCAGGCACAGCATCGATATGTCTCTCTAGAGCAGTGATGTGCACACCTACGTTGGAACGGAGGTGGCATCTAAAGATGTCGACTGTGTACTCATCTACGACGAGGAAACGATGGTGAGTGGACCTCTTTCTACGGCGATGTTCATCTCTGTCTCACCTCGCCTTTCTGTGCGCGTATAGACATTCACACTGGAGAACTTGGACTCGTCTGTGAGCTTGACCTACGACAAGAAGGGGCCTGCTACGTTGATCCGCCCCACTGCCTCCAGTGAGTTCACCGAAACCGAAACCTATTCTATTCTATGACGCTGACTATTATGGCTTTTGCAGCGGAAGCTGCAACACCCCCAGCTCCCCAAGAGGTTACTCCTCGAGAGCCGTCTCCAGAGCCCGAACGCATACCGCTGCCGTCGTCGTCTTCAAGGGCAGCCTCTGTCGCAGATGATCTGGAGTTGGAGCTGGAAGCTGCTTTGGGCGGCACGCCCGAGGTGGAGGAGATACCCACGCCGGTGGTTGTTCCTGAGGCTCGTCCAGCGCAGCGCGTACAGTCTCGCAGCAAAGTCGCCCGCCCTGGACAGCGGCCGAAAGCTCAGCCTGCACCTTCACCTGCACCTGTTCAGTCACATCCAATAACGGATGATATTGACGAGGAGATCTTCGAAGCCTCGTCGAGAGTCACGAAGCGACCGCGTGTTTCTGCTGAGCCGGAACACAGACCACCACCACCCCAGGCTGCTTTTGGTCTCGCGCTCCCGGGACCGTCGACAGCCGTGCAATACCCATCCTCGTACCCTGGTATTTCTCTACCCACACCTTCGGCTCCACAACCGGCTCCACCTCCTGCCCCGATCTCCATCGCAGACGACTCAGACTCGGAGGAAGATTGGGACGAAGTCCCCGCCGTACCGAACGAGCCCATGTCTTCCCCCCACCGCGTCGAGGCACTCGAGGAGGAGCTCAACCTCGACGCATTCATGGACGAGGTGAACGAGCAGATCGGCGAGCACGAGCACGACCCTGTTCTTGACTGGGAAGAAGACTTTTTGGCCGACGCCGTTGATGCTGAGCCGGACTCTCCTGTGCTTCAGCGGCAGCCACTGTCGTTGGATGAGATGGCTATTCGCGCGGGCGGGGTGGAGGACCTAGATGAGGATTTCTCGTCGAGCGATGAGAGTGACGATGAGTGAGTTTCACCACTTCATCGTGGACTGGCGCAGGATATTATATGTATAACGGGTTCCGGTGGTTTTCGCGCGATGCATACCATATTTGTATACCCTACCCTCGATTCCTTCCTTCATGTACCACTCTCGTTATGTACTCTATACTTTGTTATAATTCATTCAGGGGAAGACTGGTGTTCTGTACTGTAACTCTATCTTCGCATTTTGAAGTGAAGTCAAGAGGCGAGGCAACAACAGCCCTGGCGCTTCGCTTCAACGAGAGAGTCCAAAGTGAGTCCATGGTCAGTGAGTCGGTCAGTGAGTCAACCCTGCCTCGAGTACACGAGCCGGAGCCGAGCAACGTTGGTCGGAGTAATGACAGTTATTTGAATCAAACCTTTCGAGACTCATTACATCGTCTCAACGCACACTTGGACAGAGGGTATAATTCAAGCACCGGAATTGGCACGGTATAATGTATCGTAGGGGGTTCCAGTTCACATCAAGTGCAGGAAAGAGGCAAATTACCGACAGAAATATTCGAAGAGAAGGTGCGCTACTACATAAAGCATCTATCACCACGGGTATGGGAAAAAGAGTCCAGCCACCAATAATGTCCTAGAAGAAACGTCGTCAGAAACCTTCTCCCTCTCATAATTCAAGAGCCCTGTTTAGGCAGGGGGCGCAGCCGGAGCAGCGGGTGCGCCTGCTGGAGGAGCCGCAGGGGGAGTGGCACCAGCATCGGGGGTGGCAGGAGGAGCGGCACCAGCATCAGGAGTAGCAGGGGGAGCCGCAGGGGGGGCACCTCCAGCATCGGGAGCAGCTGGTGGGGTAGGGACGTCCGACAAGGGCATCTCAGACATTCCCAGAACCTCAATCCTACCGTCAGCCGATGGGCCTTTGGGGGTAGGAGTGGTGGGCGGGGCGGGCGCATCGGAGGCAGGGACGTTGCCGGTGGGTGCTGGGGCAGCGGAACCGTCGGTGCCAGTGGGGGCGGATGCACCTTCAATGATTGAGGACGCAGCATCAGTAGAGATGGTTTGAGTAGTGATAACGGTGGATTCACCAGTATCCTGGCCTTCTGGGGCGGGGGCGCCGGGAGCGGTCTCGGGAGCAGGGGTCCCTGGGGCCTCGGGAGCGGGTGCTGGGGGAGCACCGCCGGTGGTACGGAGGACCTGGGAGATGAGCTCTTGCTTGGTGTCAACGAAGGCGAAGAGAGGTCCGGCGACGACCTGGGTGGTGGCACGGTCCCGAACGTTGTTGACGAGGGGCTGTCCGTCGGAGGTTACCCAGATGGCAACGGGGCCGTTGACTTGAGGGGAAAATCATGTTAGAGGCTAGATTTGAGGGCTGTAAGTCAAAATGCTCACTTTCGGCGGGTACCACACAGGCGTCGATCGGCAGTGGGATTGATTCGGCAGCGCCTCCGAGCATCATTTGGCAGAACATACCCTATCAAATGTCTTCAGAAACCAGTACAGCCATGATCAAGGCGGTGCAAGCTCACCTCGGTGTTGCCATTGAATCCAGGAGAGTCAAATGTCAAGGACGTACCAGGGGCGAGGGCACCAGTGTTGGTGACGGCCAACGGCTGGTTGGCTGAAATTTCGGTCAGACAAGGAGAACCAATTCCATCATGGGACAACACCTACCTGGGATGCCAAGGTCACAACCACTGATGAAAGGTCCAGCAAGTGCGAGAACTATCAAGAAGGATAGATCAGTGATGAACCGCTTTCTGACATGGATTTACACACTTTCGCTGGGCGTCAATGGAATGTCGAAGGCGGCAGGGATGGCAGTTCCCGCGTTGAGCACATTGAGCATGGTTTGGTGACGAGCCTCGACAGTCAAGATGGAGGCAGCGCTGGTCAAGAGCACGGGGTCCGTAATAAGGGTAGCTCCTCCCATGTACGCAGAAACGCCGACGTTCTCGACGATTCTGGCAACAGCGGCCATGGTGGCGACATCAGTGAGTACTGCGTCGAAGTTGAATGTGCAAGTGGTCACTGGCTCAGCGCCAAAGGACCTGAGAGCGGCCTGCAAGGTGGGTCAGACGCGCGAACGTAAAATCAAGTGCCGACTACGCACCTGAAGAGCCACAGAGTGGGCCCTCTCGTCTTTCTCAATCGTAAGCAGCTGTTGCTGCACCAGCTGCGATGAGGCGAAGCCAGCATTCGTGAAATCAGCATCCTGGAATTTGGCGATTCCCTGCTCGTAGAAAGCAGTTTCCAGCTGTTCGAGAACATCCGCGAACTCTGCACATGCGATGTTAATGTCTGCAGAAATGCTTCCGAGGTCAAAGTGAAAGACGCACGGAAGACCAGGATCTCGCTCTCAGTTACAGCCCGGCCGTAGAATCGAAGAGGAGCAGCGTTGGCGAGCAACCCGGTGGTGAGAGTAAGGAGTGCAAGAGTGTAACGCATCGTGATAAATTCGCTGTCGGTAGAGGTCACGGAAGAAGATGAAGATCCTGCTTTAAATGAATGTGAAAGTAAGGATAAATGACCAGGGGGTGCAACCGGGCAGCCCAAAAGAGAATAAGAAAACTAGAGAGGAGTGTTAGTGGACGGAGAGACTAGAGCATAGGTCGAACGGGCGTACAGAGGGCGAAAGAGGAGGGAGGAAGGTGAGATCAAGAAGGTTGGTAACCAAAGGGTCTTTGTAGGTCTTCCGTGTCGATGTACCGACCCAGTAGAGCGGTCTGCCTTTGATGGTGTCCTCTTCATCTGCATCGGCAATGCCGGCCGGCGGTCATTGGCATAGCGACAATAGTGTGGAATCAACCAATCCATCAAACGCAAGGCACGATCCGCATCTTCTCCAGCGTTCGTTCTTCAAAGGTCGAAAACGACCGACGCCAATCACAGCACAGGTTACTAAGAGGATGTGGCACTGCTATCTTCAAGATCGATACCCAAAGGAGGTTTGCTACAATCTGTTTACACTGCGAGCAATGGGTACTGGAGCACCAGGAGCAGAGGGTGAGTGCTACGTGTCGTTGCCTTGTCCGTAAGCCCGTTTCATGAGTAGATGAGATCTGTTGCTGTGCCACGAGTGGCTTTACCCTATGCGCAGGTAAATGAGCTGCACGGCACCAATAGCAAGCAGCTTTCTTCCATTGTACTAAGACGTAAGCATCCCACACGCCAGCGCTACGATATCGGTCGTGAGTTTACGACTGCTATCCTTGGGTATCGAAAGTCCCTTACCTTATTCTTACGGTGAACGATTAGAACACAGGTCGCCCACACCGCATTCTGTATGGCGGCGGCACTGCCAGTGCTGATGCACCTAAAGCCTAACAAAAGCTTTGGACTGATATCACTCCCGTCTCTTTGCATAGTCTTTGCGTCCTAAATTGAGGACGGCGCTGTGGGCGCGTTCGTCCTAGACTAAATCCCACTGAGCTTCTCGTAGAACAATGATGACCTACGGTGAAAACATGGGAGAACACCGGTCAGAAGTCGTGCACAGTGTCAAGGGTGAGAAACGGCAAGAACTGTTGATGATATCGATTGACTTGTGTTATCCAGGGAAAAGGACACCGTGGAGGTGAACTGTCTTGTCAGTCGCGGTGCGTTCTGTAAGCGTCTGAGCGTCCTTATCGACATCCCGATGACTGCACTGAGAATCGATCCAATTTAGGGAAAGTGGATCGTCGAGAATTCGAGCGTGTAGTAGCTTACCGCGGGTAATCACTGACCCAGGAAGGAGCCAGACCACCCGTCGTGATGCGAAAAGTTGCTGCAATTACCAGCCCCTTGTCTCCGAACATTGATTGGTTGGAGATTGGGATGCTCGGTGTACGGGGAGCTCGGAGATGCGTAGATCGTGGGCAAAGAGGGCAAAGCGTATAGGCGGTGGTATCCATGTGTGCGCCGATAGGCCTTTCACTAGCAGACGCAGTGATTCACAGCCAATGATCTTGAAGGACAAGTTCAGAAGTGAAGTATCTGCAGTGCTGAATGGTTTTACCGTCTGCTTACCCTGCTTAATCGACGGACGAGTTCGCAACCTTATACCGACGCGAGGGTCGCGCCAAATCACGGTTTGGGTACAATCATTAACGCTGTTGGCGAGTGGATTCAAGCAGCTAGTCGTAGTCTCCGCCTCAACCAGCGTCGACTCAGAGTTGGAGCTGCAGTCTCGCCTAGAGTTTTGTGAAAGATCCCATTCGTAACGCGAAGTATCTGTATCTACAGCTGGCTAAGTACCACAAGGCCGTAGCGGTCGAGTTCTGGCGCGCTTGATCGACGGTGGCAAACTACTCGTGCCTATCAAAAGTCATGCAATCATGTGCTTCTGGGCTTCTTCCGCAATTTTCTCTTCTTCCATAAAGTTTGGGCTCACTGTTTACAAAACGAAAGCGTATATCTTGTAGATAGACCCTGAATGAACATTTTAAGAAGTTGAAACAAACAGATCGGGGGCCTATATCGCTCGTGAGCGCCAATATGGCGCGGGGTCAATAGTTAGATGATTTCCCCAAAATTTCCGCGCGTAGTATCTCAAGAACAGATGGGATTCTTGTTAATCCACGCGTTGAGATGACTTATAGGACCCCAAAGACCTCGAGACAGCACAGGGATTAACCATCTGAGCATGAAAACCTCTTACTCCCGGTGAATTACTGAATTTTGGTCCTGCGGGTCATTTTGGCGTTCACGAGTCAACGAGCACACCGATTGCTTTATTTCAAGATCGTATCCTATTCATTAGAAGTTTATCTACAATATGTACGCTTTCGTTTTGCATAATATGCGCTCAAAGTTGAGCTGCAAGGTGGAAAGCATGAAAGTGGCCGCTTAAAAGCACGTGAGTTGCATTACTTTTGGAAACGACGAGTATACTGACGGTCACATCCACGGTCACATCACAAAATTTTCCTAGCGCGCCTCTTCCTTTAGGATCGCAACTCAGCTCAAGGCTTCCCGACCTTTCCTCCTCCTCCTCCTCCCTCCTTGCCTCAAAGCCCACCATGTTGGTGCTCTACGAAACCGCCATGGGCTACTGCCTATTCAAAATGACCGACGGCGCCAAGTTGGACGATGAAAACTTGTTCGAGCAATTTCAGACGCCGGAGTCTGCAAAGAAACTGTACGCCAGAGCTTGACTTAGATTATTTGCGTATCTCATGGACTGCGATCAGGCTCAAGTTGAAGGCAGTTCACCGATTCACTTCCACTGCGACCGCCGTGGAGGAGATGACCTCCCTGCAGGAGGGTAAAATTGGCAAAGGCCTCAAGCAGTTCTTGACCGATGAAGTCGTGGACAAGGGCAAGAGCAAGAGTCCCTTGATCTTGGTTGACAGGAAGCTCTGTAAGACCTCCAGCTCGCATACATTGAGCGTCGTGCTGAATGCCTTGAATCAGCATCATCCATTGCCAAAAAAATGGGCATCAACGTTGAGGTCCGCGCAACTGACATGCCTGGAGGACAGCTCTGGTCGGGTATTCGTCAACAGCTTGGTGCTTTGCTGGAAGGATTGGACCCGAAGGATCTCGCTACTATGAGCTTGGGTCTTTCCCACTCTCTCTCGCGGTAAGGCCGATTGGCGTACCGTCCTCGTGTTTTGCTCACATGTCTCTGATTGCAGGTATAAACTCAAGTTTTCCCCCGACAAGGTGGACACGATGATTGTGCAAGCGATTGCCCTTCTCGACGACCTGGACAAGGAGATTAACATCTACGCCATGAGAGTGAAGGTACGCCCTTTCTATTCCCGGGGTTATCTGCGTACTCAATATGCTTGTAGGAGTGGTACGGCTGGCATTTCCCCGAGATGGCGAAAATCATCGTCGACAACGTCGCATACGCCAAGTGTATCAAAGCTATGGGTGCGTGTCTCGACAAAACCCAGAATACGTTGATTGTTCTCATGCGTTCCCATCATAGGTTTCCGAACAAACTGCTCCGAGACCGACTTTGCCCAAATCCTGCCCGAAGACCTCGAAGCCGTCCTGAAAGCTGCCGCCGAAATCTCTATGGGTACCGAAATCTCCGACTCTGATATCTCACACATCCACTCCCTTTGCGACCAAGTCATCTCCATCTCCGCCTACCGAACACAACTCGCGGAATACCTACGAAATCGCATGAACGCTATTGCTCCCAACCTTACTGCGCTCGTCGGTGATCTCGTCGGTGCACGATTGATCAGCCACGCCGGAAGTCTGCTCAGCTTAGCCAAGCACCCTGCCAGTACAGTGCAGATCTTGGGAGCGGAAAAGGCGCTTTTCCGAGCGCTGAAGACGAAGCACGATACCCCGAAGTATGGTCTGATATACCACGTACGTTCTTCACTGTGATGAAACGAGTTTCTCCGCTGACGTTGTCAAACAGGCTTCTCTGATTGGGCAGGCACCACCAAAACTAAAGGGAAAGGTATGCTCTCGACTTTTCTTGCATGAGCGGAATGCTCATTTTTTCCACAGATGGCCCGTATGGTTGCGACCAAGGCTGCTCTTTCCATCCGTGTAGACGCTCTCGCAGACTCAGAGGAGAAGTCAGAGCCTCAAGCACCGACACTCGGGATGGAGAACCGAGCGAAGCTCGAATCAAGATTACGAGCGCTGGAGCATCAGAACGACCTCGGTGGTGTCCGAAGGTATAACGAGGGAGGCCAGAAGCAGCAGAAGTTCCAGATGAATGGCGAGACGAAGACCTATAACGCTTCCGCCGACGACGTCGGTGTCGATCTCGTTTCCGCGCAGCGAGAACCTGTGGAGGCTGCTATGCAGGCTGTGCTTGAGGTGAAGGAGGAGAAGAAGAGGGAGAAGGAGGCGAGGAAAGCGAAGAAGCGGGCTGAGAAGGAGAAGGCTCAGGCTCAGGCTAGCTCGGAAGATGAGGACGCGATGGAGGTGGATGGTGAAGAGTCCAAGAAGGACAAGAAGAAGCGCAAGCGTAAGGAGGCTGCGGCTGATGCCGATGTGGAGATGGAGGAGCCACCAAAAGCAAAGGTACTGTACATACATGCACAGTCCGTGATCTTTCCCACTGACTACCTCCAATAGAAGTCGGAGGAGACTGAGAAGGAGAAACAGGCGAGGAAGAAGGCTAAGAAGGCAGCAAAGGAGGCAGCGAAGGCGGACTCATAAAAATCCTTCGGCATTCATTCATCCACCGTCCATACTCTTTTCTTGGTCCATCTGTACATATCTTATGTTTTGACTTATACATCTACTGTACTGCTGTCTGTATGATTCTCTGCACTCCTTTAAAGCTCTGTGAGGGAAGACCTGCTCAACGCCTTGGACGAAGTTTGATAAGCGCCCGGCTGCCAAAATCTTGACGTCGTACCATGAAGAGCAGTATTCTCCTGGTGGCGTGCTTCCGAATAATAACACGTCTCAGCTTGCTTCCGTTCCATGACCTCCAGGCTAATTATCATCGTCACCGGCGCCAACGGGTCAGCACCTCCTCGTCTCTCACTAGTTCACGCGACTAACAACGCCCCAGAGGTGTAGGTTTCGGCATCTGCCAGCGGCTCCTCGACCAGCTCGCGCAAAAAAAGTGCCCAGACGCCCGTGCCGCATGGGTCACTGAGCAACCACCCTCCTCCGACGATGAGCCAGTCTGCACGGAGCTGACGCTCATCATGGCGTGTCGTAGCCTTAAACGGGCGGAATCTGCGAGGATGAAGCTCCTGTACTCGCTCCGGGAATATGTGGAACTGTTAACACGGGAGAAGGGGTATGACGGGCATGCAGAGCGGTTCGAGGCGAATTTGACGGTGGATGTGATGTATCTTGATTTGGCAGTGGTCAGCTCGGTGTTCCAGTTCTCGGAGCAGATCGCGCATAGGTAAATGCGCGTCTTTCTACGCGTGAGAATGTACTCACGTATGTTTTGTGGCAGATACCCTTACATTTCGCACATTATTTGTAATGCGGGGGTGGGAGGCCTTATTGGCATCGACTGGCCGGTGGCTATTAAGCAGGTTTTGACGACGCCGGTCGCTGCGGTGACCACGCCGTTATTCAACCTGCAGCGGTCGGGCGAGATCAGTGCCGACGGCTTAGGATGGGTCTGGCAATGTAATGTCTTTGGGCACTACGTCCTGGTGAGTATCCGCCGGCTTCTACCCAACTCTGATACTCACTCACAGCTATCGTGTACAGTTCCGCTGCCTAGAAACAGTGCTCAAACAAGCCCCCCGACGATTCGGAGGACGGGTCATCTGGATGTCGTCCCACGAAGCCTCACACAAATTCTACGACGCCGACGACTACCAGCTCATCAAGACGAGCCACGCCTACGAAACGTCGAAATACTACATCGACGTGATCTCCGCGCACCTCGACTCGCGGGCTGTAGCTTCCTCTTCAGGGACCGAACCGACGATCCGTCACGTCATCGTGGACCCGGGAATTGCGTCGACGGCGATTAGCAGTGAACAGATTGGGATGTTCTTGGATTTTGTGAAGTTGCTGGCGTTTTATCTTGTGAGTGGAGAAACTCTGGGTTGGGAATGGACTGAACTGACCTGAACGGAACTACAGGCGCGAGTAATGGGCTCGCAGTACCATACGATTACGGTGACGAACGCTGCGGTTGCAGCTGTACATCTCTCCCTTTTGCCTCTCGCCTTGTTACCTTCCTTTCCCCTTGCATCTGCCGTAGCCACCGCCCCCAGTGGAAAAGGAAGCAAGCTCAACGGAAAAGCCAACGGCCACCTGAAAGACAAACCCGACGCCCACGCCCAAAGCAAATCCACCATTCCCATCAAATACTCCTCCCAAGCGAACGTCTGGGGCAACGCCTACGTCGGCAAGTCTGGCATACCAGACTGGGAAGAATTCGGTGCGGAGGGCGAGGGATGGTTGGACCAGTGCGAGGATTTGTACGAGAGGTTCTCGAAGGAGAATGCCGTTGCTAGCGCTGCTTCGTCGCCAAAGTTGATTTGAACGACAAACGCCAAAGGAGACTCTTTGGTCGACGGGAGGAGGATTGATCCAAATTAGATTTAAGATACATCGGGTACTATGCTACATGGATGGGTACATTAGTCGTGGAGGGGCTGTAATAATACATAATCCGGATACCCCACATAGACGACCAGCGTAGTAAAGGGAGGAGGGAATAATGCCTGAGACTCGGATATCTTCGAGTCTATATCGCGACTTCGACCGTAGATGCTGCGGATCCGGGGGTTGTCGTGGGTCTGAAGAAGGGTATGGTGCGGAGGTTCTCTGGAGCGGGTCCTTCGGCCTCTAGGCGTTTCCTTGCGCGGTCGGTCTAGTGGTGCAGATTAGGTTAGAAGTGAAGATATGTATGAAATCTGAGTGGATTGCTCACTATTCCAGCGTCTGCCATACCACGCTCGAGGCCCTCCAGCAACGTACACGCTTTACACAACGTATTGCTAGACATGTAACCGCATCGTTGACAAGTTTCTTCATAAATACCGTCAGGTCAGCAAGATAACAAGGAATTATGGGAAAGAGGAAACCCACGCTGCAGCTTCTGCGTCGCCTTAACCTCCTCCCTCACTTCGAACGCCTCGCCGGAGTGCACGATGTCGATGATAGCGCTAGGTCGGGCGGCTTCGAGATCCTTGAGGAATGCACGGGCGTGGCCCCGGTAGGCGTCGGGGGAGTAGATACACTCTGTGGAGAAGTAGTCGAGTTTCTTGAAGTAGGCGTACCTGTGAGAGTGTAAAGAATGAAGTGGGCGGTGGGGTAAAGGGGACTAACATGACGATTTCCTTCTCGTATGCGTATTTGAAGGGCTTGGATCGTCGGATGGTATCTTCCCCCTGTGTTACGATGGAGGTGCAGCGCCCTAATCTCGCGATGTCACCTCGCATAACTGATCGCACAAGGTGAGCCATCTCAGCCAACTGGTGCTCAATAGACGAACTTACTATTCATAAGAACCGTCTCCGCTATATCATCCGCGTTGTGCCCGGTCACGATATGATCCACACCCAACATGTTCGCACCGCGGTCGAGTGCCTGCCGACGGAACACACCACAGAAGGTGCAGTTGTTCTTGCGACCGATTTGCTCGACGATGGCGTCCATTGTCCAGCCGTAGAGTTCGTCGTATGATAAGATCTTGAGGGGCATGTCGTATTGCTGTTGATTTCGCTTGACGGTCTGTGGGGGTCGTCGAGGATGGATCAAGACGAACATCACCTGTGAATCAAAGCAGATAAACCTACCTCTAGTGAGTCATCTCGGTACCCTGTAATGCCCTCGTCGATAGATAAGAGGAATAGCTCGAGGCGGTAGTTATATCGCTCGTTTAGTGTCTTCATGACATGTGCAAGCACCGTTGAATCTGGGTGATTGTTCATCTCCTGCATAGATTTCTCGGCGTACTAGAGCGCACCTTTCCCTCCCGAAGCACCTATTGCGACGCGATCTCCCGGGCTGAAGAGTTTCGCCTCTGTGATGGTGTTGTGCACCTCCGTTTCGAAGACGAAGAAGAAACAGTCGCGACAGATCTGTTGGCCTGTCTTTGGCCTTTTGAGCATGGCTCGTGCTTTTTTGCATAGTGCACAACTTTTGGGAGCCATAATGAGCTAGCTAGCGGAAGTGAGAGAGTCAAGTCCAGAT
The DNA here is from genome assembly GCA_004369125.1 of Pterulicium gracile. Classification (NCBI taxonomy): domain Eukaryota; kingdom Fungi; phylum Basidiomycota; class Agaricomycetes; order Agaricales; family Pterulaceae; genus Pterulicium; species Pterulicium gracile. The sequence continues at coordinate 407,342 of ML178828.1, forward strand.
TTAGATCGCAGCGCGGGCACACGGAAAGGACTCTGGTGGAAATTAGGGATGGGATTGATTGGATCAGTGATGGAGTTGATTGGATTAGTGATGGAATTGATCGATTTAGTGATGGGATTTGATTGATTCAGCTGCTCATTGGACCCTCCCTCGATTTGGTGACATCATCCTGTAGCATGGAGTATATGTAAAGGGGACAGGCCAGGCCCTACTTGTGCTCTCCCCATCTTCACCATCGACCGCCATGTCCGCCCCACTTCTTGACCTCCCAGCTACTCCAGCCAACGAATGGGCAGCCAACACCACCCAGGCTATCCAGTCCTCTGATCCTACCCCCTCCCCACCTATTCCAGTCGTAGCGAATCTCGTTCCAGCGACTGCGTTATCCGATACCAATAACACCGCTACCAACAACGTCGCCAACAATGCCCTATCTACCGCCCAGCCAGATGTGCAAGTCCGCCATCCATCGATCCCCCATTTTGCATCGACGATGTCGACGCCTGGGCCAGAGCTGCCTGGCGCATATCCAAGAGGCGAACAGAACGAACATGACGTGAATGTTACCCGTGAAGGTCTGGAGCATAGCACGCAGGCGGTGGTGGAGAACGTGACGGGTATGTTGGAGACGGCGAAGCAGTACCTTCCACAGGCCGTCACTTCGTATTTCCGTACGTGCATCAGGTTCTATTTGTAGTCTGGGGGATTTGACCGTGATCTTCGTGCTGTAGCTGCTGTTGCACCAAAGGCAGACCAGATTAATGCGGAGACGACGTTGCCGTCTGCGGAGGTTCATGGGGATACGAGTGGGACGTCGAGAGGTGTTGGTGGGCTTCCGGGGGATGTGAATGAGTCGGCGGTTGCGAAGTTGCCTGAGGAGCGCGCACTGGATGGAACGATCAAGGACACCACCCCTGTTGCGTCCGGTGTGTCTCCTTGTAGAGACTCATCGATTGTTCACTCATTGGCGACGTGTAGATGATACGCCTGCTATTCAAACTACTACCAATACCCTCGCTCATCTTAACCTCCAAGATGCTAGTGGTGGACCTTGTACGTTTGTCTATACATTGCAACGAGCACGCTCTGACAGTTTGCTTTTCTGTAGCCCAAGTGGATGGCTCCCGTGCTCACCCCGACAGCACCACCGGTGAGTGAAGGCGTATCATTTTTCTCGGTGTCTGTGTTGAACTTTCTTGTCTTCGCAGATAAATTCCCCAGCTCTGTCCCTGGCGCTGGAGGCGTAGGTGATCTCCCTGACACTGCGTCAGAAACGAGTTTGCCTGTGCTCTTCGAAGAGAGGCACTTGCACGACACGACTTCAACTAAATCTACTGGTATCACCGCTGGTGGAGTAGGCGCCATCACCACTGGCGGTGTAGGTGACCTGCCCGGCACAAAATCAGAATCCTCCGTTGCCAAGCTCCCTGAGGAACGCCTCCATGAGAAGACTCCCATTGCTGAGACGTCCAAGGTAAGCACTATCCGAGACTTGATACGTGCGCAATGAACTCATGGATCTCACCCATGCAGCCTCTTCCCCCAATCGCCACATCCAATGTAACCCATTCCCAATCCCGCCAACCGCCATCCTCAGTACTCTCCACCACCGCTGTAGTCGGCCACACTCCCGACGAAACGCCCACCTCGACCAAGCAAGATATTGGCCACGGGCCGTCGCCTCTCCACAACACCGTGCGTACATTCCCAATAATCCTAGAACCTCCCATTAATCGGCGGCGTGTATAGAGCGTTTCCTCGAAACTCCACACGTCTGACGCACCTACCCATGCCCACGACAAACATGGCTCCGTCGCGTCCAGCGATGCGGCGTCCTCCAACGGCAGCGCAAGCACGACGACGAAGAAGAGCGGGTTCTTGTCGAAGTTGAAGGGCGAGGCAAAGGTGATTACCGGCAAGATCAGTGGGAATGAGGAGAAGGTGGAGGAGGGGAAGAAGCTGCTTGGGAAGATCTAAGCTGCCTCTAGGGAAAACATGAGCAGCTGAATCTGACGGGTGTTCTCTGAAGAAATAGTACGCTTTTCCGATGTACAGTGACCTGGGCTGTGTGTAGAGATTACTCTGGTGAAGTGGTGTAAAGTATTCGGTATATTAGTAGGTCTTATTATCATGGCTGTATGAGAGTATGTTGTGTTCCATGCGCTCCCTGCAGCGATTTGAGTGAGTCATTCAGAATTAGAACGCGAGGAGAATGCAGGTGACCGTGATTTTTCTCTACTCGGGCCAATTCGTCCCTGCCCAATACTTTCTGCTCGGACTCACCCATCTCGCTTCTCATAATCAACCGCCGGCCAACCCACCAGCATGCCCCGAGAGAACCGCAAGCGTGGCAAGAAGCATAAAAAACCAGCAGAGGAAGAATGGCAGCCGCCCAAACCAGCGCCAGTCCACGAATTTCTTCCCTCCGCCGAGCCTTCATGGGTTATCCAAGACCCAGACCAACTGCAATTAGAGCAGGACTCGCCATTCGGCGTTATCGATGCCGATGTCAAGGCGTACTTTCGCACGGTGGACGTGCAGCTAAGGGAATGGCAGTCGGAGGATGTGGACAAGGGGCTGGACGAGGGGGAGGGAGAGGATCCTAGTGAAGGTATGTCATATCATGTACTCTCATGGTGTAAAGACTGTTATGCTGATGAGAGCAGGTAGAAGGTTGTTCTTCACGGCTGCGATGGAGGAGATGTCGGGGAAGGAGACGCAGTTGGCGACGGACCCGGAGTGCTCGATTGTGTTGGAACGCATGATCTATTCGATGGACGACTTTGCGAGGAGGGTGTTGGCGGATAGGTTTTCGGGCTCGTACGTCTCTCTGTCTCTGTGTGTACTGGTGTGCTGACAGGACTCGTTTAACTGGGGAACAGGTTTGATAAACTCATTAAACATCGGTTTGCATCGCATGTGTGTCAGACGCTGTTTGCGCAGGCTGGGCATACTGTTGCGAGGGAGGTAAGCAATGGCAGTGTTATGTTTATCTGACCTGCCTAGGCTGACCCTCCAATAGTTGAGAAGCGGCAGTAAACCAGTTAAGTCCGACGATGGCGAGCTTCGGACGATGTCCCGTTTAATACCCGATATCTGCGAGGTCAGATTTATTCTCAACTATCTACACCCTGCCATGGTTCTCATTCTCATGTTACTCACAGGAGCTCCTAGACGACTTCACCTCCTTCCTCCACGACCACTACGCCTCGCACGTCATCCGCGCCCTCTTCATCCTCCTCGTCCCCTCCATCCCCCAAGAAGGCACAGCGAAAGACGCAACACGGTCGAAGAGGAGCGCAAAGTGGAAATCACGCCAGGGACCACTGAAGTCTGTGTTCACCTCGGAGAAGGGGAAAGAGAAAGTCACAGAGGCGCTTCCTGTACCGGAGGAGTTCTCGACGTGGGCGAGGACGCTGTTGGATACGCTGAAGAAGAGGTGGAATGAGAATGAGATTAGGGCGATGGCGACGGATGTGAGGGCGTGTCCTTTGCTCAAGGTGAGAGCTATTGGTTAGGCGGTCAAGATACGCGAGACTAATACTGTGGCTTCAGGTATTGCTCGAGGCGGAGGCTGAGTTGGGTATAACGGATGCAACAGGATCTCTGTTCGACTCCGTCACTGAGGGCTCTCTTTCGTATGATGGAGGTATACATTGCATTCCGGAGTCCCACGGCGTCACTTCGACTAAGCCTGCTTCCCACTAGAATCAGAACCTCCATTCTCGCATTTCCTAGCGACGCTTCTGAGAGACACAACGTCCTCCCATCTCATGGAAACCCTGCTCAACATTGCACCACCAGCCGCCTTCAATCTCATGTGGTCAACCTACATCCGAGGGCAGCTCTCCCGTCTTGCAGACCACCCCGTCGCCAACTTCGTCGTCGCCAAAGGGTTCGAGAAGCTCGATGAGAGTCAGCTTAAGAACGCGTTTGAGGAGTTGCAGGGTGGTTGGAGTAGGATAGTAGGTTGGTGGTGTCCTTAGTTTTTAATCGGGTCCACCGAGTCTGAAATTTGGGTTTGTTCCTAGCTGGTTCCAGGATTGGCGTGCTCAAGGCTCTGATTTTGAGGTCTGGGGCGTTAAGGTGTTGTGAAGACGAGGCGAATACGGTACGGCTGCAGGTCGCTGTCCCTTTGTATGATTTTATACTGAATCACCGTTTGCTTGCAGGCTGTTCTCAGTGCGTTCGGGATACAGGAGGAGAGCGACGGACCGCGTATCATCCAATGTGCACTTAGGCAGCTTTCCCTATCAGTACCTACCTCAGGTATCTACATATCCGCCCACACACTCATCTTCACTTACTTCAGGAACTACAAAACGTCGATCTCTCTCTCCCTACCGACCGAGATCAAGCCACAAACCCACGCACCGAACCCAAAGTCCAAGGTGCCCTCCTCCTCCAGTCCCTCCTCCGCCTTCCCCAGCCATCAAATCAACTCTACATCGACAGGTACGTCTCCCTCCCCCCATTGCCCTTCTCTCTCATTTCCCAGCTCACATCTCTCAGTATACTAGCCATGTCCCCCGAAGAAATCATATCACTAGCCCACAGCCCAATATCCTCCAGAGTGCTCGACGCCCTCCTCGACTCTGAGACTGTTCCGCTTAAGTCCAAGCGAAAATTCGTCGTTTCGCTCATTGGACACTTTCATGTGCTTGTGGATGATCGGATAGGGAGTCGGGTGGGGGATCGGTGTTGGGCGTTTGCGGATACGTATTTGAAGGTACGCTCGGCCCTCCTTTGGCTACGGTGTGAACTGACGTGAACTGGGTGATTGTAGGAGAAAATCGCGCGCTCGCTGTTCCCTCACGAAGCGGCACTTTCGGCTTCGTTCTATGGGAAGTTCTTCGCGAGGGGACTTTCCTTGTATCTTCTCAAGCGAAAACCGGACGAGTGGAAGGAGATGCAGAAGAACCGTAGTCAGGGCATTCGGACGAATTCGGCAGCCGGATCGAATTCAGCAGTTCCTCTGTACGGATCGAACGCTACTTCCGCCCCACCTGCTGCCTCACCTGCTGCTGTGGCAAAACCGGAGAAAAAACGGAAAGAGCGGCCGGAGGACGAGATCGACGCCGTCTTCAAGCGATCTTCCGGGAAGAAAGCTAAGAGGAGTGGCGCGTTGGACGCTCCTCCTCTGGTTGTTCAGGAGGTACCTGTAGTAGCTCGCCAACCCAAAAAGCCCGCTAGCGATCTGGATGCGATTTTCAAGGCTATCCGATCTGCGCCGAACGAGGGCAAGAAGAAAAAGACATGATAGTCGCAGCAACCTGTCATTCATCTATACTTCTACCACTTATCATCCATCCACTTCTCCATTCGTGAAGTAACTTCGTCAAAGTGTCTATTGATATTGCGAATAAATATACGATGTGGTGGTTGCTAGAGTGCGGCGAATAACGTAGGGTCCTAGTTCTACATACGACGAAGAGGGAAAAGGGAAAGAAAGGCATTACATCCAGTGAGTATCGGTACAATAAGCGGAGAGCATTATTGCTCCTTAGGTATCTCCTCCTCCTTCGCGGGTACGTGTGCAGGAGGGGGGGTCGGGTCTCCAGCCTCTGCGGCTTGCAGTTGCGTTGCCATCAGTACCCGGAATCTCGAGTCACGGTTGTCCACCTGAGGGCAGCAGATGAGCGCGGAAACGAAGGCAAAAAGGGACGTGGGGAGGGCTCACTAGTTCTCGGAAGGTTCCTACTTCCGTGATTTTGCCATCTAAGCATGTATGTCAGCTGCGTTCGGTGAAATGGGATACTGAACGGCGCGCACCTTCTAGTACTGCTATCTTTTCTGCCCTGGCGATAGTCGATAGCCTGTGTGCGTTGATCAAGCACGTCGTTTGGCGCGCTCGCAAGATCTTGTCAATCGCGTCGTTTACCTATCAAACAAGTATTTGGGTATATACACGAGGAGGAGATAAGAGAGACGCGAACCCTGTGTTCAGACGTAGCATCGAGCGAGCTGGTCGCTTCGTCCAAAGCGAGAATTGCAGGTTTGTTCTGTTTCCATTGTCAAGATGCAACTTAAGGGTAAATTATTAAGTAGCCACGTACCAGCAAAGCCCTAGCAATGGCCAACCGTTGCCTCTGTCCGCCACTTAGACTCAGTCGACCAACTATTCACAAGAGTCAGCATACTTCGCCCACCAACGAGACCATGCTGAAGCTCACTCTCAGTATCAAATCCTAATCATCAACAAACCATCAGCCCCTCTTTCGAACCATCCACCGATAATAACAAAAACATACCTTTAGGCATTCCCCACACAAACTCACAATTCGCCTTGCTCGCCGCCTCCTCGATCTCCGCCCGTGTCGCATTGGACCCGTACGCGATGTTCGAGGCGATAGTGCCGGTGAACATGACAGGGTCTTGGGGGACGAGGCCGATGATGTTTCGCCAGGAGGAGACGTTGAACTCGCGGATGTCTATGAGGCATATATGATGAGTGGGTTGCGCTGAAAGAAGGAGGCTGGATGCTGACCTTGTCCATCGAAAGTGATCTTGCCAGCTACAGGATCGTAGTACCTCAACAACAGCGCATGGATCGAAGACTTTCCACCACCGCTCCGTCCACTGCACATCATATCATCAGACGCGCTCGAAATCACAAAAACAACATCGCAAAACTCACACAATAGCCACACTCTCCCCCACCCTCACATCAAGCGTGAACTGCTTCAAAATCGGCACATTCGGACGACTAGGATATTCGAAATCGATGTTCTCGAATCTCACGGCGCCTTTCTTGCCGGGGGGAACGGAGATGCCTTCTGAGGTGGAAATTTGAGGTGTGCGGTCTAAGAGGTCGAAGATACGGGTTCCGGCGCCTACGCCGCGCATGATGGAAGACTGAATGGACTTGAGTCAGCTTCGCGAGGGTTCAAGAATGGTAAAGACATACGAAGAACGACCTGATGAGCACAGGATCAGTATCGATGAAGGATGTAGTGGAGATGAGCAAACTCACGTTAACATCTGAAGACCACTGCCGACGTAGACTGTGTACAGCAGAAGACTAGTAAGGTCACCAACGCTTATAGCGCCTTGAGTAACCAGTGACCCGCCTGCAAACGTGTTCATCGTCAACGCGCCAGGTGAGAGAGAGAGGGGAGAACTCACCATAGCCAAGCAAAGCCAACAAAGTAACATTACCACTCCATCCTGTGCTCCCGAAGAAGATACCAGAGGCTACTGCTTCCTTGCGTGCCAGATCGAAGACTTTCTGAACGCCGGTACCGAACTTCTGTTGTTCCAGGGCTTGCGCGTTGGATGCGGTGACGGTGCGGTATGCAGAGAGGGATTCGTTGGCCGACTGTGTTGTGAGGGGCGTGAGAAATTGGGGTGTCTGGATGAGAGTTGATCGGACGTACTTTGGTTAGTTCACCCATGGCTTCTTGTGTCTTGTTGGACAGTTTCTTCAGGTAACGACCATAGAAGACCTAGGAGCATTGTTGGCATTGAGCGGAGGGGTAAGTGAGTTTCAGGGAAGATTGACTTACAGCGCCGAGAGATACAGGAGGAACGACGGCCAGCATGAGCATTGTGAGCGTGGGCGAGATCCAGAACATCGCTCCTACTAATCTCGAAGTGAGCATGCGGCGAGAAAATGATACGAAAAGGTCCTACATCCGACTGAAGCCATGACAATCGACCTCAGGCCATCGCTCAAGTTCTGAGTTACACTGAGGCGAGATGTAAACTTCGATTAACAGTCTCTTGGGGAGTAATGCGCACCTTTCTCCGACGATACTGGTATCCACGCTCAATCTACTGATCACGTCACCTTCGCCGCGCTCGATGAACTCGACTTCCTGTTTCAAGGCAGCTTGGTACGTGTTTTCCCTGAGTCGGGCAACGATTCTTTGGCCTGACTGGCGCTGAGTGACAGACACAAAACTCTTCAAGAGTTCACTCACCAGATATCCGCATGATCATCGCTCTTGCCGCGTTCGCAAGAGCGCCGACAGTGAACAGTAGCAAAAGTACGCCCGACGCTTGCCCTGCCGAGAGACCCAGTGGTATTTGCTAAACAAAACGATCAGAAACCAGAACTTAGGGAATGCATGACTCTCCACCCACCGGTGATTCAGAAGTGAAGAAGTCAATCAACTTCCCCACCGTAAGTGGTATACTCATCGACACGCTCGAAGAAACCAGCAACAGTCCAATAGCGATCGTAAGAGGTTTGCGTTCCGGTTTTGCCAGGGAAAATATCCTTCGGAAGGATGACGAGGAGGTCCCAGGTTCCCGTCGGAACGCTGCGGGTGTTAAACGCGTCAACAGGGACTGTTTCTGCGGCACAGTTGGTGGTGGTTGTTCATCCTGCTTGACGGGAGGTTGGGTCGAGTACGACGATCTTGTTGCGCGTTGGATGAGGACGGTGGACGGTGGAGAGAATGAGGAGCGGGAGCCAAGGCGTGACGGTTGTAAGTGTATCGACCGACACTTTGTCAGAGGCCGAATCGTGATGGAAGCTGCGCGGAAAGCGAGCATAGCGAATGAACGCCTCCGGTAAACGTTCAATCCAAGGGAGACCTGGTTCCCAGAACCCGCGTGTTGTGTTTAGCTAGGACTGGCGCCGTTGAGGATGAGGTCAAGTTTTGCTTACGGTCACTGCTCGGCAAACGCTACTTACCGTATGCGCATGAATCAGCTCTGATCCGGGCGTCGATCACATCTCTACACAGTTCTATCATTCTGCTCTTCCTCAAGCGCTCAAGCTGGTTTAAACGGCGCAATTGAACTGGGCAGTGAATGAGGATCGCATGGACTTTGGGAGTATAATGGAGGAAACCGCAGTAATGTAGGATGCTTTCGTTCGCCAGCTTGAGGCTCGTGTTCACCTCTCTGATTGTCTTTGATCCGACGGCGCATGTCACTGGCAGCCGGAAGAGTGACCAGGGTCAAAGGCGATCCTTGCTGGACTCCTCCATACTCTACATCGTCTCCAACGGTCTCTGGTTCTCAAATTCAACGCTTTCCTGGCTCAAAATATTCATTCACTATACGTGAGAACGCGTGTTGCCGTGGGAGTGACGCTCGTGCTCGCAGGCAGGCCATCGTGAATCCTGCGTCCATGCATCATGTCAATGCCGCCTTGCTTCTTCTCGTTATCTGCAGCTTGCTCCCACTGCTATTCACGTTCCAGGCACGAAAACAAGCCAGTAAAACGGCCTTGCACCACCGCGATTACTTCTACGTCGGTCAACAGCACATCGTCGTCACTAAATCCCATGGTCAGATGTGAGCGCGAGCTCTTTTTCTCAGGTCGGAAGGAGGTGTTCAATGTCTTCTGCTCCTCAGTTACGTAGAGCATCCCACACCGCCAAAGGTCACCCACCCTCTCCCTCTTCTAGTCATTCCCGGCCGTGGAATGACGGGTGCTAACTTCTTGAATACACCAGACGGACGTCCAGGTTGGGCAGACCTGCTCCTCGACTTGGGTTACGAGGTAAGCAATGCACATTAATAACCTCAGATCCAATTTATATCCAAGCTGCTGTTGCCCTTTCAGCTATACATAATCGACCAACCTGCCCGCGCACGCTCCCCATGGATCCAAGGCATAGACCGTCCCCTGTCGTCCTCATCTGTGGAACGGGTTGAGCAGCGATACACCGCGTCCCAGTTATACCCTGACCTTTGGGAAGGCGCAACCTTGCACACGCAGTGGCCGGGGAACGGTATTCGTGGAGATCCTATCTTCGATCGGTTCTACGCATCTATGGTCCCGTCCCTCACATCCGAGAAAGAGGCTTCCTAGGACATGGCAATCGTGGGCCCGATGCTTTTAGATACCATCGGCGTGAGTGAGGCATTGAACATCTTCCTTCAGCACGACGCCTGCGGTATTGTTTGGCTCACAGAAACCCGTCATCCAATAACCCACTCTCAATCCGGTCAATTCGGATGGATCCTCGCAGACGCCCGACCGAACCTCGTTCAAGCTATCATCGCCATCGAGACCATCGGTCCGCCTTTCACCAACGCCGTCTTCGGTACAGAACTTGCACGGCCGTTCGGACTCACGGAGGTACCTCTGACGTTCTCACCTCCCATCACATCGGCCGCAGACCTCCAGCCAGTCGACTCGGAGCTCGTCGGCAGTGACCCCTCTGCGAACTTTACCTGCTTCCGACTTGCTAGCAGGAGGCAGCTAGTAAACTTGATGGATGCTCCAGTCTTAATCGTAACGGGGGACGCGTCGTATCACACTGTCTATGACGGGTGTACTGCTGAGTTTCTGTCGAGGGCGTCGGTCCCAGTGGAACATGTCCAGCTGGGCGATGTGGGGATATATGGGAATGGACACATGATGTTCTTGGAGTTGAACGCAGATATAATTCTTCACCAGGTTCTGCTGCCTTTCATCAAAAATGTTTCCTGAGCAGAAGTAGCCCTCCCTGTATGTGACATCATGATTCGTGTTGTCCCAAGCATCGATATCATGGATCCCTTGACCCCTCTTCACAAACTACAGATACACAAGCAAAGCCTCAGACGCCTGCACGTTGACACTCAACAACCCCCCTGACACCCCAACACTCTCCCTCGTCTGCGTCCCCACACTCAAACAACCCCCGTCGAACGTCCCGCCCCCACCAATCGTCACCACCCCTCCCTGGTCCACCCTCGAATTCGCATTCTGCCCTGTAAACCTATTCGCCGTCTTTGTCCCACTCGCAGGGATTCCACCACCACTAAATGAAACCTCTACAGACGAGCGCGTCCCGCTCCCATCGTAGAAATTGGAGTTGTACACCAGTAACCGCACTGGTGCGCCGGCGGAGTTGTAGATCGCGTATGAGGCGATGGGAGGGGTGCCGTTGTCGAGTATGATGAGGCGTCTGCCGTCGGAGCCGAGGAATTCGGAGACGAAGGCGGCGCCGTAGAAGGGGGCGCCGGTGGTGAAGCGGCCCCACCAGCAGTATTGCTGAGAACATGATCTAGATCAGTGGGCGGGGAGAGTGGAGTGGAAGGTTGACTCGACGACGCACGCAGTTACCGACAGTGCCTTGGTCGAGATATAGGCGGTCGACGTGGTTGAGAATTGCTTGCAGGACATAATCTATGGGCATTCAAGACTGTGAGGGACTCATGTCCTATTGACCACTGAATAAAACGCACCGACGATCCACAGTCCCGCTCCGAAGGTTGGCGATATTCCTCCTCCTCCACACACAGCTAAGCCCAGAACTCATAAGAATCATAAACGCAGACTCATGGTATCCGGTTCTCATCAGAGTTTGTCTCTCCCAGGTAATAACGCTTTCCCGCATTATGCGCCGCCGCAGCCTCAGCCTTATACTGAGCTGTGTACGATACCGTCCGCCTAGTACCAATCTTCAATCGCAGGACATTCCTTGAACGCTAGTCAAACATACGAATGTGACATCAAGCTCGGTAAATCCGTGCTCGCCCCACCACACGCCGACTGTGAATACGAGTGACCCGAGAACGTCTTCACGTTGTTAATCGCGCTTCCTAGCATAGGTGCCAAACCCGCCGTACTCCACCGTGGGGGTTGCAGGTAACCGCCCGCTTGGAATATGTCACCTAGCTGCGAACGGCACCATCAGAGAAATACCGTATGGGGAGGGATGTCACTGCCTTACCGTAGGTGCCAGTGCGGAGAACCACGACCACTGGCTAGCTCCATCAGCAGCAGGACTCCAGCCGGACGAGGGTATAATGGGAAAACCAGCTTCGTAGACTGCCCATCCCGTCAACACCGATCGGACTATAGCCAAGTACTAGCAAAGAAACTCACATTCAGGCTCATTACCCAGCTCGATCGAATGAAGATTTGAAAGCGTCCTCTGTGCCTGCAACTCAGCAGCTAGCGTATTCGCCTGTTGGTTCAGACGCCTGTTGAGCACCAGTGTGATTTCTCCTTTCAACACGGAGAGAGGCGACATTCTTCGTGAGGGTGAAAGCTTGAGAGTCAGGATTAACTTATGGTATGGCTGAGGGTCATGGGTCTGGCCCTAGTGAACGGTTGGAAGCAGTCGAGCAACGCGGAAAGGGCCTTTCAGAAGACAGCAGGTACATATTCGGTGAATCCCAAAGCAGCAGCGGTGTGAAGGCGGAAACAAGGTATGCACGCCCCGATGCACGAAGTGAGCATGGTGTGAAGATCGATTTGGATTCGAGCAGTGAGAGGGTATGATTATCATGGTTCTGGACGAGATGGAGATGTAGAACCAAGTCATGATCCCTGGTAATGGCATGTCCATAACCGTCAACCGCACGACACCAGCCTTCAGTCCATCTTCAACGCGTTCACTCAAGTCTGCAAATCAGCTGTTTCCATTCCTCCATACCTCATACACGACACCGAATGATCCACCCCGAGTAAAGTACAAGCTGAGCTAACGTACGAGCAAGCTATTATCCATGAACACACAGACGGGCTCGTCAATGCGACCCGCTTAGTAGACGTTGGCCTCGAAGTGAGAAACGGTGAACCTGGTCTTGCTTCCGTAGAAGGGTTCAGTGCCGAACTGGTAGACTGTAAAGCAAACAAACGTCAGCACTTTCGTTGCACTCACGAAGGCTCGAGAGTACTCACTCAGCATGTTCTGGGTGTGCGCTGGGAAGCCGTAGCGCGAAGTCAGATGCCTGAAGAAGTGCATCACGTCGGCTTCGAAGGTGGTGATAGCTCCTTGCGCTGTGACGAAGCTGTACACGCGCATGTCCCTGTTCCACCCGCGGTGGAGATGGAACCTGTACCCAGCAATGGTAACAGTTTCCAGGGGAGTGCCAGTGGGAGACTCCGAGATTGGCCATGCTCCACCGTAGTTACCGAGCCTAGGGATGCAGATTAGCTTCTACCCATATTCGCTGATCGAGAGATAACTCACCAGATCATGAGCTCGTATTCGCCATGGCTGCTGCCTGCGTTGATATTCGAGTGGGTGAAGATATCATACGCGACGTTGGCGCGGATGTTCGTGTTATCGTAGTTCCAGATAGCCTTGGTCGGCAGGGAGCCAATCTGGCTGACGAGACGCCTATTGAAGACGCGATTGGCGTATGGGTAGCTCTTCACCGCCTGCTCAGCGCCCCACCATTCCCACTCTGCGAACCAAGACACACCGCTCGCCGAGGGCGCGTAGTAGTGGGTGCACTGCCATCCACTGGTGGCGGCATCTCGGTTCCAAATGTTGTTGTTGAACTCGTAGCCGCCCTCCTTGTGGTAGGCGTACTGATCGCAAAGTGTGACCGGTGCGCGTGCGGAGAGTGCACCTTCGGCATCATTCACGGTGGTAACGTTGGTGTTCGTATGTGCGATGGTTGCGGCGGAAGTGGAGCCCACAGCGAGCGCGGTGAGCGCGAGGAGGGAAGGGAGGAATTGCATGGGTGCGTGTCTGAGAGGGCGTGAAGGTGGATTCGGGGCGTTGCCTGGGAAAGGGCGTCCATCCGGTTCGTCCTCTTAAATGGACACTAGATCTTATTTGCTATGATAATATTGGTGGGATTTTAGCATTACACCGTAATTACACCGTAGGAATTTCTCGGAGCTCCCTGCGACGCAGCAAGCTGGGTCCACGACGCGTCTCGATAGCTCTCACGACAGCACGACCCGTCGGGGGTTCCGAGCTGGCTGCTTATGCAAACGCGAGCAAAAGAGAGGTGTTGGTTGTGCTGCTGCGTCGTCGGTTTGGCAGTCAACGGAATCAGCGCGCTAAACAGCCAGAAATATCAGGTGGATCTGATGATTTACTTGAGGACGACACAAAATAATTGCAGCAAATAAGGTGTGCTGAAACGCGGGGTTACTTGGGGGCTACCTGAATGATGGCTTGGCCTCAAAGCCATACGGTAACGCGGCCATCCATAAGGCTCGCTGAAGACGGGTGGAGGTGCTGTCAAGCAGAACACGGCGCTTCCAAGCACGAGTTACAACCGTGATTTGAAACCTGAGCTGCCGGCGTACTATCGTAAGGTGAAGGACCTTCTATTCAACGCAATCGAACGCAGATTAGAAAGCGTTCTTTGCGCCTGGAGCCAGCTGAATCCGAGCGTGATATCTCATATCGGTTGAATGAGTATAGTGAAGCAGGAGGGAGGTTGCCAGAGCGGAGCATATGGAAAAATCGACGAGTGGTCGTACTTGACGTTGTACAAAGCCCGGTCCTCGTGACACAAAATGTGCGAGATTACTGCGATTAAAGGGCAATGCGTCGCCTTGGGCGTCGTCCCATCAATCCGAATAGGAGGTGCAACACCTCCACGGACGTTCGCCAGGTGTTGGGCCGTGTGAGAGGTGGTAGTGAAAGACGACGGTATGACAGGCACGGCACGCACGCCAGCTGAAAGAGAGGTGGATCCTCGGGGGAATGGAAAAATCTAACTCGAGTCCGATAATCGGTATGATTTGCGACGCTTGGATTGAGGATACGCTATCAGTGACTCGCGCCGAGAACGCGATGGAGGTTTCCTCCGGGAGGGCAGGAAATTCGAGTGGTACACCAAGCATGATGGGAAGCACTGGAGCGATGCGAAAAGAAAGGCATTCGAGAAACAGCTGGTGTGTGGTCAGTGAATCACCAGGCAACAGCTCTAGTGGGCGAGGAATAAGCACGTCACAATTGAGAGAACCAGCGGGTCACCACGGCCTGAAGCACATAGGGAGGTGCACAGTAGAAGACGTGATCGTCATAACTCTGCACGAAGGTAGATATATAGAAGATAGCGTGGGCTGGCCGGTCGAAGGCAGCAAAACGAGCAGAGAAAGCTACCTTATCCCATCACAACATCTCCATCCTCCACCGGTGCCCCTCGTTCAACGGAGTTCGCCAACTCCCTCCTCACATCAGGACCGATCTGTGGATGCGGGTTCACCCGAATCACATCCAGAAGTGCGTCCTTCTGGTCAGGCGTGAGATCGTTCGCATACCTAAGCGGTGCGAAAGAACTCAGTTTAGCGGTAGATCCTCGGGACGGATGGGAGAAGGAAAGAGGTACATACCGCTGGCAGAAGGCGAGCAGACTCTGGTGCCACAACACTGGTAGCTTTTGGGTATCGCCAGCACTCTTCGCTTTGTAGGTGTTCGACAGGCGGATGAAGTGAAAGATGAGGGAGTCGACGACTTTGTACGGAAGTTGGTGCTTCTTGTCGACGAGTACTCGGATGAACAACGAGTTCGGGCCCGTGTAGTCCATTTCTGCGATCCTCATCAAAGCGGCGGACGAGTGGAGCACTGGGATCTTCTTTCGAGCGAGGACGGATGCAATAATAGCAGCCTCTTTCAGCGTGCAGCCGTTCTGAGCAAATGTTAGTGGACGGTCATGCGCGACAGGAAACACATGCATCTTACATCCAACAGTGGGAAAATCAGGCCCTTGAAGACGGCAGCCGGCTTGAACAGCGCGATTTTGAGTGCCTCGTAGAATTGAGGGTTCAGCTTCTTGTTTTGCTGGATGTCTTCTCGGATGGCATCGAGAAGCACCACCTCCAGGAATAGTTGGGCTTGTGGTGGTTTCATATTCGAGATGAATATTTTTGTGGCCGCTCGGCAGGCGTGCGGTGTCCAGTTTTCAGGGTGAGTGAGCGCGAGCATACGAGCCCAGGCGGGTAGAGAAGGGATGACTTTGAAGATCTTCGGTAGTGGGCCAGACTTGTACTTCGCAAGGAACTGTCCAACTCTGTATTGGGTCAGCTTCGAGAGAAGTGCGCGCCGAGAAAAATTAGCACGTACTTGGTGTACACCTCCACCACTTTTGGGTCCAAACCGACAGCCGGATCTGGCTTGTCGTTGTCTGCGTTCCCGTCATTAGTGTCGATTTCAGACTAACCGCTATGCCTTTACTCACCTCGTTGGCTTTTGTCGATAACGTTTACATGCGACTGCTCATCTTCGCCTATTTTCGAGAAGATGATGTCGGCGAGAGTTTTCCGCTCTCCAGAGCTTTTGGGAAGAAGAGCATCTAGTGTCTGCAGATCCTGCTCATCTATCTCCTGCCTGAATGTGTGAGCGTGTGTTCGGAGTGCGTGGTTAGGCCCCGTACTCACAAACACCTCCTCCGCGTCTTGGTCTACGTTGAACTCATCGTCGTCGTCCTCCTCAATATCTTCGTCGTCATCTTCAGAGGCACCTCGTCGTTGTTGCGGGTCCGCAAAAGATGGGCGATGCTGCGGTAATTTATCCTCCTCTGGATCGGAAAGTTCCAACTCTTCCTGCTGGTTCTTTGCGAGCTCGAAGATACGGCGCGACGTTTTGGGATCTAGAATGGTCTATCCCAATGAAGCCCAGCATCAGTCAAAGTGACATGGGGAATGGGTACCTCTGAATTAACGTCGCCTTCAGGTTGATCTGTCCTCGCTGATTTCCTGCGCTTTCCTGGTTGAGAAATGCGGCCATATTTTTGGACGAGCTGATCTTCGTCGAGCTGGACATGCAAGGGGGTTTGCCTTGGTTTGTCCGAGTGTTTTGCAGCGCGAGGCATGTTTTTAAAGTGCAGACGAAGATGATGGCTGGGAAGATGATCTGGTTGAATTCGTGTGACGTTGATGTGTGGGCGGATACGGCTATTGACTGCGATATGATCCATCTCCGACTGCATAGTTTTGCTGGGCGTTTGAACTGAGTAGAGTACATGTAAGAGCGAAGGATCCGGTTCCGTGCTGTCGCTCCCATCTTGAACTCCTCCTCCTCCCATCTTGAACTCCTCCTCCTCCCATCTTGAACTCCTCCTCCTCCCCACTTGAGCACCAGAAATATCATCTCCACAAAACAAGCTTCCAGCACACCTTCCTTGACCCTGACAATGCAGCAGCCACAGCAGGTACATTCTTTCTGCCCGCCGATCATGTGCTTTCCCAATCTTTTCTCTCCTTCCTTCTTCCCTCTCCGATGTCCCATTCTCATCAGCATCGCGAATTCCAGGCAATCCGCACCCTGGATAAGAACGGCGAGGAGATCACCTCCGTAGGCTTCAACAGATTCGGCTTCGACTGCCAGGTCCCTATCGATGTCCTCCGCTCTCTCTACCTGCGATCCCACTACGTCTTGAGAGCACCAAGCTCGACTAGGACATCCCCAACGCCAGGTCCAAAGGAGGAGGCATACCACAGCCTCTTCTCCGCAGGGCACGAAGAATATCAATCGAAATCGGTCTACCATGCCGACACCCACGCCATATCATACACGACCCTAGCCTCATTCCCTCCCGTTAAGCTCCTGACACCGACTGAACGCAAGCGTATCCTGGTTACAGGAGGAGCTGGCTTCGTCGGCTCCCATCTCGTTGATCGTTTGATGCTTCTCGGACACGAAGTCACCGTCCTCGACAACTTTTTCACCGGCTCAAAGACAACTGTCAGCCACTGGGTTGGCCACCCGAACTTTGAACTGATCCGACACGATGTCGTTGAGCCATTCATGATCGAGTGTGATCGTAAGGCCATGACTCGCCGTTCCTGGGGTATACTCATTTACCTATCTATGTGCCCACAGAGATCTATCACCTTGCTTGCCCTGCTTCGCCGCCCCATTATCAGTTCAACCCCGTGAAGACGGTCAAGACGTCCTTCATGGGAACGCTGAATATGTTGGGGCTGGCCAAGCGAACCAAGGCTCGCTTCTTGATCTCGAGTACTTCAGGCAGGTCAACTGCTGTTCAAATTCCCGATCGCCGACTGACGGTTTCCCACAGAGGTGTATGGTGACCCAGAGGTTCACCCTCAGACCGAAGAATAGTATGTCAATCCTTCCGACACTCGGCTATGCTTTGGCTCACGATTGCGCAGCTGGGGCCATGTCAACCCTATCGGGCCTCGCGCCTGTTACGACGAAGGCAAACGAGTTGCTGAAACTTTGACGTACGGTTTCAAGTCCCAGGATGGGGTTGACGTACGCGTAGCTCGCATCTTCAACACATACGGTTAGCTGCCACGTCCATCACTAGCCTGAATGCCGCTCATCTGTCTACTCTAATAGGTCCCCGGAGTAAGCCCTTCCAGCATGACACTTCCGAAAATACCATTCTTACCCCAGCTTTCCCGGCGCAGTGAACCCGTACGACGGTCGCGTCGTCTCCAACTTCATCCTTCAGGCTCTCAAGGGCGAAGACATCACCGTCTACGGGGACGGAAGCCAGACCCGATCCTTCCAGTACATCCACGATCTCATCGACGGCCTCATCGCCCTCATGAACTCGGAGGAAACTCGCCCCGTGAACATCGGCAACAACGCCGAGTTCACCATCGGTGACTTTGCTCACTACGTCCGCGACATCGTAGAGAAAGTGTTGGCTCAGGACGGGGACAAGCGCGAGCGGACCTCGCAGATCGTCTACAAGGACATCCCTCAAGACGACCCACAACAGCGAAAACCCGATACCACCCGTGCTAAGGAGGTCCTCGACTGGCAGCCCAGGTGGACGGTGGATATGGGTCTTGAAGAGATGGTCAGGTACTACAAGGCCAAGATGGCGGAGGGCAGTCTTTAGATACAAGTCTAGCCATTCGTTTCGTTTCCCATTCTCACTCTCGGTCTGAAATGCTCTTACGACTGACTCCCCTTAAACAGATAGATACTAGTAGATGATCATGGTAATTATTGAGTTTCTAATAGTGTCCACGGTAGAAATAGATACAGATGGATTCAGCATACAACAACGAATGATGCGCCACGAAACAGTTAGTCGGTCTAGAGGAAACGGGGAATCTATCAGTAGTAAGAGGATTTCTTTTTGGGGGTTCCAGGGATAGTTGGTGGCTGCTGAGGTCGCGTGGTGGAGTCGTCAGTTACAGCAGCATTCTGGTCAAGGCACTGGCGGAAGGAGCCATCACCTTGGCCACGGATCCCTTGATAACCTGCCGGTCCACGGTCGTCTGTGCGAACCCTCCAACACGCCGCACACGCGACTCCTCGACTTGCTGAGCGGATACCAGCTCGGCCGGGAAATTGGTGCTACGCGAGGTGCGCGGGTTGGAGTCCTCCGCGATTTGTTTCTGCCGACGCGATAGAGGAACCTCTGTTAAATGTGGAGGTCAGCTCAGAAGAGGATTCGAAAGGGATGATATAACTCACGGGCATGTGAAAGACCGTCGACGCCAGCCTGAAACCAATGTTCGTCGCGATTTCGAGTGTATCTGTGCGGAGAAGCAAGGATCGTCAGTTGGCGTTCAATACTGTAGCTCCGCGACCCGACAGCCGCTCCGTCCAATCCCCACAGACACAGGTGGAAAACCAGGACGTACCTCCGAATCAGTCTACCATCTGCATGAACAGGGTTCATCGCGCGCAACTGGCCCTTTCTAAACTGCACCAACGCGTCCGTCTGGCTTTTGATAGTCTCAGCATCTAGACAGCAGAAGGAGAGCGAGGAGAGCGGATTCCGGTCTGCGATCCCCCCGTCACTCATTAGTCCGGCTAATCGCTGCAGGCCGGCCTGCATATGTTCCTCTAGAGATAGTTCTGGAGGGACGAGGTCCGAGCGGTGCCGCGGTTGGCGGCTGAGAAACTTGCTGATCGTGAGGTTGGCGAGAGACGCCGATTTACCGACGATGCTCAACGAAGAGCCCGCGCCTATCCAAAAATAAGTACAACGTCTTCAAGGAGGTTAGAAGAGAAAGAGAGAAGGCAAACAAAACACAAAACATTGACGTCTCGACGTCGTTTGTGGCGAGTCTGAGACGTGATGTATCCGTGTATTTATCTGATTTGGTTGAGATTGACTTGACAGCAGAAGATTGGCGAGACGTTTGCAAAAGACAGAGAGTAGTAACCTTTTATGATGTACACTAGTGCGCCACCCTGAGCGTTCTTGAGGGCTGCGCCGAGCTCGTGGGCATACTGCTTTGGACTGAGATGATTGTGCTCTCCCTGTCCACAAAGATTGAGGTCAGGTCATCATGATTTTCACTGTCACAAGGGATCGTTTACGCACATGGATAACCAGCACCGGGAGAGCGATGCTATTGAGCGTAGCGGCGTTACAGGGTTTTCGCTGTTGGAGATCGGCGGCGAGGGTAAACTTGAGGGCGAAGTACGGGTGAAGGCGCTACTCACGTTGAGGAGTAGATTGATCTGCTGCAGAACCCTTACGCGTCTGGTTGGTGGCATGGCTAGGGCCCAATAGCTGACAAGCTACAGGAAACGAAGATACTCGATTTAGCTCACATTTCTCACATTTAGCAGATACGACTGCACCATACGCACCTCCTCTTCAAGATCAGGATCATTTTCCTACAAAACGGCAACGCTGGATCTAAGTTCAGGAAATCCGCTGCGATCAACAGCTAACTTACAGGGCCTAACATTGCTGCTACAGCATCCTGACACCCGTGATGTATCAGCTTCAAGAGCTAGCTAGGGTAACGCCAAAGAGTACACACCACTCCGTACTTCTCAAAGGAGTCCAGATCTTCTGCGAAGCACCATGAATGTAACGCCTCGTCGTAGGCCTGAAACGCTTCCTTAAGCCTAAAGGAGCAGTAAACGCGTTAATGCAATTCGACCACGTAGGATTGAAACTAACGTACTCGATAGGCGGTGGTGGATTGCAGAAGATCAGACTGAGGCAGATGTCAGGGAACCTAGAAGATAAACGGTCAGACCTTGAACTTCTGCTGAGATGATCACGGTGGAGTGGATGGATCGAATCACTCATTCTGATGAGTGGACGGCGGGCAAATGGGACAGCGGGTGTATATAGAGACGAGCACTCACAGTGCCGCGAAGCGCAACGCGATGTTGCAACCTAGCGTCTCTATTCCCATGACGTGCACAGGCGGGAGATGCAGCATCTGTAAAATGATTGCCGGACAGGAGAAAGAAGAGCGACATTCAGTTCACAGTGCATCATGGCAAAACATAAGTAGGAAGCAAACGTCAGACAAGCGCCCAGAAATCTGGGAGGAGCAACCCGAGCATGCAGAGTGAGGTCGATCGTTACCACCGTTGGATGGCCGGAGCTGCACCACACCCAAGAACGGAGGAGACGTGGCACTTACATGGTGCGCCCTGCCTATGTCTGCCGCCTGTACCCAGAAGTCGGAGCGTCCAGTCGGTCTACAGCTCGAACGTCCGGCCACGCGCATGTCGAACGCTATCATGTTGTAGGATCCTGAAAGCCTTGGATCCGCGAAGTGGTGTGTTAGCCATTGGGTGTCCAAGAGTGTGGGGTGGAAGAGTAGTAGTGTTGGCCGATCGGGATCGAAGGAGCCCACGTTGTTGAAGGAGACGTTGGTGTTGTACCACAGCGAGACGTAATCATCGTCGGACTCGAAGTTGAGGTATGGCATCGTGGAGGGTATGCGCCGCGAGGGTATTGCAGGTAGGACACCTATACGAGAAAAATGACGCAGTTCAGTGGCGGAGCAGGCACACGAGGAACACGGTTATTACCAGAAGAATGTGCAGGCCTAAAAAGCTAAACCAAGGGTATCCTATCGACCAGGGAGGGAGGTTGGGGGTATCCAAGCTTGAAATGCCGCAGCGGAGAAACTGGTTGGGGGGAAAGAGCAGGTTACATGTAATTGAACAGCTGGCTATAATGTACTGATCGGAGGGCGCGCGCATTGGATAGAATACTCGGGATAGGCAGCAAATTCGCAGCCGGTTCGGAGGGATGCTGAATTGCTGGGAGAGGTGCAGCTCAGTGCTCCGATAACTCGGATTTGACGTTCAGCGTTGGTGCGCTGGGAAAGAGAGAACTGCGTTCACGATCTTGTACATGGTAGTCATCGATGAGAGCTAGCGCGCGAGTCGGAGGTGCAGAACGGTGGCAAGCGCAATTTGCCGTTGCACTACTCTGGCCACCCCCCGCCACAATTGCTTTGAATTGCTTCGAATTCACTCGTCGCCCGCCACGGTTGATCATGCACAAATGTATGGCCACGATGCACACGAAAATTAAGAACGGCCGGCGTGGTCAGTTCCCGCCAACTCCGTCTTAGTCCGACTCTCACAGACTGGGTTGCTCGAGTTTCGAGCTAGGCCCAAGTACGTACGTGAACGCGCTGCGCTTATGGCTAGGGACGATCGGCGGTACAAAGTATACGCGCAGGCTTTGGCTGGGCAAAGCCAAAAGAGGACGCCTCAATAGATAAGAAAAGAAGACGTTGTAAGCAGTCTAGGCATCACATCTCGAGTGGATGGTTTGTGTATTGCATTGGATTTGGAGAACCTTATTGCACCAACAAACCTTCTAATACATGAATGATTTTGCGCTGCTTCTAGAAAACAAGGGCGTGAGAACCATTCAGAAAGTAGGCGGGTTAGGGCAAACGAACCTCTCGCTCAGCCGGAGATGAGGTCATTACCATCCCGGGAACCTGAAGCTCACGCAAACGAGACTGCTGCTGCGCAACGAGTCCGCCCCAGGCGGGCACTACACGGTTCTGGTTAAATTTACGTAGTTCGTCGGCATAGCCGTGGTTGAGCATCTGCAGGGAGAAAGATGAAACCAAGGTAAGCGGCCAACTCTGGCCTGTAGACAAATGAAAAATAAACGGTAGGAACGTTAGCCTCGTGGTGGGAAAGTCCCGTCGCGCCAGTCATGGTTGCTCTAAGGAGGGAACGAGGCTCAGGCAACCCTGCACTGAATAAGCTCGAACCTGGATGACTGACTTTGTCTGTGCCGCGTGTATCTTGTCGCGATACTTGTCAAGGATGGCTTGGTACTCTTGAAAGAGCTGGGTCTCCAAGTGGTCTTGAGCGTTCTTCATCTGAGAACGAACAACGTGAATACTAAGAGCCCGCATGGTATTCAAGCGCACTGACGGCGAGAATGGCGGACGTGACGGTGTCATTGTCCGAGAGCTCCGCCAGAAGTGGAAGCGCCTGCTGGAAAGTGTATTGGCTGGTATCCAACGGGGCGCGGAGGGATGAAGAAAGAGACAATTGAGCGTCGGGAGTTGGAGAGTCAGTAGTGAGTCTTGTTGCCGGTCGCGATGCTTCAGGAACTGCCACATGCGATAACTGAACTATTCGTTCATTTGCGGTTGTTGCATGTACAGAAGAGACCGACGCCGATTGAGATCGTTCTAGTTGCTGCAGCAGTGAGGCAACTGACGGCCTCTCAGAGGCTGGACTTGGTGCTGGTTCAGCTGTCCTGGTGTTCACAACATCCTGCCAAGCCTGAGACGCGCTGAGCTTTTCGAGGAGTGCTTTGACTGCCTCTGGATCCTGCAGAGCAACATCGAGTGACGCGAGGCCTAGCTTTTAGAGTGGAGTTCATGATAACGAGATGCATGAACGCACAGCGAGTTTGCTGCTGTCTCCACCAGGCATGGCGGAGAGGCGATTAACGACGGTCAAGCTTAGATGGGCTAGCGTGAAGGCAGCGAGCTCCTTTCTGTCTGTTCGGGTCAAGTTGGTCCAGTTTGAAAGGGTAAAGCGAGCGCTTTGAAGAAAGCTCGGCCCCCTGCAACGGTACGCCGGCTGATGTTCTTACCCCTGTTTTACAGTGATGGACATTCAATATCTCTCCCTGACACGCCCTTTTGGTAGTCACGCTGTCACATTCGCTTTCTCTCCACTCACACCACCCCCTCCGACCCTTGTCCGACCCTACCTCCTCCTCCCTCCCCTTCCTCTCCATCCATCCCTACTTTCATCCAACATTTCCCGCCTATCCCCCCCTTCCTTACAATAATATGCCAGCTCAGGACGATGCCAACAATCAGGCAACCTCCTCCCATATGATGAAGACAACAAAACGGGGGCGTCCTTTTCTCAAGGTAACGCAATCTTTCTCAAGACCCCCTTCCACTTCACTCGCTCATCAACACCCTCGTTCATCCAGGATACCCTCGATTTGTTTGCTACACTAGTAGTCTCCCTGGAGCTCGGGAATCACAAGCAGTTTTTCCGCACTTTCGCTAATTCTTTTACTACGTGCGCCGACGTCTCAGCTCATCTCGTATCAGTTCACTCCGCTAAAGCCCCCTTTTTTATTTTTTCATTACCCATTATCCAGCGACGAGGCAGCACAGAATCTCGCGTCTCTCAAGTTCTCTCAGTCGAATCGTGGGCCGGATCCCAGAGAACCATCACGAGTTGTTACGACCACCACAACGACTACCTTCTCGATGACCCGCGACATGGCCAAGGCCATGAGTCAACATTTCATGGACGCACGATTGATAGAGAACTCTGCCGATCCCTCCTCCAATTTGTTCAAGGATCGCGGTGTATACACACTTACTCCCAAAGGCCTCCACGTCCTAGAGAGGTTCATTAGCAAGAACGGCATCAACGCAGACCATCTGCAACAAGTGTTCGCTACCCAACCCATCTGCATCAAGCTTCTCCATCTAGAGCGGCGGTCCCTCGACGACGAAATAATTGTCACCCAGTCTGTCATCACCGCTCTCTTCCGCCGATTCGTTGGCCGCCAGCCCAATTATCCGCCGCAAGCCCAAGCACCGCTCGACGCCTTCCAGCGCTATCACGAGCGGGCGAAGGGATGTCCCCTGATGGACGTCACGGAACGTGCCCAACCTTTGATCGGAAAGCCCAACCCCACCACCCATAAGCATTGCTTCGCAGCCGTCACCGCCCTCGAGTGGCTATGCGATTTTACCTCCGTTGTAGGCAGGGAGGAGGCTGCAGAGATGGCTGCACAGTTCGTCAGATTTGGCCTCATCGGTCTCGTCAGTGACAAGAGGAAGAACAACGACTCTGCCATTATCTTCACCGTCCGTGGCTCCGCCCCAGGAGGCAACTCGCCAGTTAGCGTGAGTAACTTCCCTCGTCGGTTCTCCAGCACGCTCTTACGCCCGATCTTGTTTAGCAACATGGAGAGTTCCGCTGCACGGCGAAGGCTATCTACAAAGTTACTGATGAAGGAAGAAGATTAGCACATTGGGACAGCTTGAAAGGCCTGACTCGTGACTCACCGAACGCTTCTTCCGCGAACCTCTCCGCCGAAGGCTCTTCGGTCGACGACGAGTCGCGGTCTCAGGCGAAGAAGTCCGAGGCCAAGATCCAACGTCGCATTTCCATGGCCGAGAAGCTCAACGCCAACTACGAGGAAAAGAAGGCCCCAAAGGAGAGCAACACCGACCGCCTCCGGTACATCATCGAGGAGCCGCAGCTCCGAGCTCTGTTCCGCGATTTCCTGCGTTCCAACTTCTGCGAGGAGAATCTTTCCTTCTGGCTCGACGTCGAGGACTTCAAGCGCAAGTTCAACATCACGTCCAGCGCACAAGCAGTCACCACCGCTGCCCCGCCGAGAGCAGGTCCTCGCGGCCAGGGACACGCGGCGATGGAGAAGCATCATGAAACCCTCATCAACACTGCCTTCATCATCTACCACACGTACCTCGCACCCTCCAGTCAATGCGAGTTGAACATCGACCATGGTCTGCGGAACGAGCTAGCGAAGTACCTGGACGACGTGGTGACGAACATCACGGGCAAATCCTTCTCTGGTCGTGTCGAACCTGAGCAGGCGAATGCCTTCAACGCCACCCAGCTGCAGATGATGATCAAGCTTTACGAGCGGATTCAGACGCACGTCTTCCGTCTCATGGCTAGCGACTCAGTGCCCAAGGTTTGTCTATTGTTGCTAATGTTTCTTTTTCTTGAGCTCAATCATCTTGCACAGTTCATCAAAACACCGAAGTTCTTGGCGACGCGTAACTGGGAGGAAGACTTCGATCCAACTGAGAACGATATCCTCTTCCTGTCTAACAATCCCTCCCAACCTCCGGGTCTGCATGACGAAGAAGTCGGTGGTGCATACATGACGGTGTCACAACACGCTCGTGAGCGAGAGCACCGAGAGGCTCGGGCGAACGCACAGTCCCAAGCTGCCGCCGGTGAAACATCGTCAACACCGCACTGATTTCCCGTCATTCGTTTTCGTGAATTTTCTCTCTGCATGGTCATCATGGATTCTAATCATTGGCTTCCGTTGCTCTTCTTTCTCATCCGCATCTTCCACTTTCTTGCTTGTCTCTTTCGCATGTTGTTCTCTTCGGCTCGTCGGGAACGGTCATTCTGCTACACCGTTTAATCTCCTTGTTTATATCCCACATACTTCACACCACCTGTTTCTTTACTCCTTCGCTTCTGCCTGTCCCCGCCCGCCGTTGACTGCCACACGATATCACCCCGAACCACTATTTACCCTTGTGTTTCTGCTCGTCGTTGTCTCTCTCCTCTTCTCCATCGCACTTACCCTTTGTTAGCCACCCTCTAGTAGCTGTACCATCTATTTCTCCTCCTATCCGTACTCGCTTCATCAAGTAGCTTAGATACTCTCATTAATCATACCATGGGTCCCGATTGTACAGACAGTCTCATCGATTCACGGTAACCTTGGTCTTCGACCTTGACAAATGCATAAGGATTTCATTATCGTCATCGTGACTAGCTCGCTGTGTGTTTCGATTCAGAGCGTTTCGTCGTTTCCAGAGACTGGACAAAATTCATGGTTGTGAGGGGCGTCTCCGAGTCAAGGGGTTGTCGCCATGCGTAAATGAGCTGGCTAGGGTTGGCCTGGTTAGCCGACGATTGAAATCACTCCGTCGGTGCGACGGCAGGATCCTATCCGGCCGTGGGCCAAGTCGATCGACACCTCCCCCTCCAACCAGGTTCATCTGTACTGCTACCTAAGTAACAGAACTTAGCACAATACACCACTTCACGTCTATCTACTTCATGTCCTGGATCTCAAACCCATCTGTGCCGCCCCAGAAAGACACGAAGCCTGAAACACCGAAACTATTCGACCCAGCCAATCCAGGCAGGACAGTGACCAGCAAAACGGCGAATAAACCGTTCCTCGCGTGCGCGACCTTTCTTTCCTCAAGTATGAACACACATTCACGGCTTTGTGTATATAATCCACCCTACATCCTGCGCATGATGATGACGTGTCGCCGGCGTTGCTGCGCTCACTCCTCCTCGGTCAACTGAACTGCCACGACGTCCCGAACTTATACCGAATTCTATCATCGCTGGTTCTTCCCCGACTACATCGTTCACATTCTTAGACAGCAGTCAACAGCGCTACAAACACAAGCAAGATAAAGCCCGTGCCGATTGGATGGACAGACAGAAAGAACGAGAAGCGAAGATCGCGAAAGGCGAGCCTGTTGGGTCACCGGAGCGAGATCCAACAGCTGGGAAGGATCTCGGCGTGCTAGCTCTGGTGAAAGTATTGTTCGTGCTGCTCGTCTCGGCTTCATTAGCCGGCCAGTTCTTGGTGGGCAGCTACACCTGGGGCTATGACGGGAAGTGGGTGCAGGCGAAAACGTATTGGCCGGTGTGTGGAGTCTTGTATGTCTACTTGCGGTGGAGATTAACTTGGACAACCCACACTCAGGCAACCCAGAAGTTGTTTACCGAGACACAATTGGCACAGTATGATGGAAAGGACCCAACAAAACCTATCTATCTGGCAGTGCGTGTCGCCGGTCATCATTCGATACGCATGGCAAGCAGTAACAACTTCCTCATTCAAATAGGTTGATGGGGATGTATACGACGTGTCTGCCAATCGAAGGACGTACGGACCCGGAGGCTCTTACAACGTTCTGTGAGTTCTCTTTCCGGTCTTTAGTACCAACTTCCGCTTACCTACCTACCTATTGGCAGTGCTGGGTCCGAGGGAGGCAGATCATTCTCGACCGGGTGTTTCTTGACGCACAAGACACACGATTACCGAGGGTTAACAGACCGCGAGATGCAGGCACGTCACCTATCCAGATTACACCCGGCGTTCTTGGTCCACTTTCTTACTTTCCCTTGATATTCAGAGCGTTAATCACTGGAAGAACTTTTTCGCAGAGCACAAGGATTACTTCAAGGTCGGACGTCTACTCCAAAAACCGATCGACCCAGCCAGTCCCATTCCGGTGCATTGCGACCCCAAGAAGCAGGAGGAGATTGATAAACGGGAGGCGGAGAGGGTGGCTGAGATTGCGAAGGCAGCTCGCGAGAAAGACGAGCTTTGATCTGTGTGGCTTTTCTGTAGCTAGGTTCACCGGTGTTCCACTCGAATACACGTTCCAATGACATGGATGCCACGCGTCCTCGCCACCGCGTACTTGTCGTGAATGGGACAGACCGGTGTCCAAAGCGTTGTTTGATATGATAATGATACAGATGTCTCGAAGTCCGACGGAAGATACAGCGGGATTGTGGACCATGAAGACCGAAGGAACGAGGAAATGCAGTCGTCAAAACAGCTCGAATGAAAGGACAGAAACATCAGAACCGAAATCGTCAGGAAAAAACTCCTGCTTGGCGGTAATGGAAGTGGAGGACCCTATGATCTGGCGCTGCTCAGATAAAGATAGCTCTAGACGTTGAATCGTGCTCACCTTAGCCAGGGCAACCGTGGGTCGTGAGGTAGTTCTTGATCAGCGGAAAGTCGCTCATGGCCGCGTTCACCATCGAAGAGAACGGATCCTCGCCACGGTATTTCCCAATCACGATATTCCCTCTCCACGCCAGAGACTCCCGATAGTTCCGTCCTTGAATCTCGCGGACGCACTGGTTGACTGGGAACGGCATCCCATCCTTGCTGAGAACCGGATAGAACACAATATACGGCTGCGCGAACTTCCGGTTCATCCCGTCGAGCGCTTCTATTAGCTGTAGGAAATGCCAGGTCAACACCTAGCTAGGAAAAGGAACAAAGGCCGAGGAGCGAGAAATCGGACATACGTGGTATCTCCAGAAGCGGTGGCCATGAGGCCCTTCAGCGATGTAGTCCATATAGACTTCGGGGTGCGGCACGCGCGACTGGTTGAGAACCTGCTGACCCGGGTGACTGGTGGCGATCATCGGGCTGGTCAT
Organism: Pterulicium gracile; assembly: GCA_004369125.1. Lineage (NCBI taxonomy): Eukaryota > Fungi > Basidiomycota > Agaricomycetes > Agaricales > Pterulaceae > Pterulicium > Pterulicium gracile. Next base: position 436,117 of record ML178828.1, read on the forward strand.
GAGCTGGACGAGATGCGGTGGTCGACCATCAGAGGGGATTAGCAGCGCGTCGTAGTTGGTTATCTGGTTCATGGGAGATTTGGCTTTGCTAAAGCCGGAGAGAACGGAATTTGCCTTTAGGCAGCTGAACGAGGAGATGGTCGGTGGCGCTGTACACCCGGAGAAGAGAAGATGTTGTTGGCTTGAGAGGGTGTGAGCGTGGCGGAGTTCTTATATGGTCGACAAAGAGGTTGAAACGAGGAAGGCGGCGTCTCACGGATGACCTTCTTTGCAGCAAAAGATCGATCTCAGAAGTCTCGACTCCTCAAATTGAGGGCGCCATTGTCTGATACAGGCGTGTTTGGGTGTCTTCGGAAGCGATTTCCGAGTAATGAATTTGGGAGCGTACGCCAATGGCAGCTTGATTGTTAAGACGAGAAAAAAAGGCGATATGAGAACCAAGTTGCTTTTTCACGGGCTGGAAGATGGTGAAAGAGGAGTGCTCACTTGGCTTTAGATAATGTGCCGCCCTTCTGTTTTGTGAAACTGGGTGTTTCAAGTCGTACGGCAATATTCCTGTTGGAAGGGGAGAACCGGGGGTGGATACTAGTTTAGAGCGACGGTGAGCTACGGCTAGGCTCGTGGTGTCATTTGCAAGGTAGAGTGGTGTGGGGTACGGGACGTTCGTCTTTGGGTAAACCTGTGCATCTGCCTCGAGTGCACAGAGCGTCGACCGATGGGCGACCGAACGGCTTCTTCGAGCTTTAACAAGGGTTGTCTTTCGTATGATGACCGGGAGGAGGTGCGGCCGTACTCTGATGCACCGAGATTTAGCACCAGGATCTCGACACATGAGCGGCAGGTGAGGGTTGAAGGTTGAAACGAGCGAGAAGCCGCCTTGCCGGGCTGTGCCCAGTTGTGGAAGTGGGACGTGGTTCGTGATAGCCGCAACAGGTGGCTTATCTTCGTGTACACCGCGTGCTGTGGACATGCGCAGGTTCTGGTCGTGATCGTTCGTAGCGCGAAGAGGAGAGCTTGGTGGTATCGATTGTAGCGGGTGGGCCAGGAGAGGCGCTCAGGGAGCTCTGGTTACTCGTCAGAATTCAGTCATAAAGGTTGTTGGAGGCTAAGGAACCCACACCAGCACACAGCCAGGGACACATTGGAACTTCTTGGGAGCTACACGAGGCTAACCCTGGAACCAAGAGCACGAGAAAAAGAAGCCAGGAGCGGTGGATCCGGCGTTCGAGCCGAAGCAATGTTTCTGAATAAAAATAAGCGGCCCTTAACAGCGTTAGTCCACCAAGCTCAGATTCTTTTCGAAAAAATGAGATATACGTGCGCGAGTGTCTCGCAAACTTTCTGTCGCCTGCGTGTCAATGCTGCGGGCTACAGGTAGATAAACGGATGCTAGTGCAATTCGGCTCGAGAATGCGCCAAGGTCCCAAAGCACGGGTTACCCGGTTTGAGTTCTCCAGTGAGCTGATCGCAAAGCAGCGCGTTCAACGCATGTCGGTGAGTGCGAGGCCGGGGTGAAGGACCGGTGAATTGAGATGAAGGACAAGATTCATTAGGCAAGATTAGGTAGCTAGATCTTGTGTAGGTCTCCGGGATGCAAGAAGGGTAGCATATTCGATACGCAACGTGTGCTGAGCTGGTTTATTCACGATTGGATATTAGCCAGCGGTGATGGAGGGAGGAGGAAAGAGGTCTCCGAGGGACTGTGGCGTTAGCAAACCGTGACAAGACCCAGGACGCGTTCTGATTTTGACCTGGTTCGCGTTCCACCAACCTCCGCCGATCATTCCACTGTACAGTGAAGACACCCTAAACATGGCCGCAAGACTACTCATATCCACCCATGTCTCCTCCCTTTGGCCTTCATCCCAATCCAGTACATCCTCGATCTCAACCGTCCGCAAAAACGTTCCATTGGCCTCCTCTAGCACCTCTCCAACATCAAACCCAGAGCATGCATGCCAATCCACCACCTTCTACACCCCGGAGACCGGGAATATCCTCATGAGAGTCCTACACGACGGATTGATCCTGGAGCTCATCTCACTCTCAGCCGATGTAACACCCGTGCGCTTCGTCTTCCCAGCACCGCTGCTTCCGACACCTGCCATGTTCCTGGAGAACGCAGACGAGTTGCATATTCTAGCGATGACCAAATCCGCATCGTTGTACCGGATAGTCATTCATGTCGGCAGCCGCTTCCGTCTGTGGACAGACAGCGACAAGGGGATGAACTACACTGAACACATGCTTCGCCAATGTGGAGAAAACCTTTCAGGCGTATTCCATGCTCAAAATCCGACTCTGGTTGTTGTAGGAATGCCCAATGGTTCGCTGTTGCGCGTAGAATCTGATTCAGCAAGCGGTGGCGAAGGTCAGTGTTTCTTGAGGTTTGTGTACACATCATGTTCTAATCTACGTTCAGACGAGTCGTGGTCCGAGTCGCTGTCAAGCCAGACATCCATGTTCTCAGCATTCTCAAGCTTCTTTCCCAACAAAGGCTCTGTCTCGACGCAAGACGCAGAAATTATCGCTGTCGCAACCCTCGAGTGGCCGACGGACGTGCTATATACCTGGACGCTGTCGAAGGACCGTGGGGTGAGGGTGTGGAAACCAAGGCAGGGGTGTGTTACCACAAAGCTACTGAACGCCATATCATCAAGCGAGCAGTCTCCTCCGCCGAGCCGAGGTTCCGTTCCACCGCTGTCTATGCCCACCAGTGGCGGCCCCCAGAAATGGCTTCGTGCGTTTACACAGGACGGCAACATCCATGTCATCGCTTTCAACCCATCCACTCTATCCTCCTCCTCCGCCGGCTCTTTCCATCTCTTCATCAGTGAAGGCGACCATCTCACCCAGTTAGCCGTGCTCGATTGCTCTCCTACCAGCTCAGGCTGCCAACTCCAAGATTTCCTGGTCGAGGGCAACCGACTCACCGTCCTATGGGACAACCGCGGCCAGTCTCTCGTGGAAACCACCTACATCGACTTCGAGCAGCTAATGGGTGGGGACGTCGACCTCGACTGGAAGCGAATCTCGTACCCCGGGGAACCAGAATATACCCCCGCTTTGCTAGAGCAACTTTTCCTCTCACCCGGGTCGCTCACCGAGAAATTCCTCGAGGCCATATTTGTGCCGGGCGTCTTCTCTCCCTTGACTCTGCGCTCAGCTCTGCAACAATACATCGATACCAACATCTCCCTTCCTGGACCCCAAGGATCATCCCTTGCCAAGGCGTTCACCTCTCTCCCCGAGCACATCGGAGCTGTTGTCGGCTCAGGCATCAACCTGTTGACGGACCCACACACCGGTGCACGCCAATACAATAACTACTTCGTCGCTCTCAAGAGGGATTGGGAAGGGTTCATTGCCCGATGCCGAGAAGTCGAACGTGGCGCCAGATGGCCTCTGTCTCTAGCACTCGATGAGGAAAACGAGATCATCGTGGTGGAACGAGAGCGCATTGGATATGTCACTCTAGAGGATACGGCCTTGACATTGCAAAGACAGCTTGCAGGTGGTGAAGAGCTCGGAGACGAGCATGAGCTGCTTGATGTGCTGTGGAGTCTCAAAGCGAAAATGGGCGTCTCGATGGTGGCGGATCTGGAGCATCATGTCGTAGAGATCGTACGACAGGAGGTCGCGTTCCCCCTTGCAGATATTTTCCGCGACCAGGCGAAGTCTTCGAGGGTAGCGGAGGCGCTCGAAGAAGACGGTGTTAGTGCGTGGATCTACGGACGGCTGCAACGCGTGGCCAACCCCGGCGAAGCGATGCACACTCTTCTGGACGTCGTGGGCGCGTTTGAAGGCGAGGTTAAACAGGAGGAAGAGGAGGTCAGCGCGTTAATGCTTCCTCCGCGGTGCAACTGGCAGTCAGCATTGACGGCGTCGTACGTGTGCGCCTCTATCAATGCTCGATATGAGATCGCCCTTTGCCTCGTCTTATACGCCTTATTCGCCGCCGAGGAGCTGCCCCAGTGGGACCCGACCCTTCTGGAGGAAGTGTTCGCGCTCTTCCGTGGGGTAGCGATGCTCCGCGCAGCAGCCAGATTATCTGTCAGCGAGGGGCCTACTCGTCAAGACTCTTACCATGGCGACGAAATGGTGAATCGACTCCGGAACCTCCATGTATCCCACCTCGACGCGTCTTCGATGCCCATCCAATCGCTGATCTATCAACTGGTCAGCCAGACGAGGGACAATAGCCGCTTCTCGGTATCTGCGCTTCGTTTCCTGGACTCCATTGGCCTACTACGCTCCATCTCGTGCTCTCATGCTACGATATTCGAGGTTTCGTTCTGCGAACGATTATCTCTCCTCGGTCATAACGAGATTATGCGGACGATGCTCGATTGGTTGCCGAGGACGCCAGCTGTGATTTATTTGAGGGCCAGACAGTTGTTGAGCGTGGGGCGAGCTGAGGATGCTGCGTGTCTTTTGCAGAAGGTGGCTGGGGTCTTTGGTGCGTCCCATCCATGATTAACCTGTTAACCGATTTACTTATCGCCTATTGCTTGCAGGGGAGGCTACTGGTCTGAATACAGACGACCAAAGCTCCCTCGCCAGCGTGCTACCGAACCGATCACCTTTCACCACCGACTTCGCTTTCTACGTCTTTAGTGCGTCGTTGTTCAAGCAAACGTCATACGTGCAGCAGGAAGTATCGTTCTGCAAGCTTGCGATATCTGTTGCACCGCCTGAGGCGGATACGTTGACGCTTTGGCAAAACATCATCAAAGGCTCCATTGAGCTTACACTCTATGATGAGGCGTATATAGCGATCACGTCTACTCCGTATGATAGTCTGTGAGTTTTGACTTCCTCCCCTTGATACCCTTGTGACACTGAGCTGAGTATGCGTGGAACAGGAAACGAGATTTTGTCTCGATGCTCGTTTACAGGATGTGCGAGAACGATGCGATGGGAAAGCTTATGGAGTTTAATTTCGCAGCGCTCGCTGATGAGGTTCAGGAGTGCTTGTCATTCAAAGCACGGACTACGGATCCTCTTTCGAGACCGTATTATTCACGCATACTCTACACATGGTACATCAAGAGGGGTGACTATCGAAACGGTGAGTCCCTCCATGCTTGCGCTGCTGAAATTGCTCGCTGATGTTTCACGATGGTCAGCCTCATCTGTGATGTTCCAGCGTGCAAGGAAACTCCAGGAGCTTCTGGCGGATCCGTCGAATATGCGCTCGGTTGCCCAGGAGCAGCTGGAGGCGTACCTCGTGGCTATCAATGCTCTCAGCATGGTGGACCGGAAGTCTGCGTATATCGTATCTCCTGTTGCGTTTGACTCTCACAACGAGGTATGCATCTCTTTGCGTCATTTCCTTGTCCGACATTGAATGTTTTTAGCCCAGGAAACGACGAAGGCTGGAACAGGGAGGCTCGGAGAACTTACAGGGCGGCGGTACTACTGAAATCATCGATGTCGCGGCGATGGAGTACGAGTATACCTTGCTATCTGCCCGCTTCCAGCTGGTTATGCGGACGTTGGATCCTCATGGTACGTCACATTCATCCTACTCTGAGCTTGGGGTTTACCGAATATCTCGACAGACTTCATGCTACCTCCGCAGTCGATAGTGATGCGACTGGCGCAGTTGAACCGATTCGATAGTGCTCTATCTATCGGGCGGAGCCTCAAGGTCGATATGACGGACGCCTTCGCTCATCTCACGAGTAGATGTCTGCTACTTAATCGGGATGAGGCCACAGTGATGTGCGCAGTCATTCTTTTTCCGCGAATGCATCTAATGCTATCTATGCCTGTAGGCAAGAAGACACATCCGACTGGCTACTGACTGACAAAACCTCATCATGGCCTGGCTCGCACATCGATCGTGGCTGGCGATATCTGCGTCAAGCATTGCAGAGACACGATACCGCTGATCACGACTTCAACTACTCCAAGGTCACACTGGATACCATACTGACGTACAACCGTGCATGGCCGACCCCTCCGTGGCTTATCAACTTCTTGGAGGTATGTGCTCACCGTCTTGAAGGTTGCCGTTACTCACTCGAGCTCGGAATTTAGGAGAAACATCCTGAGTTTCTCATCCGGATTAACTTACGGTTTGAGTTGTTCGAAACTGCCCTTCAGCATAGTCTAACCATACTCCGGAAAGTGAGTACCCAACTTTCTGCTAACATGCATCGAGAATCTCACGCATAGATCCCTCTTAGGCGGACGAGCGGATAAACCAGGACTTGCACAAACACGATTCATCGACGTGGCTGCCATACTCTTTGATTGACCAGGTATTGGTGGTCACCGCCGAGGACGAAGGGCTCTCCTCCGATGCGAAGGAGCTGCGGCAGCAGCTGCAGACTGAGCTTGCTGCAAGAGTAAAACGCATGCACAAGTATAGTCAGTTCAAGAAGTAGAAATCCAGACAAAATCTTATATCCTCTTCATTCTGACTTGTCTGAATCGCGTGAGAGCGCGAGCATTGCCCGCACCTCGTCCTTCAAGGAGTGCACTGACGGCGTTCTGCAGAGACAGTGATGCATGTTCACCATTGTCGTTGTTTGGCCAAACGTCGATATCGAAGGATAGTCTTCCATGTCGACTATAGACCTGCTTCTCAGGCTTGTGGCCACTGGTGGTCTGCATGTGTTCTTTTTCTAGCGACCGTCATCGTCGTTCAGCAGTAGGTCCTCGGTTGTGTATCCACCAACATGCATTGTAACCACCAGCACCCTCGAAACTTCCGTTCCGAGACCGCCGCGTACCTCGAAGCTGGTCGCTCTCAGGCAACGTAGGAAGACTTCCTGAGACATGCGCACAGTTTTCGTCGGACTCAGTTCAGACGAGACATCGCGAAACACATATAAGCTCCCTCTCCGCTTTGCGTCTTTTGTTTTGCCTCTCAGTCAGTATGCCAGTGAGCATCGCCTTTTGTCTACTACGTCGAATGCCAACTCAATTTGACCTCAGAAACTAGCAGCGGCCCAGCGGAACTCCTCTGTACCAGGGTCGCCTGAGTCCTCGAAGCAAGGCGCTTCCTAATTCGAGGTCGCCTACGGTCACGGTCACGGGGAGAAGAATGAGCCCCATGCAAAGGGTGATCGCCCAGCTCTTCCACATGCACGAATAACATCTCCACCCTCCAGCTCTACCCGCTCAGCTCTATTTTGACGATCCTTTGGGTGCTCTTCATCATTGTCGTGATGGCGAGCTTCGAGCTGGCGGTCCGTTACACATTGCACGCGACAACGCCAGACGTTCCATGGTGGTTTAAGCGGGTTCCCGCAGGAGCTAGGATAATATTCGGTCAGGGCCATGTCCCGATAACCGCCTTCCACCTCAGTCGCCTCGCTATATCCGCTCTGCAACGCGAGAACTCGTCCCCTCGCACCTGGCGAGAACTGTTATGGTCTGCAGATCGGGCCTGGTAAGGGCCTGTTGGCATAGCTTCCGCATTTTACGGTGCTTTCAAAGCCAAGATACGGCTTTCCAGGGGGTTTCTACTATACGTGGTCGTTATCTTCCTAGCCCTTGTCACTCCTTTCATCCTCTCCCAAACTTACATCTCCAACCCCGTCTTCGCCACTGTTCCGATGCGCGGCACCCGTCCATGGCTTGCTACCCCGAGTCGAATCGCTGATATCAATAGCTACAGCCAGGTCGGCGCAGGAGATTCTTTGTGGAACTCTGGCAAATCAGCAGAGTCGCTATTCAATACTTCCATCTACTACCCGCACGACGCCAAACGAGTCGCGGAAGGATCCCAGCACTTCTTCTTCTCCGGTGACGTGTAGGGGATGAACGTTGCCGTTCCGGGCGTTTTGTACAACGGCAGCTGCACCGTGCTGGGCGGCTTGCAGACTTTCGACTTCGATAATGGGATGGACTCAATCGGTCGTATCTGCACGGGCTTGGGATTCGCTGAACCTCAGCTCAATTCGACTACTGCTATTGGGATCTTCCGCCCGAATGATGTTCGTGCTTTACCGTGAGCTGCCTCGACTTTCACTCATGAATTCACACAGCGCACTGACTACGCCTGGTGCGGAAAGAGTGACCACTGGTACGCAGATCGCGTCGCGTACAACGCGACGCGTCCCTTCGACAACACATCGTCAGGATTGGCGTTCTTCAGAGTTGCAGTGACATCGTCGCACGGGAGCGGACACGACTCAATTACGGCCACTGGAGTAATCCAGTGCGAGTCAACTTTCCAGTTCGGCTACGCCGTTGTAGATGGGAGCAGCGCGACAATGATCGACTTTACCCCAGCGCCATTCCCCATACGTCCAGATCGGGATGTATATGGTACATCCTCTCAGTTACTGCACCCCGTGCCCGCTGCACTATCCGCGCTTTCAGCGGGTCCGTCGACGGACACTGGAGACATGGGCACAGTAACCTCGGACTCTTTCCTCGCTGGATTGCAGGCAAATAAATTCCAATATCTGCTACGCAACAGGCTCGTGTCGTAGACGAACACATCCCAGGAGGTGTCCATGGCCAGCCTGGCCTAGCGTCTCTGGATGGGCACAACCCACATGGCTACCTCGTCACCCGTCTGGGGAACAAGTGACGACCTGGCGTACAATGGGACAATGCAAGTCATGGTGACAGGATACACCCGACCCAACACGGGTTTACTCGTCGTTCTCCTCATCCTTCTCGTCTCGTGGCTCGGTCTTCTCATCCTCCTCACCATGTGGATATTCCGACCTACGTTCACCGGGAACTTGGGAAGCTACACCGCCGCTCGATTGTTACTTGATTGGCCTAACCTCGCGGAAGAATACTGTGCTGGGGACATCGATGAGAATCCGCGACTGAAAGAGCCGTTCATGCGGGTCGGGGACACGAAGAACGGCACGGGCGCGGTTGGCCACATTTCGGTCGGGGGAGAGGGTTTGTTGCGTGTAAATCGCCATTACGCTGGAAATTCGGCGTAGTTGAGCGCTGTACGAGTAGAACGAGGCGTGCTGGGATCTGCTAATTCACTCTTGTTTCTCAGGGTTTATGTACGAGATGTACGATTACCAATAGTTCAGGTTTTCATTTGTAATGCATCCACAGTCTGGCCACCCACCACACCGTTGAGGCTCGTGAACCGTAACCTCTCTCTCAGTCTACAAACACTATTGTCAAACGCTTCACATCCACTTAGCCTACATAGTGAGGGATGCGTGTCCAAACACGAATACAAACGAGGTTGGCACGTCTACGAAAAGAATACATGGTACAGTATACAAAGCTCGATCAGACGGATTCCGTTATGAATAAACAAGGCAAAAGGAAGCGAGCAGCGAGGACAGAACAGTGCAGGTTTCGAAAAACTACAGGTGCAGAAGATTGGAGAGCGAAAGCATATGCAGGAACGAAACGCGACAACATGGGAGACTAGGGGCAGTAGCAGAGCAAAGACGAACGGCGAGAAGCCAGACTCTCGAGCTCATCGATGAGGCTGTAACACATTCATCAACTGACTCCACTCCCCCTGCTCCAACCCCGACGACGCCCCCCACTCCACACTCTGCGTCGGCCCATACCCAAACCTTCCACCCCCCTGCCCCCCTTGACCACCTTGCTCATTGTACCCCTGCTGCTGCTGCGGGAGATACGGCAACGGCGGGGGCGCCATCGCCCCTTGCAAATGCCCTCCATGTCCATTCAGCGAATTCCTCGTCGAGTTCGGCGAATGTGACGTCGCCGAAGTCCCATTAACAGCCCCAGCATGTGGAGTCGTAGAATCCCTCTGCGCTTCACCGTTATACGACGTCGACGACCTCGCGCCTGAGTTCGACGTGGTCCGCATGGACGAAACGAGATGATGTCCCGGGAAGGTCTCGAATTGCGGTTTCCCATTCCCACCATGCACTCCCCCCGCTGGACCAGGGCTGGCCGACGGCCCAACACCAGAGCGCGATGGCGAATCATGGTGGTACGATTGTGCCGAATGCGGAGAATCCGTCTCGCCTCTCCTGCGTCTCGTAATCTGTGAATCCTGGTATGGGAACTCTAGCTTCCGTACCGTCCGGAGAGCGTGTGACTTGGCTTGTTCCCTCGCTTCGGGGTTGTTATCGTAGTTGTTCGAGTAGAGAGGGGAGAGGACGTGCAGGATCTCGTAGCCCTTGTCAGCGACGTCCGATCCACGGTATTGCTCCAGCGTATGTATCGCTTTCCGGATGCTTTCCTTGAAAAGCGTAGCACCCGGCTGGTCGGGGTTGGCCAGCAGCTGGAAGGAGAAGAACATAGCCGCCGAGAACGAATGGAAGCCTCCCCAGTTCATATGACCAGGCAAAGAGGTATGCGACACGTCCGGCGTCGCCTGGCTCGCCATGTTGATCAGCTTCTCCGCGGATGTCACAGCGATCTCCAGACTCTGAGCGGCTTTCACTGGGTCAGCGATGACGGCTTTCCCGGAGTGATTGGATGTGGAATGGGCGACGCTGGCGTAGGGTCGATGCAGCGTGAAGCGGATGTGGTAGTACGAAGTGCGGATGATGACGCTTTGCACGCCGAATCGCTGCAAGTCCAGTTCTTCGGAGGAAAGGGCGCGCGCGGTGCGGAAGTCGTCGAGGACCAGCTCTTCGGGAAGCTCCTGGAACCATTCGAGGAGCGCACGGTCATTGGCGCGCACGGAGTCGTAGGAGATCGGCTGGACGGAGAGCGCTTTGTCGACGATATCTCCCAGGATGTGAGCAAGGCGGAACAGGGCCAGATTTGGAAGAAACCTTCGGCCAGAAGGGTCGATATTCGGGTCGCAGTAGCTTGGAAACTCTGTGTCGTAATGGTGCGACGCGATCGAGGTGGGTCGGCCAAACAAAAACGATTGCCATCTGGTTCGAAGAAGGTTTATTCAATGACGGAACCGACGGGGACAGCGCGGCGATTCGTGTACTCACCTCTCCAAAAGAATAGTATGCCACCAAGCCCATCGTCTGCGTTCCGCCAGCTCGCGAGACATTGTCCACTTGGCCGGGTCGCGATGGAGCCCCATAGCTTTACCCATTGTCACCAGCTCCCCAGTGACGTGCCAAATCTCTTCCGTTTCCGTCTTGATGAACGTAAGGTAATGTGTTCGAACCAGCATCAACTCTATAAGATCCAGCGTGAAGACACGCGAGTCCTCTATATACCGGGCGAGCGCCCTCTTCGCATTGGTGTAAAACGCTTGAGCCGTCCCTTCTCGTGATGCCGGGAAGTTGTCCATCAGGGGATGTGTCGAGGGAAGGTATTGGAGAGCAACTGCCATGATCACGTACGCAGTTGCTAGCGTTAACCGACTGTATGCAGTGTTTGAAACGAACAGCTGCCAGCCGTGTCTAAAGGCTGCCTCGTTCACATGCCGGTAAACCCATGTGCAGTGTCGGAAGTAGTGGTCGAATAGAGCCTCTGCCACGGTGGGGTGTGGTAGTTTGTCGATGAGGTCTGGGTCGTACTCAATCTGTTCGGGAAGGAGGTCGGTTGGTGGGCTTCCATCCTCGTCGGATTTGGCGCCGAACCCTCCCTTCAACAAAGTGAGCAAAAGAAGGACCGACAGGCGTTGATAGCACTCACCGAGAGAAGGTGCGAGTTGATGCTGGTCATCCCGAGGAATATACCTCCCCTGTCCTGAGGTGCCAACATCCCGGGCATATTGAGCGAATTGGGTTCCAGGTGGAACGGCACATCGACCTCGCGTTCCAGTACTGTCCCGTCTGAGGACCTTCGAAGGGCCATCTTTGGAGATGTTGCAGGGAAAGGTTTGCCATATGACGCCACCACAGATGCCTCTAGTAGAGCTAGGGACTGCCTCATTCGAATGATCTCCTGCAACGGGTCGATGGCACTGGTGCCGGCACTACATGGGACCGTCACATTACAGGCAACATGCTGGGACAACGCGACTTACCTGCTGTCACTTGGGCGTCGAGCACGTTCAGGATCAGGTCCGCCGTCCCGGTAGCATAGAGCAACAGTTCCTGCAAGCACGTCCGTTCAGACTCCGTTCAGAGCGCGCTTCGCGAGCTGAAACCAACCTCGCAAGACACAAGACGAACAAGGTCGATTTCTACATGGGGCGAATGTGTCTTCAGGGCGGAGTCGGGCAGAGAGGAAGTTTGGAAACGCACCGATCACATTTTAGCTTACTGTTCCTGCAAGGTTCGCAATTGATAGCCTTCCGAGCACGTTTCTGAGGAGGTCGCGGCTCAGAAGAATCTCCTGGTGTCGGCGAAGCATTCCGTTGGCGAACCAGGGAAGAGGACGCCCTTGGACCTTTTGCACGGGCTGGTTTTGGTTCCTGGGTGTCTTGAGGATAGGGATTATGGGGTAGATCCGCCATGGTTGTTGGTGGTTGGAAGTAAGGAGGGTGTGAGAACTTTGGATCAGTCGCCGAGGACATGTACATTGAATTCATCTCTTTTCTGGTACAAAATTACTGGTTGATTCACAGATGACTATGGCATTTCAGACAATCTGCGGGTGTCTATTCAACCCATTCAAGCCTTCCACCTCTTTTCCGTCCGTTTACATGCGTTGCGATTGAGATGTGGTCGTGGAATAAGCAGGCGACAATCTCTTAGATGCGTCCGATGTCATGCCCCGACTAACCCCGAGGAGCGCATGAGATTTATCCCCTCGCAGTCCGAGTCGTTCACTGCAACGTCGCCGAGGGCGCGAGGACGTCGAGCATGTTCCTGGTAATACCTACATGACCAACGTTGAGACGCCGTTCGAGGAGATCTGGATCGAGAGCTCGACCTGGAACTTCAGAACGCTGCTGCTGCACAAGCTCTTGCTTACCATGATTTGGGCTGACGTCTGCCCATCTTTCCGAAGACACGCCGTTCGACGACACCCCGAATGTACTATGGCAAGCCTCGGCCTTTGCGGTGCGAGACTGCTACTTACTGGGACTGATAGTAGCTGCCATGCCACTGTTTGTAGTGAAGATACGCTGAGCGAGGAGTGAGTCACTTGCGCACGGCACTGATAACTGGCGTTTTCAATATTTCTTGAAGCAACGCGCTGTGAAAGGGCTGGTCCTCTCGAGGGTGTTCTCCGGTGTTCTGAAGGACTTCCAACTTCAGCTCGATCGGGTTGAGGGGTCTTCTGAGCTGAGTACAAGGGACTCTTGCAAAAAAGCATAAACGTGTTGCTCCGACGCCAGACACATAATCTCAACCTCTCTCGAGCGAAGTGACAGTTTGCTGCAGAAGAACGATCCACGAGCGCTTGCGCTGACCGAGTCCGACTCCGAACACATCACCAGCCACCCCGATAAGATGAACACTTGCTAGAACCTTCTGGAGCCAGAAATCCCATCTCTAAAAGAACCTCATCCCACTCACCGCGCGTTCACTTCCATACACCCACCCAATCACTATGTCAGAAGCCGATACTTTCAAAGACAAAGGCAATAAAGCCTTCGCCGCCAAAGACTACGACACCGCCAACGAGTGGTTCTCCAAAGCCATCGAGGCGGACCCTTCCAACCACGTCTTGTTTTCTAACCGAAGTGCTTGCTATGCCGCGAAGAAAAACTGGGGTGTTGCGCTTGAGGATGCGGAGCAGGTACGCTGGGCTGCACGTCGTGATTTTCTTGGTCTGATATGGGTGCAACGACGTGTAGTGCATAAAGCTCAACCCGAACTGGGGTAAAGGGTACGCCCGCAAGGGCGCTGCCCTCCATGGTTCCCACCGCTGGGAAGAGGCTATCGAGGCTTACAACGCGGGTATCGCAGTTGAGGACACCCCCATCCTGCGAAAGGGCCTGAAGGAAGTCGAGGAGGCGAAAAGTACGTACGCAATCTCATCAAGCGTCTTTACGGCTGACGGACTGCTCTCGACAGACCAAGATGCCAACCCCGATACCGGAAACCTGGGCATGGGCAAGTTCTTCTCTGACCCTGCCTTGATGTCCAAGCTGTCTGCCAACCCGAAGACGGCGAAACATCTCGCGGATCCGTCGTTCATGCAGAAGGTACGTGCTTGCTTTCCTGCTCCTACGTGTTAGATTCTAACGCCGCGCAACGCATCTCTAGCTTCAAATGCTGCAGCAAAACCCTCGCATGGCAGACAGGTATGATTACTTCCCATCACCTCCTCCTTGAAACCATGTGCCTAAACGGATATTCCGAAGTGCTCTCCAACTCGACCCTCGCATGATCGACGTCCTCGGTGTCGCGATGGGCATCGACCTCCAAGCTTTCACCCGCGACGAAGGCTCCTCCGACCTTCCCCCCGGCGTCACCTCCCCCATGTCCCCACCCGCCGCATCCTCTTCATCTCCTCCTCCACGATCCACTCCCGCCCCTCCGAAGCCCCAGCAAGAGGACGTAACGATGGCTGAGCCCGAGGACGACGAAGAGGCGAGGGCGAAGAAATCTGCTCTGGCTGAGAAAGCCAGGGGTGCGGAGGCGTACAAGAAGAGGGACTTTACGGTCGCTGTGGAGGCGTTCCAGAAAGCGTGGGATTTGTGGCCAAAGGATGTTACGTTCTTGACTAATCTCGCTGGTGAGTTCTAGCAATTCCTACCTCTATCACTGCGATGTTGAACCTTATCTTCTCGCAGCCGCGCAATTCGAACAGGGCGAGTACGACCAGGCTATCGCCACCTGCGAAACGGCCGTAGAAGAGGGCCGCTCGGTACGCTCCCTTCCATCCCATACCTTCCACTATTTCTAAACATCATCCCACAGATCCGCGCAGACTACAAACTAATCGCCAAAGCCCTCGGCCGCATCGGCTCCTCCTACCTCAAAAAAGACGACCTCCCCTCCTCCATCAAATACTTCCAAAAATCCCTCACCGAGCACCGCACCCCCGACATCCTCGCCAAACTCCAATCCGTCGAGAAACTCCAATCCGACCGCGAAAAAGCCGCTTACCTCGACCCCGCAAAGGCCGCCGAGGCCAGGGAGGAGGGAAATACCGTGTTCAAGGCGGGAGACTTTGCGAGTGCTGTGAAGTTGTATACGGAGAGTGTTAAGCGCGATCCGGGGGATGCGAGGGGGTATAATAACAGGGCGGCGGCGTATATGAAGTTGTTGGCGTTGCCGGAGGCGTTGAAGGATGCGAATGAGGCGATTAAGGTGGATGGGAAGTTTGGTGGGTTGTCTTTTGCCCTCCTTTTCTCCCTCCCTCCATGCTAATAGTTATCCGATCGTGCAGTCAAGGCGTACATTCGCAAAGCCAACATACAGTTTACGATGAAAGAGCTGACTTCCGCCTTGGAGACGCTGCAGCGCGCAACGGACATTGACGAGGAGCATAAGCATGGGAATGAGATCAGGCAGCTGGAGAATAAGTGTCAGCAGGCGCTGTTCACGCAGCGATCGGGAGAGAGTCAGGAGGAGACGTTGGCGAGGGCGATGAAGGACCCGGAGGTTGCTGTACGTGCTTTCTTTCTTTCTTGCGAAGTGGTGTTCCCAGTACTGATGGATGTGAATGGTACAGAGCATCATGAACGACCCGGTCATGCAGCAGATTCTGCAGCAGGCGCAGCAGGATCCGGGTGCGCTGCAAGAGCATATGAAGAGCCCGATGATCAAGCAGAAGATCCAGAAGTTGATCAACGCTGGTGTTATCAGGACGAGATAAGCTATGTAAGCCTTGAGATACGTCGGACTGTTTTCGGGTTGCGTTTGTTCGCTGTCGCATTTTACTGTACATTTTTCTACTGGCTGATGATACGACCAAATTGTAAAGCCCGTTTCTGGTGCAATTTTCAACCTTTTTCCTGGATTCAAGCTATTGGGCCATACAATCAGACCTTTCCCTTGAATTCCTGAGCTGCTCAAGCCGGCACACCGACGCTTTGTGTGGTGGAGAGGCAAAATGTAAAAATCATTTGACAGTAGCCAAATACTGGGCCAATGGGCCGCTGGGTCACTAATGGTCAGTACAGACAGCTCAAAGTCAGTAATTATGCTGATTATTTGATGGGGAGATCACATTAGGCGCTTAATTTTGCGCCGTCAGTGTTTCCGAGACGAGCTCGCGAGTGTTAGCCTCAGAGCTACCCGTACCCCTTCACCTCACAGGAAGAGGCGTAAGAGGCTGTACTGTACATACTAGGAAAAAGAAACGGCCCAAAAGTGCCCTCAGAAAGGAAAATACGCAAGTGTATCATTGGATGATGGTGTATCAGTGGCCAGTAAACAACCGTAGTTGCTCAAGTTCAAGTTGTACTATCAATACATACATGTCGCTAAACCAAACCCATCGTGAATCTCAAGTCTTTGTAAATCGTCCGAGTCGGTTATTGTACACATTACATTGCTTCATCCGGGTATGTGCTCCTACTCCGGAGGTTGAGCCCAAGACCAGTTCAAGTATCCCTCCCTTTCGAAAATAGCCTCAACAGCCTCCTCCTTCCTACTCCTCCTCTCCACATCCTTCCCATCAACCACCTCTCTCCAAGCCCTCATCCCATCATGTACCTCCTCCGGCGTACTAAACCCCGCCACCAACGGCACCCCCCTCGTCTCAGGCCCAACCTCTAGCCCATCCGCCTTACCAACCGCCCACCCCATCGCCAACGCCGGCATCCCCCCCTCCCCACCCAACACACTCCTCCCCGCCTCCCCCACACACGCAATCATCTTTTCCGGCGCAGGATGCCACGACGGCGGACCACGGTCTGTGAGGAGGCCCATGCTGAATGGAGACGCTGCGACGATTTGGGGGACCTTGGCGCGGTGGTGAAACGAAGGGGTGAATTGGATGAGGGAGGAGTTTTGGATGGAGAAGTGGGAGTAGGAGAGGAGGACGTCGATGGGTTTATATGGGGGGGTGTGGAGGATGAGGAGGGCGAGGCGGAGGAGGGTTGGGAGGGGGTAGCCTGTTGGAGGGATGTGGTTAGTGAGGGTTAGAGGAAAGGAGAGAGGGGGGGGGGACAGACCTGTTATACCGATCTTCTTGATGATTCCTTCTTCTTGAAGCTTGCAAAGTTCAGCAAAGGCATCGAGGACCTTTTGATCGCCTTCCCCATGGACCGTGCTTTCCTGACCTTCTGCGAGTCCGTATGCGGCCTTCTCCTTCTCGTCTGTGAGCGCGACGAGGTGGTTGCCCGTCGCGCGTGGTATAACCTGATCCGCGACGAACTCGACGTCATGCAGGTACACTGTGTCGAGGTACGTGGTGTGTAGTCTCTCGAGACTGTTCATAACGGATTGGCGGACGCGGGCGGGGGAGTAGTCAAAGTCCTCAGGTCCGAAGCGGCCACATTTGGTCATCTGTAATCAGTCAGTATTGAGCTCGTTTCAGAGAGATCGACATTGAGCTTAACGCACTATTTGGTAGGAAGACCTGGGGAACTCGTGTTTGAGGGCTTTGAGCGCGTTGCCAAGGATAATCTCGGAGGGTCCGTAGTATACAGACGTGTCAAACGCTCGAATCCCATACCTGCGAGATGGTGAGATCAGTTTGCTGTGAGGGTGCAGATCGTGCGTACCTCAGAGCAAGAGCGACAGTTCTCAAAGGCCCATCCGTCTCGAGATATGACTCGCTGTTGTACGAAGAGTTGAGAGCACCGGCGCCGAAGATCAATGAGGGTAGCTGGTTGGGGTGTAGGGTCCTGAGAGTGGTGCCGTCGAGAGGGATTTCGTCGGGTACGGCTGTGGGGGCGGCCATGGTGTCGCACACCTTAGGTACGGAGAGGGAAGGGAGTCGATGTGGGGAACAGTCGATCGCAGAAAGCAGGTCATGGTCTTGGAGGGCGGAGGCATTTCGGCCGCCATCAAATGCGCCGGGGCGATTCAGGCACGAGCGTTGTAGCAACGGCCGACAAACACCTTGGCATGGTTCTACTTAAGATGGCCAAGCAGGGTAAGCAGCAAGCTAACGGCGGGAATACGGGTCTCTGAGAACGTCGTGCAAGCGCTGCTTGTAGATCGTTCAGAGAGACGCACAGGGCGTCTGGATCATCTTGACAGTTGTCACAGATCGGGCGCCATCGAGAAGTGGCGAGAAGCTCACACGCAGTTAATGTTGATGTTCGCTGCTGAGTCCGATGGTGAAGCAGCAAGAGCTCCCGGTGCTCAGCGCTCAGCGGTAATCTGTCAACCCAAATGGATACTGTACATATTATTCATCATAGTTCTGCACTTCTCTCCTGGTTACATATTGCATGTGGACTCTCTTCTCTTCTCTTCGATACGACCAGAAAACATCACGAAAACACCACTCGAGGTGAGAGCTCGGCGCTCACGAATGGCAGAATCATCTCACGATGACAACGCCTCCATGGTCGATTTCGTTCGTTCTTTCTCCTCTTTGATCAAATTCGCGAAATCCTTGAAGTTCGAAGCCGATGCGTCACCTGCAGGAACGTGAGCTAAAGTTCATAGGCGACTGAAGGGGGAGAGAGCAGAACACGTACGCATAAGACGGAAAGAAATACTTTCACTAGTAGTCACAAACCCTCCATGCTGGCGGATGAGCTCCAGTGCAGGGGCGACCTCCTGGCGATTGATGCTGGAGACACCATCAGACAGAACGTGAACACCCATGCCCCTGGCGCGAAGATCTAGCGCTGTCTGAAGAACACAGACGTGGGACTGAGGTAAAATGCTGGTGAGAACTGTGCTGTGACAGCAATAAGGACCGGTGGAGGCTAACCTCAATGCCGAGGAGAATGACATCCTTGACGGAAGGACGGGCTTCCAAGACGTTATCCAGATCTTTCGTGAGCATGGAGAACAGTGTCTTGTCGTATTTGGTAATCAGAACCGGACCCAGAGAGTCCAATCCGACCTCAGGAACAGTAGGGCCAAATACTGAGCATTTGGAGGTTAGACACAGACAGTGAGAGGATGAGCATCGCGCTTTACCTTGAGCCTTCTGCTCAGATGCGACAACCTCACATCCGACAAGCTACAGGAAGCGACTCTTCAGGACCACGGACAGCAGCTTGCAAAGGCAAACCTCACCTTGGCTACCTTCACCATCTTATTAGCAGTTGCGACGACATGGTCAAAGCCGCAGATGGCAGAACCTGACAAGTGTATACCCAGTTACAGAGAGTCTAGAACCTCGGAGAGACTAGAATCTGACGAAACCTGAGCTGAAGGTCGCAGACGAGGAGAATGGTCGATTTGGGGTTCAAGAAGGACATGTCCCGGTGCAACAATTGGATAATAGATTGGATCAAGGTGGGATCAAGAGACAAGCTTGAAGCGGTGACAGGGTCGATCAGCCACACGTCGGTTGGACTTTGTACCCGTACGCCCACCTTTTGGCTCTCCCTAGGCTCCCCTCCGCCCCAAGACGAACCCACCGTCGCCCACACTCTCTTGTTTCTTGACCCTTGTCGCTCTCTATTCCATTCTCTTTTCTCAAGCCAAACAATCAGCCATCTCAAGCAATGGAGCCAATCATGCAAGTCCGGGATGAGAACAGTATCGCCAAGCAGAGAGTCCGTTTATCATCTGCCTCTTGCCGCTTTAACATTTTCCTAACCCTCATTCGTCTCCAGTTTGATAACTTCAGATTAGGAGGAGGTCGTCCGGCTTCCACCTCTGGCAGGCATGCTCACAAGCGCTCTCATTCACGCAACACCTCGATATCCTCTTCAGTCTCTGCCATTTCCCTAACTTCAGCCACGAATCCCCAGTCCCAACCGATGCCCTCTCATGACCTTCCTTCATCTTCATCCAACAAGCGCAACTCGCATCACCGCAGACGGTCTTCTATGTCTACTCGCCACGAATCAGCAGAA
Organism: Pterulicium gracile; assembly: GCA_004369125.1. Taxonomy (NCBI): domain Eukaryota; kingdom Fungi; phylum Basidiomycota; class Agaricomycetes; order Agaricales; family Pterulaceae; genus Pterulicium; species Pterulicium gracile. The sequence continues at coordinate 455,795 of ML178828.1, forward strand.
ATGATGGGCGTACCGGTCCCAGACCTGGCGCTGTCTTCTTCCTCCGATAACATCAACCTGGGGGAGAAGGACTCCATTCGGCGGCGTGCTTTGCTTGCCCTCGAGGGGAAGACAGACCACTCGTTCACCAAGGTGGAGATTCCGGAGCTCACGACACCCGTGCTTGAGAATAAATCCTTCGATTTTGGTAAGTCCATTCACACTGCTCCCGGCCTACTGCTAGTGCCTGTCAGCGGAAGGTTGATGGAATGCAAGCAGGCAGGCAGAACACTTTCTTAGCTCCCAACGCCACCCCATCATTTGGACCGTCACTCGGAAATTCAAGCAAGCGGGATTCGTTCAAGATGCTCGCTGCGTCATCGTCGTCCAAGGATCAGCTCGGCACGCTAGTGGAGGAGGAAGAGGAGGAGGAAGAATCCGAGGACACCGTCATTAAATCTCAGCAGACCCCTGTCAAGGAGCTTGTCTCTTCACCGGAATCTGTGGAGACGAAGCCGCGCATTCGACCGAGTGGGCTGAACTTACGCCCGCTCTCGTTAACGGCCAAAGTCACCACCGTCGGCGGCTTACCGACGCCTGTTCTCACGCCAAGCCCTCGTTCAGGGCTTCGCTCCCTCGCCCTTTCTCATTCCCCCACGGATAGCGAGGATTCGCTCACTTCGTTCTCTTTCCGCCCCTCGACGTCTACCCCGCATGTCCCACTGCGTCACTCTTCCCTCTCCAGCAACTCTGACTCCGAGGATTCGAGACCGAGCCGTCGCAGCAGCATTGGGTACAAATCCTCCAGCAACGGCTTGATCACTCCCAGCATGACCCCGACTTCTGAGCACCATCGGTTTTCCGCCGGTAACTCCATCGACGAGCAGCACTTTCATCGCCCCCTATCCACCAGCGAGCAGCATTTTTTATTCAAGCAGCACAACGCCCTCCTCACTCGAATAACGGATCTTGAGCGAGCGCTCTCGTCTCGATCCATGTCCCGCCCTCAGTCGTGCGCCTCTGATCTCACCTCTTTTGGAGAGGCAGATTCTTCCATTGAGCCGACCGATGAGATGTTGCAGCTCGTTGCTGATCTCAAAGTTGAGCGGGATGAGCTCAGTCGTGATGTCGAGGGATGGAGGACGCGTGTGGCCGGTTTGGAGAAACAATCTTCATTGCTTGCTCAACGTCTCGATGCTGAGCGGAGAGAGGCTTGGGTCGCTCGATCCCGCCTGGGACTCCTGGAGGTGGAAAAGTCGGCGCTGGAAAGGTCCTGCGATGCGCAGACCAAGTACGCGAACGAGTTCCAGCGACAATATCAGCAACTTCAACGGGACGTTCAAGACATGAAGGAGACGCTCAAACAGGTCTCCGGCGAGCGCGATACCCAAGCTATTGTGTTCAAGGCGGAGATCTCCCGGTTGACCAGTGCCTTGAGCGAGGAACAGCTCAAGCTTGTGGCGCTGGAGGAGGAGCTTTCGGTCGCTAAAGCTTCCATAATCGATCTGACTTCGAATCAACGACATAATCATCATGCGGTCGCCCTCGAGAGCTGCAGCACCATTGCTGAGGAGCATCAGAAAGGAGTCTTCGGTGGATACCAGCCGTTCATGAGCGGTGAAGACGATGAGGATGACGAGGAGGAAGACCCATTGGCCAAATACGAGGACGAGGACGAGCTGGATGCTACCATCCAGAGTTCTTCTTCATTCGGCTCCGACGATTTTCAGTTCCCAAGAAAGTCCACGCATCTCCCATCGCTCTCCCGATCGTTGTCGGGGTCCCCAGTCGAAGATCTACCTACGCCGCTCAGCTTCCCCGCTCCTCTTCCCGCTCCCACTGGACCCAAGCACGCCCCGCGAGCCTCGTTGTCCAAGGTCTGGACATTCCCCAAAATGATGGCGGCTGCACCTGCACGACCTGTGCCAGAAGACGATGTCGATCACTTTTTCGGCTGCCTTGAGGATGGTGGGAGTAACCCTTCGTCTCCGACTATGCCTAGCGTTCCATCCTATGAGACCAGCAAGGGCTTGTTTGCTCAAGGTTTCAAAGTTCCCTCTCAGTACTTTATGGAATCCGAGGATGAGGAGGATGAAGCCGATCCGCCGTTTATGCTTCCCAATGGGGTCGGCGTGACTAGTTCAACGGACCCTGTGGATCCTTATGATACCGACGAGGATGCTGTTCTTGGGGAGGTTGGAGGAATTATGATTACCGTCACGCCCTGCGATACAGAAGAGGACATCAGTACTCTGGCAGCTCAGCCAGAGCCTGTAACGGATGACTCCACGGTGGTCCCTCCGCAGATTGTTGTCGATGATGACGACTCACCACGAGCACCGTCACCAGAGATCACTGTTACCCCTTCGAGTCCGGTCGCAGAGGTGCCAGTACGCTCTCCTTCGCCGTCTTCCATCCCACGCCGCGTTAAGGCTGGTGTTTCATCTTCGCCACCGACTTCTCGCATTTCTCCTTCGTCCATCCCTCGCGCTGTGCCTTCCAAGCCCATCTTCATTGCCTCACCGGATCCCAGCAAGTCTTCGCCTCCACGAGCATCGCAGGATGCTGCCAACCAGAGCATGTACTCTACCCCTCCTGCAAAACGCCTCAACGCTCAGGCTGCACCTTGGTTACCGGCCCCCTCTACGCCGTCCAAATCTCCCGCGAAGCCTTCGAATCGGCAGCTGCCTCCGCGGAAGGCTCCTCTGCTACCCTCAAATGGGAGAAGTGCGTTCTTCACAAACACCACAAATGGTTCGACATCTCTACGGCTCCGTTGAGTAGGTTGGACTAATTCTCCTTTTGCAGACCTGACGCGGGAAATGACCGGGACTTCCTATAGATCTGGCCAGAACCAACCTCAATACCCCTCCTCTGCTGTCATGAGCAGCATCGACTGGACACAGTCATCACCACTCCCACCCACACTCCCTAGCCCAACCACATCGGCTTCGTCCCTTTCTCTATATTCTTCTGCTTTCTCGTCCCTTTCGTCTATTTCTACCTTTTTACCTCTTTCTTGGCCTGCTTCACCCGACCTTCGTGCGAATGAGACGGCTCCTACCATTGCTGTCGATAATGCGCTTCAGGCTTCAGGCCCGAAATATGTTGGCAGGGAGAGACAGCTGGAAAAGCTAAGATTGAGGATGATGAAGGATGGCTCCTCTATATGCTCGATGGATTCCTGCAAGGATTGTGACGGGAAGACTGTTTTCCTTTAGGTGTGTGCACTTGATCCCACAAGTCTGCGCTGTACTTATCGCAATTCTCGTTCCAGCTTCTTCGTTATGATTCTTGCTCGTCTCATGAGTTCGCCTGCTTATGGATGAATCGCTCTTCGTCTCTTCTTCTATGTCTCCTCATGCCCACTATTTCTTTCCATGTCTGTTATGCTGTGTGACATTGCCCTAGGCTGTGCTCGACCCTTTTTCTCTCCTCCTCCTCGCTCTCTGTGGTCTGCATATTACTATTATTACCACCGGCGGCTTGATGTTGTCAGTTGTACCCTGTAGATATATGGACCGATTTATGGACGTCGCTCTTTCATGTATACTTGTGTCATATCTTTGCGGAGTCTGCTCGCTAGCTGCTTCGTATGAATACCCAGCTGCGATCTAGGTCTGGAGTGCTTGCACGAGAAGCGCAGAAGGGTGTAGTGACTCGATGCCTTCGCTCACTCTCATGTTTAGCTCCTGTCTGCCTTCTGAGCAAGACATTTCTTGACAATCGCTGTCATACCCCATGTGTGCGACAATTTCGCCGTGAGAGGAGGCACTAATACGTGGGCGATTCGATTCGTCTTGAGATTGGAAAAGTTGAGCAATGTTGGCGTGCAGCTGGCGCCGTAGCAGCTCTGCTCCTCCCATCATGGTCATGAGTTACGATGCCCATACTGTTAGACGGCCTCACCATCGTCGACTGACCAGGGGACGTCCATACCCTGCCCAAACACCTGAACGAGGATAAAACCACCCAAGCTTGAACAAAGGTTCCAACACAAGTAGGACGTGAATGACCCAATCCAACTTCCGGTCAACACACACCTCGCACCCGCCTCTGCAGTTTGAAGCCCTCAGCACTGCACTCTAACTTTCCGCATCGGCTTGTGTGACTAGGCAACGTGGATCTAGTGCTGTCCATGTACTGGTATGAACCGAGTGCGCGATGTCCGTCCGCCGCCCGGAGAAGTGCGGACATCGTGTCCTGCTACTGGTGACGGTGCGTACATGCTATGTCATCTCACGGGCATCGGAGGTCGAGCTGATTAAGGTTATTTATGTAGAAGACCTGCCGATATCGTTCGTGTATATCCGAATCTTCTGCGACCAAGCGGGGGTCGCAACGGCGACGCTGACTGTTGGACCTAATTCCGCTAAAGCTCTATTACCGGCATCCAATATTTGGACCTGCATATGCATACACCCGCGCCCGTGCTGATTTGGTGAGTAAGAAGAGCGACATACCCTTCGCTTATCGATCCATCTTACTTGTTATCTACAGAGTATAGTACATGCGGTATTATTCATTACTTGCAGCTTGTGGATTCACCCGGGAAAAACAGTATGGAGGAGAAGTGGAGAGGGCCCCGCGTCGCCTGCGCATGCTGAACATTGCGACCGTTCAGTCATCATTGTCTCCGACTGGCGCACCATATAAAGAGGCCTCGTTTCCGTCGACGCTGGTTACTTTATCCCTTTCCTTCCTATCTCACTTCAACATGCCCACTATCTCCCAAAACGATCGTGTTCTCGTCACTGGCGCGAACGGCTTCCTCGCTGTCTGGGTCGTTAAGTCTTTCCTCGACAATGGCTACACCGTCATCGGCACCGTTCGATCTGAAGCCAAGGGTGCTCACCTCAAGAAGATCTTCAAGGAGTTTGGGGACAAATTCCAGCTCGCCATTGTCAAAGATATCACTGCCGTCAGTTTCGTGCGTAGCTTGTTGCAGAATTGCTCGACTGACCACCTCGGATGTAGGATGGCGCCTTTGACGAGCTTGTCAAAGACGTAGACGCTATCGCTCACACCGCGTCCCCATTCCATATGGAAGGCGAAGACCCCCAAGTCTGGATCCACCCTGCTGTCAACGGAACGCTGTCAGTGCTGAAAAGCGCTCTCAAGAACGGGTGCGTTGGATGACTGGTTCATGTGTATGTTACCCTAGCACGGCTTAGCTGACCACCACGGTTTCCTGTTTGCAGCAAGAACGTCAAACGAGTAGTTGTTACCTCGTCATGTGCTGCGGTTCTGACAGCGGGCGCGGAGCCCCAGACCTACACCGAAGAAGACTGGAACCAAGCGTCCATCGACGAGGTTGAAACGAAGGGCAAAGACGCCAGCAACATGTCGAAGTACTGCGCCAGTAAGACGCTGGCAGAGAGAGGTTAGTCCCGCCCAGCCTCCTTTCTTCTTGTACGTCGAGTCTAACTCACCATTGCGCACATAGCTGCTTGGGATTTTGTGAAAGACCACAAGTCGGAGATCTCGTGGGATCTCACCACGCTCAACCCGCCTTACGTGAGTTCGGACGCGTCTTCTTGTCATATGCTTTGGTCTAACTCCTTCATCAGATCTTCGGCCCCGTCCTGCATGAGATCTCCAAACCTGAAGATCTCAACACGTCTGCGAAGCTGATGTGGCAAGCTACGCTGCCCACGTCGACAATGTCGCCCAAAGAGCTAGCTGCTCCGGGGGGCGGCTGGGTTGATGTGCGGGACATCGCCTTCGCGCACGTTCTCGCATTGGAGATTGAAGCTGCGTCCGGTCAGCGATTTATCACTTCTGCCGGCGAATGGACATACCAGGACTTCTGTACGTTGCTAGCTACTTCCACTTGAAAAGTTCACTTCCTCACCATCTATGCGTGCAGTGGATATCGCCAGCTCGTTGTCTCCTTCACCGCTCAAGCGCGATGTGCCGAAGGGCGTGACTGGGGCTGGAAAGGAGGCGACGCACATCATCAAGTACGATGCCTCGAAGGCCGCCAAAGTCTTGAACCTGAAGTACACTTCTGCAGAGCAGTCGCTCAAGGATACTTTCGAAGACTACGCTCAGCGGGGCTGGTAAACACGCGGTTTGCACTGAGCTAGGAGTGTATCCAGTAATGTAGTACGCCAAATAAATGTATACCCGGAGAGTAGACATAGAGAGCAATTCTGTCTCAGAGCTGAGAGCAAAAGATAGTCAAAAGATGTATCGGGAGTCATCTTCCATTTTGAGCAGAACGAAGGTCTGTTTACACGCACTGTACTGCACTACTGTGCAACTCATCGACCTCGTCGTCGTCGTCCATTGCTAACGCGTGATGCAACGCGCGGTACTCTCTCCCCTCGTCCCATCACGATCACGATGCCCATAGACGGCCTCATCATCCTCGACTCGACTGGGTACGTCCGTTCTTGAACCCGATTTAAATCAACGCCTCAACCTCAACGCACCCAGTACGCCAATCATACAATCCAACTTCCGCTCCTCGCCGCCCTCGCACCCGCTTCTACATATCGAAGCTCTAAACACTGCGCTCCAGCTCGCATCGAGCGGGAGTCGGCGCCCAGGCGACGTAGATCCCGTGCTGTTCGTACAGTCGCACGAACCGAGTGCCTGTTGTCATATACAGGAGGGCGACGTACGGATATTATGTCCTGTCACCGGTGATGGTGCGTACTTCCACCCGGATCTCTGAATGTGTGTTTAACGAGAGGACATGCAATGATAGACGACCCGCTAATCGCGTTCGCCTTCATCCGGACGTTCGTCGATATCTTGAAGGACTACTTCGGGCCTGCTATCTCGGCGACGGTGCTCCAGGATAACTTTGATATCATATACCAGGTGCGTTCTCGGACCACATTCTACTGAACGTTAGCGTCTCACCTGAACCGCTGCGCAGCTCCTGGAAGAAACCCTCGACTCTTCCGGCTACCCTCTCACCACGTCCCTCAACCTCCTCAAAGACATAGTCCTACCCCCGTCTCTCTTCTCCAAGTTCCTCGCCGCAGCCGGCGCCTCTTCGCCCGCCGCTATCGGCGGTAGTGGTGTGGGAGGAATGGGCAGTGGGGGTGCGGCGGGTGGAGGGGCGTTCAATAGCCCGATACCGTGGCGCAAGGCAGGGCTGAGGTATAATAACAACGAGATTTACTTTGATATGGTGGAGGAGTTGAGGGCGATTGTTAATAAGTGAGTGCGTTTGCTCTGCCTGTGTGTCTGCAGGGAGTAATGCTCATTGTTGACTATGATTACCAGGAACGGAGTACCGGTGTCGACGAATGTATGGGGACGAGTGGACGTGAACTGTCGATTGTCAGGTACCGACCTCCTCCATCCGCGATTCATGTGGAGGGTCGTTGACGACGGCCCTAATAGGTACTCCGGATCTAACACTAACATTCACGAACCCGAAAGTCCTGGACGATTGCTCCTTTCACTCTTGTGTACGGTAAGGAGATTCTTCCTGCACTCAAGACCCTCGACTGACAAGACTCGACAGATTACAGCGCTTCGCTAAAAGCAAAGAGCTATCCTTCGTCCCTCCAGATGGCCGCTTCGTCCTATTCGAATACCGATACGTCCCACCCACGTCTGTCGTCGGCGCGAGCCCTACAGGGGGGAAGGACAACGTTCCTGTGCCATTGGCTTTGAAGACCAAGATCGACCTTGCTGACGAAGGCGGTACGTTCATTTCCTATCCTAGTCCAATCTAATTACAATCGTTTGCTAAAAAGGTGGAGGAACACTGGACTTGACCCTCGTCTCGAAACTGACCACCCGGCCATTGGAGAACGTGCGTCTGGAGCTATACCTCGGCGAAGGCTCTGGAAGCGTCAATTGCGTCGCGTCGCGTGCAGGGTTTGGCGGTGGTGGACACGGTCACTCGAATGTACCGGGGGACGCGTCGAGTACGTGGGCGTGGGATCATAAACGCCGGGTACGCCTTCTCTCTTCCATTTCCATAGTGGACTCAACTAAACACAACGAGTAGGTTCTAAGATGGGAGATGCCTAGCATGCCGGCGTCGAGTAGCTGGACGTTGCGCGGGTCTTGGGCGTCGTGAGTTCTTCCATCTCCGTTAACCCAGTACTGGTCGGCTGAACCCGGATTGACCCGCCCACAAGATCGACAGCACCAGCACGACCAGCACGCGTGATAACTGCGACGTACACAATCAACACGTTCACGTATTCGTCGTTGGCTGTGGACCAGCTTAGACTAGGTCCGGGAGAGAATTATAAGCCGTATAAGGGCGTGAGAGGGAGGGGAGATGGGAAGGTTGAGTGGAGATGGTAGGGTGCTGAACAGGCAGTTCGCAGACAGTACGAACGCAATGCACAGGGGTCGTCAGCGCACAAACAAACTGCGCGAAGGAAGCACAAAACTGAGGGGATTGGATGCAATGGTTAGAGGTATTGGTTGTTGTGTGTCTAAATGCTACCGGGCACAGGGAGTGATGTCGAGAATGAAAGGTGTCTACATCATGTTAAGGTCTACGAACTTCTCCTTGTATCCTGTGGGAGCGGGTTAGCATTGTGGCCACGAATGGAGAAGTTGGAAGATACATACCAGGGACGGTCCATTTGCCCTTTTTGATCATGGTCTCGACGGTCTCGCGGATGCGTGGATGAGCCTGGCTGATGTCCTCGAGCTAGTAGACGAGTCGAGTTTGAGTTTCGTGCATAGCGGAAGAAGAAGGAAGCGATACGCACGGTAAGGTCCTCGAATGCCCGGGCATCCTCAATGTTCGAGAGTGTCGCCTGGAGCTCCTTCAACTCAACATCAATCTGCGCTGCGGTCTCCTGCGCCTTCTCAACCTATACCCACAGTTTCTATCAGCACCCATTCATTGCGTGTCACAACACGCGAAAAAGGCTTACAGCTTTGGTCTCGAAAGCGTCAATAGCCTTGACGTGAGCACCAGAGTCGTAAGTCACGGGCTTGAAGTCGGTGAACGTCTTCTGGGCTTCGTCGACGATAGCCTTGTTCTTGAGGATAGAACGGTAGTGCTCAAAGTCGATAGTGGTGGCTTGCGAATGGCTGGTAGAGTGCAGGCGCTGGGCTTCCGAGTGACGCTTGCGGAACGACTGGAGGGCGGCGATGGTCTCTGCATTATGTGTTATCTACCGTAGCTATGAGAGTGAAATTGGTCGTGCACACACCCTTGCCCAAGCCCAGGGAGGAGTAGAGTCGGGTGAAGTCGACTGCAGCGGCGGCGGCGGCTTTCGTGGTGGCCATGTCGGGTGTTGAGAGCGGGTGAAAAAGGCGGATTAGTCAGGTGTTGTGGCTGAACTTTGGGAGGTGGGCATGTGATCTTGCTTCCATCAAGTTGCCGCTCTGGTCTTGGCGTGGCATTCTGGTCTTGCGGAGATCCAGATCTTTGGGTGTATGAGCTCATCGATTGTTTCCTTTTTTTCATCGTCAACATGGATTTTGAGAGCAGCTGCACCAATTTGCTCTTGGTCCAATTCGTTTTTCACATACCCCAGATAGCTTCACTGCGACGTGCTACAAGGATTCTGAAGCGGTTGTGACATGGTCATAATCAGGTACTGACTGCTTCAGTGCTTAGTGATGATGAATAAAGAAGCATCAGCAGATAGTTGTGGCAGAGTCAATAGAAAATAGAGGGGGGGATTCCGTCACAGGGCGTCACTCTGTTTGTCGTCATTCCTGCGCTTTCCCCGTCCCAGAACTCCGTTAAATATGACCACGGCAGCATCCAAATCGACCGAGTCCTCCACCACCACTCTCGAACGACCACCAGTTCGGCCAGGCAAGCAGTCGAGATCCGACTTCGACCAAGAACCCAACCCTTTCGAGAGGTCTTTTGCACCATCGGATGGCAACGACAGCGACGGAGGTAGCGAAAGAAAGGACAAGAACGATCGACCAACTCTTCCTTCACTCGCAGACCTCGATGCACCACAACAATACTCCTGGCCAATCAATTCTCCATCTCTAACTTCATCTCTGAGAAACGGCCCTCTATCCCCTGCATTGCTAGACGGTCCAAAACAACACGAAATCCATTTCGACCCTTCTTCTTTCCGGACAGGTCTCACCCCAAGAACCGGCCTCACTCCGCGCACAGGGTTCACTCCTCGTACAGGCCTTACTCCAAGAACAGGCCTCACTCCTCTCGTAGGAGGCCCTGGAGCTTTTCCTTCATCCCCAGGCACTTCTGCCTTCCTCGCCCTCATCAACAACAATAACAACCAGAACTCTCATCTGGGGCCCGGATCAGACTCCTCATCCTCCGCACCAATCGTATCTCCAAACACACTCAGCGCAATCACCGGCGCCCTCAATAACAGTACCAACTCAAGCGGTAGCAGCCAGCATTCAGGCTCTGCCAGCAAACGTTCCGCCAGGGACGAGAACACAAACTCATATATTGCATCAGCCAATAACGCAGCTACGACGGCAGCCAACGGACTTTTCCTGCTCTCGCAGGCTCATCAGGAGCTGACCAAACGGGAGGAGGCAGCACAGCAGGCAGCTGCTCATCCCCGCGTTAACGGCTCAGGAGGGAATGGTTCTGTACCATCCAATGGCCGCCGTGGAACCAAGCGCAAGTCTTACAGCCAGGCCCCGGCTCCAGCTCCGGATCCGCCGGTGACACGAGGCAGGCGTTCGCGTGCAAACACCTCCAACACGGCTCCCACACCCGCACGAGCGCCGTCAATCGATCAGGACGCTGTGGGAGACGACGACGAGGAGGAGATGATGATGATGGACGATGATGACGACCCACCGAACAAGCGAAGGGCGACGGACAAGCCAGAAACGGAGGAGGAGAAGCGTAAGAATTTCTTGGAACGGAACAGGCAAGGTACCATCTATTTCCAAATCACAATTCATCACTCCATCCTCATTTATCGATCCGCGTTTCATCGTCATCTCCATGCTTCTCTTGATCGAATTGACGCTGATTGGCCTCTGTTCCCTCTCCCTCCAGCCGCGCTCAAGTGCCGACAGCGCAAGAAGGCCTGGCTTTCGCAACTGCAGGCAGATAACGAACATCTGAAGAACGAGAACCAGCGGCTCACTAGTGCACTCGTTTCTGCTCGAGAGGAGATCTCTCGGCTAAGCGCCCTCGTGGGGTCATCTGCCATCTCTGCGAACCACCCGCACCACCAGCCGAACGCGAACGAGTCCGCTGCGCCAGTCAGTGTCAGCGTCAGCATACCGGGAGCCGCCGCCAAGGCTGCCGGCCTCAGCACTAGGAGGGACAACAAGGGTTATGGGTACTGAGCACGAGTACTCGTTGCTCCTGGATGGTCGGGCTTTGGGAACATCTTTCTACTTCTACTTGCTGTTGTTGTTTTGAATAAGTTTCGTAACTCTGCTCCTGCCACGTATACACGATGGCCAGCAACCTGTTATTCACTTTTTTTTCCCCATTTGTGCTTCATGTCAACGAACAGCCCGTCCGTCTTTCGCCCGCCCTTTTCTCGCAATCCTTCTCGTGCATTCTCGCTCTCGTTCCGTTCAGTCCCGTTTCTTCTTCATCTCTTCGTCGATGTTCTTTCCTCTATCTTCTCTCACCTCGTTGTGCTCGCTGAGCCCGCGGGAAGATCGTTCAGTGCGTGCGGCAGGTCGTTCACGTACGCCGCTGCCGTATTCATGAATGACGCTTGTTTGTCTGTTCCTTGGATTCTCTCTCTTTATTCATCTTTCCTTTTGCAATATCCCCTCTAGTACTTATATCAAAACTCCTCGTCGACACTTCTCCCGCTCCCAATCTCTCCTTTCCCTCCGTCACGAATTGTCTGTGTAATTGTTGTATATAGTATCCCGCTATGCGATCTGAAACTAACTCTCCGCGTGGACGGCATCCTAAGGATCCCAAGTCTTGCCCATGCTTTCTATTGGCGATAGCAAGGTCGGTACCCAACCACTCTCGAAGACGTATCCAAGGGCGACGTTGAGTGCATGTGTCTCGTATTATTCTCACGTACACCCGTCAAATCTATCTATTTACAGAAGGGGGACATCATATCTGTTTCAGTACCGTTTTACCCGTAACAAGTGTAACCTTTGAGCGCTGAGCGCTGAGCTCGCGACGTGGGCGTGCGACGACGGAACTCCCCGCCATTTGTCTGGTGTTATGGAAGCTGCCCGCTCCAACTCGGATCTCTGCAACGAATTAGAACTCCTGCATCCTCCAACCGCAGATAGCATGCAAGTTATTCATACCATGAATCGTCTTCATCAATGTGCCGCAGGCCAGTGGGCCATGGCTCCGCCTCTCGAAAGAGCTCGACCTGCAGTACAAACTCCTGCAACGTCCTCGAGATCTCCTCGTCTTCGTCTTCATCTAGGTCAGAGTGGATACCTACCCGAATCTTCCTCAACGGATATCCCTGCTCGAGCCGTCTCTTGGCTGCGTTTGCGAGCACGGCAGAGCCTTGGTAGTTGAGCAGCACGGTTAGCTTCTCCAGACGGGGGCAAGGAATGAAGCCAGGCAAAAGTGAAGAGTTGTGAGAGCTGATTTCGCCTGAGAGAAGGCCAATGATGACCAGATCTTTCACAGGCGAATCGAAGACGGTGATTTCCTTGATATTGGGGAAAAGGGAGAACCATTGTTGCCAGGTGCGAACGTCGAACTCGCCCCCGTCCATGACCACCGACTCCAGGCGCGGAAACTTTGGCGAGCTAGGTGCACCGGAGTAGGCAGTGAGAAGCCTGCACAGATCTGAGAACATGGGGGTCTGTGAACAGAGCCCCAAATTAGTATACATGTACGATGAGCGAGAAACCATAAAACTCGATACCCTCAAAGAAAGGCCTTCGAGGGGCGGCGCGATTATCGCCAGAAGTAGCCCAGAGTATATCTCCCCTGTGACCCCGAAGACCCTCAGCTGGCGCAAAGAGGGGAGGAAGATGTTTGGCGGATTCGGATGGAGCCAGTCGCGTCCGCTCATGACTGTTCCTTCGACAGAGAGGTTCTCCAATTGAGGGCATTGAGCTAGAAGGTGCTGGAGCCCGGGCCAGTCAAAGACCCGGCCTCCTAGGCACCGTTATAAGTGCAGGGTGGCGACAGTGTGTCAGAGAGGTGGCTGGAAGCTCAATGCGCGCCCGGATAGCCGCAGGGTGTGGAGGCAAGAGTGCGAGGCTCCCTGACCATGAAGTCGAGCGAAGAAGAGTGCATGGAATAGCCTGTCGAGCGACGAACCCACACTATTCCTAGGTTCCACTGGGACGCAAACGTCCGACGTCACCGGGCGCCAGAAGTCATCCGGGAAGCGGATGGGGAGTGTACACTGTAGGCTCGGGCTATAGCCTAGAGACTTGGAGATGGTCGCTCTTGCCGAAGAATTCTCAAGGGAAGTTTCTTTTCACAGGAACGACGAGCTTCCTACCGGCCACTGCCAGTGAGGTTGCCGAATCTACCCATGGCCCACGGTACGCTCGGAATTCGACACACCTCGACGTCGTCCATGTCAAGAGAATCGATGGTCCACCCGCGCGATCGACCAGACACTCGAGAGAGCCTTCCAACGCGAGAACTCCAGCATGCCGATCAGATACATATCAAAGCATAACCGTGTATTCGCTACATAAAATCCATCAAGCTACAAACAAACAAAAGGAACCCCGCACGCCCGTCCTGTGTGTGAGCGGCGGAATCTCAAACAAATTTAAGAAATCGATACAAGTGGTGAGAGAAGGCGAGAAAGTGGTGGGAGAAGATGAGCAAGGAGTGAGAGAAGGTGAGCAAGGAGTGAGAGAATCTACGCAAGCGGTGAGAGAATCTACGCAAGCAGTGAAAGAGAATGTGAGCGAGAGTCTGATCATGAGAAAACAGGTGACCAAACGGGAACGTCAACGAAGATCAAGTCAAGTGCGTGTGGGCGTGCGTGATCATTGAAAACGAATGGAAAGTAAGCTTAGCTCCTGCCAGTGGAGGAGAGTATGCGGACTCGGACCGTGCGAGTTTACTCAGGAAGTGTGTCTGTGCAGGAGTCGACCAGCGAGCTCCCTCGAGATCGCCGCTGGGACCGGTACCTTCAGGTGGTCAGGGGCTGCCTCGTACGCTTTGAGCACTGAGTCATCATGGTGTGAGGGAGAGGGAGAGGGAGAAGGAGAGCCTGAAGTTGCACCGTGGCCGAGATCAGCAGGAGTCGAGTGCGAGCTGCCAGTGGCGGAGAACGATCGACCAGAGTGCACGCGCCGATGATGATGGACGATCTCGCTGTGCGTTGGGTCTTCCTATAGTAATAAACAGAACGCGGCGAGGTGAGCCTAGCACACGTATATATACAGAGAGAAGGATGCAGGGCCTTACTGTTTCGGCTTCGTGCACGAAGCTCGTGAGAAGGGATGTGACGGTTGCGCGGTCTTGCTGGAAGGACGTATTGGTGGGAAAGTCGGGGTCATTCTCATTGTACAGCTCTCGTTTACGTCCTGTTCGAGGCAGCAGGGTGCCGCACCCTCCGTCCGCGTCCGCCTGGGATGGCAACGTCACAGGGAACTCCTCCGGCTCCTCTATAACAGGAACATAATGAGGCGACTCGTCCACAAACCACTGTCCACCAAGAGAGAGAGAACGAGTCAGTACTCAGCTTACAAGCTACGACCTGGGTGTGCTACCAACCGGGTGATGGAGCAGCTCGCTTGCCGTGCGACGTTTGCTCGGGTCGGCGATGAGGCATTGCTTGATGAAGTCCTTGCCTGCAGGTGAGACGTTGGTCCAGTACTTCTCCGGTTCGAAAGAGTAGCTGCCCGACTTGTGCGCGTTTAGCTCTTGGGGACTGCTTGCGCGGTTGATGGGTATGTACCCCGATAGGAGGAAGTAGGTAATGATCCCTAGGGACCAGATGTCCACCGAGCGACCGTGTCCCCCTGCACACAAGCGAGGCGATCAGCATACCCGAGCTGAGCAAGTGTTGTGTAGGATGTGATGCTTACGACATTTGTAGACTTCTGGAGCGATGTATCCGGGCGTCCCACAGACTTGGTTGATAGCGTGCATCGTGTCTTCCTCTATCATTCGACTCAGCCCGAAATCAGCGATCATGATCTCGGCGTCGTCAGCGGTACTGCTGAAAAGCAAGTTTTCTGGCTTCAGGTCTGGCAGAAGAACCACCTCAGCGCAAAGTTTCGCAGTATACGATGAGCGGTGCGTACCTCGGTGAATGATGCCGCGGTCGTGGATGTACTTGACGGCTTCGCAAATAGTCCTGACGAGCTTAGCGGTCTCCCTGAACATCATGCCGAACTGAGTAACCAAAACCGCAATTTCATTAGATGAAGAAGACGCACGATTCAGTGAACTTGCCCTTGGTACGGATACGCTCTATCAGGTGTCCTCCAGTGCAGAGATCAAAGCACAGGTATACGTTGTTTGACGTCTGCGTTCAAACATTAGCCCCCCAGGTACAGTGATGAGACAAGTAGATGGTGCTCACTTCGAAATAATCATGCAGTGTCACCACGTTCGGATGGCCGGAGGATATCTTGCTCAATATATTTATCTCGGTCCTGACCTGTACAGAACCTGGGCATGAGCGACGTACGGACAAGCGCATGTGCAATATGCAATGGGCGATAGCTCACCAAATCTTCCCGACCCTCCAGCAGCTTCTTGCTGATCACTTTACACGCAAAATGTTCTCCAGTCTCGAGATGTGCAGCCTCTTTGACGACCGAGAAGCTGCCTCGTCCCAGTACCTTGCCAGTCTGGTACTGATATAGAAAACAGCGATTAGTGCAAATCCTGAAGTTAGGCTAACTTCCGAACGCGTACCTGACAACTCATGGGTTCTTGAGCTGCGTTATCATTGCTCATGATACTACTGCACAGAGCTCAATCGGAAAGAAAAGTGGTTATCAGGACCCGAAGGTGGTGGTGGTGGTGGGGGTGGGAAGGACCCAATGTCAGTAATTTGGCGATGCAGAGTGAACATTTATGCGAGCCTCCGGTATTCAAAAAAAAAGTTGAGACCGGGGAGGATTTGAGCTGGGGGTCATGTCTGTAAGCAAGAAAACGGCGCAGCACCGACGGTGCGCTTTCACGGACACGGAAACAAGGAAGCCCGATTCAATTGAAAGAGGCTTTTGATCGGAAGCAGTTAGTATTGATCCGGGCTGGGCTTCCACAGCTCACTCATGATTAGCTGATTGGGGTGGTGCCTGTGCTCTTGACAGCTTCGAATTCTATGTATTGTACCAACCTAGTACAGAGATCTACGCTCTCGGTCTTACGCCTTCTTCCTGTTGTCCGTTGTGCCTCGGAAGAGACATAGCATTTCCCGTCGAAGAAATAGAAATCTGCAATAGCAACGGTATCCACGTCACAGCCTACTCACCCCTCGGCTCCGATAACTCCCCTCTCCTCACAAACCAGGGTCGTTCTCAAGCTGGCTGAGAAGTATGGGGTCAGCCCTGCGAACGTGTTGATCTCTTTGCAGGCGAATAAGGATGATACCTCTGGTACGTTACATGTTCTACAGTGTACTAATGAATCGAGTGCTTTCTGACTTGCGCCTCTTCTCTCGCTCTGTAGTCTTGACCAAGTCCGTCAAGGAACATCGTGTCAAGGCTAAGCCCCCTCTTCCCCGCTGCGTCGAATATTCCAATAAACGTTCATTCGTCATTTGCCCAGAAAATTTCAGAATTTTCGACCTAACAGTAGACGACATCGCTTCCCTCGAAGCCATCAACGAAACCTCCCACTTCAGAGCCTGCTCTACAGAGTGGACCGGCTGGGGAGCCTTAGGGTTCTCTGATATCAAGAAGAAGTTGGGCGAGGCTTAGATTCTTCTTCCCTCTCTCTCAACTTCCTGTCTTTCAGCTTTTTGCAGACATGTAGCTCAACCTCATGCACGACCATCCTCACGACCCATCCCTCCCCTTGTAGCACAGTTTAACCTTCTCAGACTCAATCTCAATCATTGTAGCATCACCACCACCACTAGCATATGTAGTCCAACCACACAGTGTATTCGTAGTTCAGCCCTCGTCTTATGACATCTCTCAGGCTTCAACCCCATTTACTTCCCAAGTGTGGATAACAAACAGCAAGACGAGATTGCGACCGAGAGCAGCTCGAAGGCAAAGTTGTTGAGTTAAATGACCCAGGGAACGTCGCGCGGAGCTGTCTTCTGTGAAAGGCCGGACAAGGCAAATTGAGGATGCTGCATGAGCCGGACAACCCATGCACAGACAAGGCCAAAACGAAGCCCAGTATCCCATGGGAGTAAGTCAAGTCAAGAATACATTGCACATCAAGCCAAGAGGAACATCAAGTATCTAAAACTTGTCCCTGCTCCAACTGCACAAAAAAACCATGCAGTCAGTATGTGTATATGGGGCACGAAGGCAGGCGCGGCGAGAGAACGCACCTTTTGTTCAAGTTGGTGTTCATGTTGATGATCTTGGTAGCTTCGTCCTGCTTGATGTCGTTCCATGGCGTTGGGTTGTTCTTGGTCCAGACGACTAGTGTAGGGGGAGAATTCGGAATGGAATAGAAGCAGCATGATGAGAAGAGAAGACAGTGGTGGGGTGCACGGGAAGAGAAAAGTCGGTCAGCGCATACACAGAAGAACAAGCGCGTGGATTGGACGCACCGGTTGGCCCCTTGGCGAGTCGGACGAGATACCATCCAGCGCCGCCGACGACACCAGCCATGATAATGTAGCTAGAATCAATCGCTCATCCATAAGCTTCATCTTCCACAGGCACCAAACGGGCTTGCTTACATGGGGGTAGCCTAATACCAAGAGCTAACTTAGCGATGTTTCCTAAATCAAAATGAGTAGAAGAAAGCGCACCTCAACGGCGAACCAGTGCTTGAACCCGTTACGGAACTTGTTGGCGAAGGACATGGTACGGAACTCTAAGAAGGAGGGTGGTGGTGGTGAGGTATCTGTGGACTGCACTCGGCAGGGGCGTGCTGGATTTTCAGTGCAACCGGACTTTTCCGGCTGCCACGGCCTAGAACCGGCCCATCTGGGTTGATCTCCCTCCCTCTCCTGGCTCCAGAGCCAACTGCGGTCCCACGTCTTGCGGCAGCAGTATAGTGCTGTAAATGATCCAGATGCGAGCATTCTGTACTGTCCTACTAACAACACCAAGCTAGCTATACGTTAATGCACACACGCCTGCTTGAACCCACCTCTTGCAAGCAGCGTAACATCCAGCATGCGGCGATTTTCGGATAACTAGCCGTTCGTTCACCACTCCAACGCATAACATCCACGCATTGCGCGACGTTGAGAGCTTTGTACCCGGGAGGAATACTGGATTGCTAGTCTACTAATTGTGCATTGTGGAGTATTCTATGGCTGCAAATTGCACAATAAACGCGCTCACCACCCACGCTGGGCGTAATCCTCGAGGGTGTCCTTCAGCGAGTGCTCCGCCGATATGTACTTCAGGTCCAGCACCTTAGCCGCATTTGAGGTATCAAACTTTACGTTGTGCTTCGCGGCTTTTCCGGCACCGGTAACGCCCTTGGGGACATCGCGCTTCAATGGTGAGGGGGACAACGAGTTGGCAATATCGACTGCGTGCGGGTGGTTAGTACAGCGTCTCTGAGATACAAGTAGACGGAGACTTACGCCAGTCCTGGTACGTGAATGCACCAGTGGAAGTAATGAATCGCTGGCCGGACGCGGCTTCCTTCTCCAATGCAAGAACGTGGGCCAGGGCGATATCGCGCACGTCGATCCATTCACCTGCTGGGGCAGCGAGTTGTTCAGCCGTCATCGTCGAGGAGGGCTGGGTACATTGCCAAATCAGTTTCGCAGAGGTGTTGAGGTCCTCAGGCTTGGATATCTCGTGCAGAACGGGGCCAAAGATCTGATGAAGCTGTCAGACCAGAGCACGATTCGAGGAGATGTGTCCGGACTCACGTAAGGCGGGTTAAGCGTGGTGAGATCCCACGAAATCTCTGATTTGTGCTCCTTCACGAACTCCCAGGCGGCTGTATGCGTGTTTCCAATCGAATAAGCATCCAAGAGACTTATGAAAGGCGAGACGAGACTAACACCTCTCCGCCAAGGTCTTGCTAGCGCAGTACTTCATGATGTTGCTGGCGTCTTTGCCCTTTGTTTCGACCTCGTCGATGGACGCTTGGTTCCAGTCTTCTTCGGTGAAGGTTTGCGGCTCCGTCACAGCTTTCTGGACGGCGGCGCACGAAGAGGTGATGACGACCCGCTTGACATTCTTTCTGCGTGCGTGAATGCAAAGATGAGCAACGAGATGGGGGACAGTTTCTGAGATGCATGGACGCACCCGTTCTTGAGAGCGCTCTTCAGCACTGAAATAGTCCCGTTGACAGCAGGGTGGATCCAGACTTGGGGGTCTTCACCTTCCATATGGAATGGGGATGCGGTGTGAGCGATAGCGTCCACGTCTTTGACAAGCTCGTCAAACGCGCCGTCCTACATCCGAGGTGATCACTTCAGCAATCCCTCCGCAATAACCGACACACGGAACCTACGGCAGTGATATCTTTGACAATGGCGAGCTGGAACCTGTCTCCATGTTCCTTGAAGATCTTCTTCAGGTGGGTACCCTTTGCTTCTGAACGAACCGTGCCGACGACGGTGTAGCCCTTGTCGAGGAAGGATTTCACGACCCAAACGGCCAGGAAGCCGTTGGCGCCAGTGACGAGAACGCGATCGTTTTGGGAGATGGTGGGCATATTGAAGTGAGATAGTAGGAGGGCAGGGGGTAAAAGTGATCAGCGTCGCCAGAACTGACGCATCTTTATAAGTGTGCGCCAGCCCGGAGACAATGATGACTGAGCGGTCTCAATTTTCTCGCGTGCGCGATGCGACGCGGGGCCCTCTCCACTGCTCCTCCTCCCGTGTGATGTCACAAGCTGTGGGTAATGATATCGCATGTACTGTGGATAATAAGTGAGATGGATCGATAAGCGAAGGGTAGCTCTCATTACTCACCAGATCAGCACAGCTGCAGATGTAAAGTACGCGGGTCGAAATATTGGATGCTGATAATAGAGCTAGCGGAATTGGGTCCAACAATCAGCGTCACTGTTGGGACCAGGACACAATGTCCGCACTTCGCCGGGCACTCTCCTAGGTAACACATCGCGCACTCGGTTCGTGCAGATAGAAGAACAGCACTGGATGCGCGTTGCAGGGGCGACCAACCCTGCTCGATGAGCCCGATTCGGAAGTGCTCAAGGTTTCGAAATGCAGGAGGGGGTGCCAGGGAGGTGGGACCGGAAGCTGGATTGAATCATTGGTGTCCTAATTGTGTTGAGACATTTGTCCCTGAGAGCTTGGGCAGGGTATGCGTTCCCTATAAGTATGGGCATCGTAAATCGTGATCGTGGTGGAAAGAGGAAGGCCAAAGGAAGGCTGCGGCGCTAAGCGCGCCACCACTGCTCAACGTAGGACGAAGCGCCCACGATATATATCCCCAAACTCAGACCGCGGAAGTCACAGCGACCGCTCTATTCTAGTTACTGTTATACAATTTTTATTGGCCTTAGCTCGTACACACTGGAAAACACTGGGAAGTCGCGATTACCACCCCCGCTGAGCGTAATCCTCGAAAGTGTCCTTGAGCGACTGCTCCGCTGAGATGTACTCCAACTTCAAGACCTTGGCGGCCTTCGAGGCATCGTATTTGACGATGTGCTTCGTGTCTTCTCCACCCCCCTTGACGCCCTTCGGCACCTCGCGCTTCAACGGCGATGGAGACAATGAGCTAGCGATGTCCACTGCACGCAAGGACGGTCAGAACGTGTCCTCTTCAGATAAGTGTAGTTGTTGACGTACGGAAGTCCTGGTACGTCCATGCACCGGTAGCGGTGATGAATCGCTGGCCAGAGGCAGCTTCAACCTCCAGTGCAAGGACATGCGCACGAGCAATGTCCCGCACGTCAATCCATCCGCCTCGGGGGGCAGCTAGCTCTTTAGGCGACATTGTCGACGTGGGCAGCGTAGCTTGCCACATCAGCTTCGCAGACGTGTTGAGATCTTCAGGTTTGGATGTCTCATGCAGGACGGGGCCGAAGATCTGATGCAGGAGTTAGACCAAAGCATATGACAAGAAGACGCGTCCAAACTCACGTAAGGCGGGTTGAGCGTGGTGAGATCCCACGAGATCTCCGACTTGTGCTCTTTCACAAAGTCCCAGGCGGCTGTGTGCAAACTCATGAATTAAACTCGACAAAGAAGAAGAAAAGAGGCGAGACGGAACTGACCTCTCTCTGCCAACGTCTTGCTGGCGCAGTACTTCATGATGTTGCTAGCGTCTTTACCCTTCGTTTCAACCTCGTCGATGGACGCTTGGTTCCAGTCTTCTTCGGTGAAGGTTTGCGGCTCCGTGACAGCTTTCTGGACGGCGGCGCACGACGAAGTGACGACTACTCGCTTGACGTTCTTGCTGCAGAAGGGAGATAGGGGGTGTTCAATCAAGATGCTCAAGAAGAGCTAAATATCTAACATACCCGTGCTTCAGAGCGCTCTTTAGCACTGACAGTGTTCCGTTGACAGCAGGATGAATCCAGACTTGGGGGTCTTCACCCTCCCAGTGGAAGGGAGACGCCGTGTGAGCGATCGCGTCGACATCTTTGACCAGTTCGTCAAAAGCGCCATCCTACATCGAGAGCTATCAGCTGAGAAAACCTGAGAGACCGCGGTACACGAGACTCACGGCAGTGATATCTTCGACGACAGCAAGCTGGAACTTGTCTCCGTGTTCCTTGAAGATCTTCTTGAGGTGGGCACCTTTGGCTTCTGATCGAACAGTGCCGATGACGGTGTAACCCTTGTCGAGGAAGGATTTCACGACCCAGACGGCAAGGAAGCCGTTGGCGCCGGTGACAAGGACACGATCGTTTCCAGAAATAGTGGGCATATTGGGATGAAAGATATGGGTAATAGGGTAAGGGGAAATAGTGAGCGCGTCGCGATGAATGACGCGTCTTTACACCCCGTGCGCCAGCTGGAGCTGATGATGATCGATAACTGCCCCAGCTGTTTGGCAGGCGAACGCGGAGCCCTCTCTACTCGAACTCTTCCATATTGTTTTTCCCGAGTGATGTCACAAGCTGTAGGGAATATCGCGTGGATATCAGATGGATATAGATAAGCAAAAAAGGGCCTACCAACCAGACTATGCGTACATGTAAGCAGGTCAAAATCTTCGATACCGGTTGGGTGAGGCTTTGCCGGAGTGAGGAGGCCACCAGTCTCGGCAACCGCTGTACTCCGACTGTTCATAGAAGAGTTCGTCGATGGGGCGAGTCCAACTGCAACTGCTGGTTCAGCCCGTTGCACCCCGACCGACGCTAGCATCGATAGATTCACTTGCTCGCCATTTGGAGCGGGCACGGCGACATCCAGGTAAAGCCGACAGAGGCGGGAGCCCAGGAGAAATGCTCAGGCTCTGCACGAATGGTGAATGCCGGTGGTAGCCGTGCAAGGAGAGCGCATGCGGAAGCAAACGAATTGGACCATGATCGAGATGGCGAAGGTGCGCCGCTGTCTTGCCGCTGTCGCGATGAGAGTGCGGTCAGGCGCATTCGAGTGTGGTGGCTCCTCCCTCGTCGCAGGGAAAAGACTGCCTTCGCTCTGTCCTAGTAGTTCAGGTGCGTTATCTGCTGGTGCGCGCAACAGTTGCATTTCTTGACTGATAGGTGGAAGGTGTCACTGGGATGTGGTCGAAGCAAGGTCGAAGAGGAGAGCCGCGCGATCAGGTGATTCCTGGGCTTGCAAGAAGGTGCAGTCATTAGAAGAGTGAATATGATATAATGATGACTATGATCGAATGGATGTGGGGGGCCTGGGCGGAGCGCACCACCGGGGCTACAGCTAAGCGAGCCCGGCGACCAAAGGTTCGAACGAACCGCGCACCCCGCAGAGCTGAGCGTCAGGGCAGCAGGGGAAGATCCGATGGGCCAGCCGCTGGACCCCAAACCGAGCTCCAACCCGAGCTTGGTCCAAAGCCCACACCAACCAAGACCCACACCGAAGCTGAAGCCGGGGTAAAAAGGGGATGAAATGAAATGAATAGCGCGATGAAGGGCGCAATGCTATGGAAGGTATGTGCTAGGATTTTCGACCTTCTCGGAAGCCGCAAACTTCTTCACGAAACACCCTGCTCTCTCCATGTCCTTCGCCGCGTAAGCCCTCGCCGTGAACGCTGGTATAATGCTCTCCACCCTTGTCCAATACAGCGTGAAAGCCATCGAGGTCCAACCACCGGTGGCGGCGACTATAAGAGGAGGGACGCCGGAAATTAATAGTTCCACGGCGCCGCCAATGCGGAAGCTGAAATGAATGAGATGGATGAAGCCTTATGAGGTCAAATATAATACCTATGACTCGACACAGTGTCCAAGCGGTGATTCTTCCAAATGCCACGAACGAAGCCGATGAATGCCTGCTTGCGTAGTGTGATGAATCGAGGGCCGCTCTTATAAGCAAAAAGAGCGGCGTCCTCGGGCGCAGAAGCGTTAACCTTGAAGTGATTCTTCAAGGCCGCAACAGGACATAGCTTGTCCTTACGAGCGGTAAGGACAACCGTACCTCCCGATGTCTTCATCGTCTTCATGAAAGGCAAGTGAAGAGACACGAACTCGACACCATTCTTGACACCAAACTTGATTGATCCTCCTCGAGCGATATGGAACTTGAGATCAAATAGAGCCGCTACCAGAAGCTCTCCGAGATGACGACACCCCAAGAAAGCGCCTGTGGCCGCATGATGAGGGTCCTTGAGATCGAAATACGACACCAATACAGTGAGGGGTCCGGATGAATATCTACTGGCTTCCACGCCAAGAGTCGCTGATCCGCCTTGACCTTAGGTCGTAATGACGGATCGTAAGATGGGTTCTTCGGGTGGACCTTCTTGACACCTGCTGATTTCTTCTTCGGCAGCTTGGGCGAAGGTTCCATCGGCGTCCGGTCTGTACTGAATGAGGGTGGTAGACGCATAGGCGTGCGCGCCGACCCTTCAAGGGACGATGATGAATGGGGGGATCAGCGGAGCACTAGGACCTAGAAATGCGAAACGAGCCCTTCGGGCCGCCATAGAAGTGGGAATAGGTTGAAGAGAAAGAGGGGAAATGGATGGTACATGCTGTGAAACTGAAGACGAACTTGATACAACAGGAGCCGACGGGCCCCAACGAACAAAACGATCACAACGAAAAATAGAGAACACAGGAGAATGAGAACTATTCACAGAGGACGGGGCGGCCACCATAGAGGATGTCCCCTCTGTGACGTTCGCGGCGCTACGTTGCGCCGCTCGAAAGGAAAAGTCATAAAATCGATAACAATGGGATCGAGCTCGTCAGGCAGATTAAGAACTTGGTGACCAGTTTCTCCCCGCGAGAAAGGGTTGGCCAAGTTCTCCTCCGATGCAACATAGAAAAATTCAGGAGCAATAGAGAAAGAAACAATATGAGAGAAAGAACAACGAACACAAAGGTTGATAGATGGGTTTCGAGAACGATCCTTGAGGACTAACATGAGCCATTCGGGAAACTCCCCAACCGTCACGAAGTACTTGTGCTCGGGTCTGCCCATTATTTGACAGTAGAACTTCTCGATGTCCAGGATGCCAACCTGGGTACCCGGAGGCGCCAACTTAAAGGCGATCTGAGTCTATATCCCGTCCATATAGATGCATGAATGGATGGATGAGTGAATGAGAGGCGATGCCTCGAATGCAGTAACGCGTTAGGCGCGCCATACACCACATAATCCCTCGATGAATGGATGAAGAAATCATCGAGGCACCATGCTTGCACCCCTGGCAGGAGTATGTATAAAAAATTCTCCACGCTTGGCCGCCCTTCGTCGCCAAAGGACCTAACGAGAAAAGGAATGCAGGAAAGAATAACGAAATTGAACTCACCATCTCGGCCATCTTTGAGTTGGTAGCGGTATCAAAAAGGTCGTTGGAAACCGTTCCTTCTCGATGAACGAGTTGACCAATTTCCTCCACTCTGAATCCTTCGAAAGATGGTGGCATACTCGGGTCTTAGGAGGATAGATGTGGATAGTAAGTAGGATTGAAGATGCGTTTAGGAATGTTGTTGAATAGGCGGTAGGCCAAGCGCTCGTGCCTGGCTACCTCCAGAAAGCGCTCGATCTCAGCCTCCTGCAGATCCGCAGGCGAAGGTGAAAGCACGATGTCCGCCTCCACACCATGAGCATGCGTGGAGTCATTCTCCCCGTTCTCCACATTCGCAGGTTTCGCAAAGATTCCAACGACTGCAGATCTGCTTCTTACCGTTGACTGAACGCATGGTCCGATCAACGAATTCAGCGAAGTAGGGTTTTCCGTCGACAAACTTCGTTCAGTGGTCGGCAACGGTGTGGGTGGTGACAATATGATTACTGGCGCAGACCAGGCAAGCGAGGACTCCCATCGACGGTCTGGATCCCGAATCACCCTGTCGACTTGAAGATGATTGAGCCGAGCGAAAGGGCTGCGGGTTCAGCGGCGTTGATCCTCTGGACCAGGAACCATCGGACCTCGGAAAGGTGTCAGAAGCGTATGAGGCTTGATACGAGTTCGATCGTGATGAATTTCCGCGAGGACCTCTCGGAGGCTTCCTAACCCCGCTACCATAGCCCTTCGCGAAGCGAGAAGCAAACGGTCCAGGTTATTCCACCACGCCTCGTAATCTGCTTTCTTGAACTTGAAGAGGTCGATCAAGATGAGCTTTCGGCGCTTGAGTTCGAACCCCGCCCATTCTTGGTACCATTCGTGCCTATTTTCCTTGAATCGAGAGAACTTGAAGTGCGCAAAGAGCGCCTTGTACAACTCTCCCTCCTCTTCCTCCGTATCCAACATAAAAAATTACCTCATCAGATTATCCACCGCCTCCTCCCATTCCCCCGACGTCCCCACGTAACCTTCCTCCTGCAAATCCAACTCTTTCTCCATCTTCTTAGCGTCGATAACCGGAATCGTCTTGGCTTCTTTCGAAGAACGGTCGACCATAGTTCCGTGCTTCAGAGTTGTAGCGTGGTTGCGGAAATATCGGAGGATCTTGTTCAGATAGAACCCGAGATTAACACGTCGATTGGCGCCAACCATTGTAACAAACTCCGGGATGAACTCGATCTCGATTGGCTCGAGAGTATAGGCGTCCTTCTCGCGCATCCTCGCCCCATCAATCCTCGCCCTCTTCACCGCCCTTTCCATCGCCTTCTTCTCTCCGGTCGCCCCATCCTCCTCCTCATCCTCGTTCTCTCCTGCCTTCTTCTTCTTCCCCTTTCCCTTCAAACCAGCTGACTCCGCCTCTATCTCCTTCTCTTTCCCCACCTCCCTCTCCTTCCCCACCTCCTTTGCGCCTCCCTCCAACTCATAGACCAGAAGCATCACCTCCGTATAGAAAGCAACGACATGAAAGCTTCGTATCTGGCACGGAAGACGATGCAAGGTATGTGAATGGACATGTGATCGAGATGTGGCACCGATCGCGGGCCAGGGACTTTATCTTCAAATATGCCCAATTTTCGACGCGCCGCGGGTCGGAGCACGGATGGCTGGCTTCCGAAAGCCCACTGCTCGTCTAAGGTGCTCAAAATGACTTCAAACCGTTCGTGCGTGTCCAAGAGAGGGGCTTCAAGGCCTCATTATGACCTCACACTGCGAGTAATTCTTGTATAATTAGTTCACACCAGACAATTCAGCCCATGAGCAGAGAGTGCAAAACAAAAAATCTAGGATCGCGTACTAATACATGTGGGTCACAGACCGGGGTTTGGCTATTGAAACAATGGAAGAGGATAAAGATATACGAAGAAAGAGCAGTTGCAAATCAAGGAGTGTGCAGGATGTGTGAAAGAGAAGGGGCAAAGAATGTGATAGGCCAGAGACCAGACAGAAAGAATTCGAAGGTTTGTGTGTGGGTTGTTGGGTGCACCAACGGGATTAAGGGCAGCGTAGGGTAGTGCAGGGAGTTTGCAGAGTATTTGGCGGTGGCATGTGAGCCAGTTTATGACTTCCAGAACATCCAGAAAGCCATGCAGGCGATGAACACGGCCAGGAACAAGCTGAGCAGAGCCCAAAGGCATCGTCGCGCCCACTTGACCTCGACCGTCCTCATCCTCTCGAGTATCTCCAATCGCTCGACTTCGGTCTTCTCGGGGAGCCAGATGGCAGGGAGACCTTCCTCGTTAATCTTCTGAGGTGGTGGTCGGAGTGGGGAGAGAAGGATGAATGCTCCGATGATCCAGAAAAGTGGGAATACTGCAAGGATACGAGTCAGTCATCTTCCTTGGATCAATGAAGAAGACAGAAGGACTTACGGAACCCAAATTTGAAGAGGAACATCGTAAGAGTCACAGGCTCTGCTGGCTCTACCGTGTACGATGGTAGTTCATCGTCTTCGCCAGCGTAGGCGGGTGGTGGTGGCATATGATTCGCCGAGTCTAAAGCTTCTGAGTCGGACTCGACATGGCGGTCATGCCTAGAGGTAGAGCCTCCAAAGAAGTCATCCACGATGTTGTAGTGCTCGTGGGTACGCGCTGTGACGGGCGCAGGAAGAGTTGCAATGCTGGTGTAGGATGCAGAAGACATGTCGATAGTTTGCAGTGGTGGACTGGTAAGATGGCGATAGCTGCTGAAGGTAGTACGACGAGGTCGGGGTGATGGAGAACTGTGAAGATCCCATGGCTGTATATATACTGGACGTGCAATGGAGAAGGAGAACTGGAAATCAATTGGCGTCGGTGCTGCTCAGTTTACAGCTCTGAAAGCTTTGCATTTGTTTGTGGCGCGTGGACCAACAAGCACAAACTTGCCTGTTTCGGCACATTTCACGGTGATCAATCAAGTTTCGTGACACCCATCACTGTGGTCAGTCTTGCTCACTGACCACACTGATGGCAACACATTCCTTCCTGGATGCGTGAATGATTCAGGCTTCGTTTGTCCATCTCATCTCATTCCAGTCGTCAAACGGCACTCCTCCCATCGAGGACAACATGCACATCCTGATAATCGTAGAGGGCAATTTCAAGCCCTTCATTAACCACGATCTTCCCCCCGGACCCGACTGCATGTCGAATCCCATCGTACTGCCTTGCACACTCACTCCCAGGTACGGCAGGACAATTGGCCGCGACTCCAGGTTATAATTAGCCTTGCCTGCTAAACTCACCATGTCTCCTCAGATAAATCAAATTTCACACTACTCAGCACATTTCAGCGATATCAGTACGATATGGGTACACACCTCATCCGCCTAGCCACGCCTATAGTCGTCAGGCTCGTCAGCCTCCTCAACGAGGACCTTTGGCTGCAGGTCTTCCAGTTCGTTGTCCTGGATGACCCCGAAGCCATCTGGATCATCTCCGCTGTATGCCATCGATGGCGGCAAGTCGCCATCTCCTGCTCGTCGCTGTGGACAGACATCGCGTGCGACCTCCGCAAGGAACCCTCCCAAGACTTGCGTACAACGGTGGCCACGAAGCTTCATCGCGCGGTGCTCCAGCTAGAGAGGTCCAAATCCAAACAGCTCAGCTTCAGCATGTCTCTGGAAGGGAGCATAGACACCCAACAGCGCCTTCTAGAGATGGATGATGTCGGCCCCAGGAAGGTGCTGGAGCATTTCGCTGAACACGCGCACCGAGTGGTTTCGCTCTATTTCGAAATGGGTTACAGCGAGTCGGTTGCGTCTAAACTCCTACCTGCTGCGCCCTTTTGCTTCGACCTGTCCAGTCTGCAGAGCCTCGCTTTGTGCAATCAGGGCTGTCACTCCGGCAGCGGTCTCTATGCGAATGAGATACTGTTCAGCAACGCCCCCGCACTACGATCTTTCAGATGCATGGACCTTCACATCGTCGCCATCCGTGCAAGTCATCCCCTGCTACCATGGAGCAACCTCACCGACCTCCAGTTTACCGGGTGCATCGGTGTCGCCGAGGAGTTCCTCAAGATACTCGCGCTGACGAGCGGACTGGAGTCGTTGAGTATCGCATCGTGCGATTGGGAACGCCTTGACGGCATGGATCGGGAATCACACCTCCAGGTGGTCCACCTTCCAAAATTAACCTTTCTCGAGATATTTCTAGAGGTCGACGTTAACGACTATGGCTCTTCCAGCCCTCTAACGGACCTAAACACGAACGACGACTACGTCTCCATCATCCTAGCCCACCTCCGTGCCCCCTCCCTCACCCGTCTCGTCGTCCAAGACATAACCCTACGATCCCACTTCGACTCCATCCACCAACACATCCAACAATCCCGCTCCCCACCCATCACATCCCTCCATCTCACCGGCGACTTCTCCGCATCCTGGGCTCCCTCCATAATCGCAGTCCTGGAGCACCTCCCCTACATAGAAAAGCTGATCATCGAAGAAGCATGCGACATCGAGAATCCCGCAGACGCACTGGATGTTACTCCTCTCCTCCGCCGCTTCACCAAGCCCAACGACGCATCGGCGAGGTCGTTCTGCCCCAAGCTCGGAACGCCTCTTTCCCCGATGATTTGCCCGTTATTGAAGATATTAAGAATTTTCCGGGTCCGCATGTCGTTCGCTGCGCTCAGGCGGTTCGTGGAGTCTAGGGCGGGTCAGGTGGCGGAGGGAAGTAGCTTGAGGAGATTGGATATGTTGGTGTTGCACGATCCATTTTGGATTGTGCCTGACCAGGAGGATGGACGTGGCGAGGAGGAGGCTCAGGCTGGCCAGGATGGGGGAGATATACCTACAGACTCGGAGCACGAGGCTCATGACGAAGACGATGTTCACGACGGGGACGATTCACTCGAAGAAGATGACATTAACGACCAAAACGACACCGACGAGGTACTCGAATGGCTACAGCGTATGCAGAAAAACCATGGGCTCCAGTCCAATTACACAACCAGCGCTCCAGACGAAGAAGGCCCTGAGGAGGAATAGTGTTCGGTTGGGCTTAATTTGTGCCTGTCAGGCTGAGCTGGATTCTTTACGAAACGACAGTAAAAGAACGAATTTTCTACAAAATCATATGTACAACCTAAATAGCTATAGGCTAGGCATCTACACTGTATCGATATCATACACTAAGTCTTCACAAATTTGGAAAAAAGAAAACAGATCAAGATTAGCGTCATCTTCCCACCTCCATCCTCGCAAACCCGTCCTCCTCATCCGACACCCCCTCCCCCCTCGCATCCTCATCAAACAACGCATCGTCCTCCTCCGCCTGTGTCGCATACCTCCTCCTCTCCCCTCCCACTCCCACTCCTCCCCCCGCACCTTCCGCACCATACGACCCGCCCCTCTCCTCACCACCCCGCTCACAAACAATCGGTATCGACGTAACATTCGGCAACCACCTCACCCCATCCCCCGAAAGCACCCTATTAATCTGCGGATCCCACTGCGCTGTACTCTTGAAGAAACTCCGCTTCCCGTTCCCGTCGGCTCCCGAGAAGGAGGGGACGTCAAAGTATTTGCCGTGCATCAAGGACATTACTCTCCTGGAGTGGGAGGGAGGAAGGGTGTTGCGTTTGCGCCGCTTTACGGCGGATTCATGCTCATCGTCGGAGGAGGAGGAGGAGGAAGAGGGGGAGGGGGAGGAGGAGGAGGATTGGAGGGTGTAGACGTAGCGAGTGTGTTCTGGGTTTTGCGTGTTAGTTAGTGGAAGGTTTGGTGAAGGGAGGGATTTGAATGGACTTACGTGCGAGTTGTTCGTCGAGCTCGTCTCGGGTTAGACCGTCGTCTTTGTATATCCCTGTGTGTTCGCCGACGCTTTCGCGGGGGACGTCGTGCATCCCTACTGAGGGCGCTGCTTCTAGCTCTGCGAGTTGCTTGAGGGCAGTTATCCTATGTTAGGCCATCAGCCATCTGGAAGGAAATGGAGGCGACGACTGCGTACCTGATCATATCTAAAGACCCCTCCTTCACATTCAAATCGTCCATATTATTCTCCACCACCTCCAGCCTGAACCTCGGCCCAAACCACTCAAAGTAGTCGTTCCACGGTAAGTTCAAGTCGATGTCGTTCTCGATCTCCAGTGCGCAGGCGGTTTCGTACGTCCATGTCCGCGCGACGTTCTTCACGGTGTACCCACCTCCGCCGAGGAGGATGAGCGGGACGTCGCGGTGTTTGCGGAGGAATTGGACACAGGAGGCGTGCCCTTGCATGGTGATATTGAAGCAGCCGAGTTTATCGCCTGCGAGGGAGTCCGCGCCACATTGGAGGACGACGACAGACGGGCGATACACCTCCATGATCTTCCCCACCACCTACTCGACGCGTCACACAATGTTACACGTGATCGCGATTTCCCCTCACTCACCGGTTCGAAAACGCTCTTAAAAGACTCGTCCGTCATCCCATCCTTCAGCGGCAGATTAATCGAATACCCCTTCCCCTTCCCCGTCCCCAGATCCTCCTGCGTCCCAGTCCCAGGGAAGTACTCCCCGAATTTATGGAAGGAGCAGGTCATGACGCGGTTGGTGGTGTAGAAGGCTTCTTCGACGCCGTCGCCGTGGTGGCAGTCGATGTCAATGTAGAGGACGCGGGGGTAGGTGCGGAGGAGCTCGAGGATGCCGAGGACGATGTCGTTGATGTAGCAGAAGCCGGAGGCTTCGTGCTTTTTGGCGTGGTGGAGGCCGCCGGCCCAGTTGATGGCGATGTCAGAGGCGCCGGTGGCGACGCGTTGTGCGGCGGCTGGGGAGGGGAGTGAGGATGAGATGAGATGAGATGAGATGAGATGTATTGGGAGGAGAGGAGGGGAGAAGGGGGAGGACAGTACCTATTGAACCGCCGGCTGATATCGAGCAGAACTCGAATAACCCGTCCCACGCTGGATTGTCTTCTAGTACCAGAACTGCGGGGGGGTGTGAAAATGAGCACATTGGAGAGAGCGAGGAAACATTGCAGACGTACACCTCGTTCCTCCATACGTCAGCTCCTCCTTAGTCTCCGGGCTAACGCGAGATAAGAAATGGACGTATTCGTCGGTATGAAACTTGGTCATATTCTCTGCTGTTGCACGTTTTGGACGCTGCGTTACTCAACTA
The DNA here is from genome assembly GCA_004369125.1 of Pterulicium gracile. Lineage (NCBI taxonomy): Eukaryota > Fungi > Basidiomycota > Agaricomycetes > Agaricales > Pterulaceae > Pterulicium > Pterulicium gracile. The sequence continues at coordinate 487,743 of ML178828.1, forward strand.
GATGAATGGGGAGAGGGTGGAGAGATGAGGAGAAGGGCGACGCACGAGGACGTGCATCTTTTCGAGCATTCCGTACGCTCCTACGAGCTCGTGCGTGAGTCTCATTCGGTGCGGCTTCATTGGGTGTCCGAGACCGTATGTGTATGATCCTATGTCGGCTTTACGTAGACATGCCGAGGTTCGCTGAAAGTTGGAATGAAGCGCACGGACGAAGACTCACGATCATAGTAGTAGGCGACTCTCTTATTCACCATGCTTCTTGTTAAGTGATAAAAGAATAGGTGTTGCCGTCAGTATGGGAATCGATAAGATGGTGAGGGTCTTGAGGTGGTCGATGAGTACGAGGAGGCGATGGTAAGGCTGGTCTAGGTTGGAGGGAGATTAGCAGGAGGTTAGAGTGCACAGGTGAAGAGGTACTTCGGAGCGGGTACCGCTGTTTGCCTTTCTGGCTCCGATCACCGATCAAAAATTCATCAAAGTGCGCATCTCACTCTCCGACCATCACCACCATTGCAATAAAACTATGTTTCCTCTCGTCTCATGTCCAAACTTTACTGAAAGAGGGAGTCTGCAAATCCAACCCGAAGACTTCTAGCCTTCTCTGAACGAACGATAAACTACTCTTCGGAACTACACATGGCATCTGGATTATTTACTCTGCTTCGACTGCCACTTGCAAGTTTCACCGTCGCCTCAAGTAGTCAAACTCGAATCGTACATGCTAGGATATGAAGCAGCGATTTGAACTCGAAGGGGTATGCATGTAATACACAAAAAAGCTACCACAAATCTGCCCTGTTCTTCTCGCGGCCGCTTCAGGAGATGAGTGGTCTATAAGCAGAGAATATAAGCACTGGCCACTCCCACAAGAACAAAGCAGGCAGGAGCTTACCAGTCCAAGCGTATGTCAAGACGCAGTGCTGTTCGATATCGAGTCAGGGTACGCTAAGTGAGCCACTCTCTGTCACTCCCGGTCATTCGCGTACATCGCTCTGATCGGTTCGAGCAGATGACTGATAGCGTTCCCTACCGAGTCCTTGAGATCTTTCGGATGGACAGTCCTCTTGGCGAAATCTTCCTTCAACGCAGCAAACTCCGAGTAGTGCAAAGATCCCCCGAACCTCTCCTCGCGCTCGATGGTGAAAACGCAACCCTTAGGAGCATCCGCTCCCACGAACGGCCTCTGAACGCAATCCTTGGAGACGTCGTTCAATCTAGCCTGTTCACGCCAGAGGTGGGAAATAGGAATCAACACCGCGTCCAGGAAGGACAGCAGCCCATTGTCGGTGACGTTGCCCTCCTCGCAGACAGACTTTCTGATCTTCCTCCTGAGTACTTCCGGCGCATCAAGAAAATCGATCTTAGAGTTCACTTCAGATGCATGCGGACATCTTGCCGCCAGCAAGACCAGGAACCATGGCGTTCATCAAGTGTGCTCTTTTTCGTAACCGAGGCGCGGAAGGTAGAGCTCTGCGAAGGTGAAGATCTTGCGCTGGTCAACGTTGACTCTACATCTTCCTGATCTACCCCACCAATTGGAAGTCCACACCAAGATACTCCTCATCCAACGCTTGAAGGCCCGGGTAGAGCAGTCCGCTCGGCATCGGACTTCGCACCTGCTTCCCCACTTCCGCACCAGCCTTCTTCGCGTCATACTCGGTGACCATCGCAGAAAGCCGGTGATTGTCCATCGTGTACTCCTTGGACAGTTGGAAAGAAGAACCCTCGATGAAGTGTAACTTGTCGGTTGGTATGCTCAACGAGGTGAAGACGGCCAGGAGCAGGTGGCGGTAGTAGGACATGCGGTGAGCGACGAGGTCTAGAGGTGCTTTCATGTTGTCTAGGAATGCGTGCACGTCTACGGAAGGCTGTCAGTTTACTTATAAAGTGGGCGTATAGATCAATCCGGGTTACCTGCGAGCAAGATTTGCACCTGCAGGAGCAACATGAACAAGAGGACGCAGAACTCGTCGTACCCAAAGGATGACTTACCTCAACACCTGCGCGTAGGAAATCTGCGATCTTGATCAACGCCACGAAGTACCCAATGTGCGCTGTGTATTGTGCGGTTATATCGAACAGGTTTCCTTAGTCCGAGCTTTCAGCTGCGTACGTCTTCCCGTCGGTGCAGTTCCTAGGGAATCAAGAGGATTAATATTGCCAGCACTCTCCTCAGATGCAACTACTATGACAGACCCAGTAGCATCTTGGGTTCCTTCCCTCAGCCAGAACTCCTTTGATGATGTCGCCACCAAGGACCTCTTGCAGTCGCCGGGTGATTAGCTCGTACTTGTCATCGAAGGTCAGCGTGTCGATGGCTTGTTGATCTCGTGTAGGTGGAGTAGTTTTGTGCGACGTCTAGCTGAAGTACTTATAGGTAGTCCTAGGGTAGGCGCTAGCAGAGGCCCTGACGGTGACTCGACTCGACCAAAGTGCTGCTCGTTGTTTACCGCTGAGGGTGGATCAAGGGGTGGATCAGACTGATGTCCCACGAGTACCCCTACAGTGGCGATATGTAAGAGATCGTCGACCTGGATTGCGCGTTACTATACGCGTTACGCTTTTCGTAGAAACTAATACAGCCAATGGCTGCGTTCTGCATAGTATCACTCGACTCCGAGTAGTTCAGCTCAAAGGGCTTCTGCGATGTACAGCCAGAAATGGAAACCGGTGCAAGTTGCTCCCGCCCACTGCAGGTCGCTACGGCATAGCCACTACACACTCGTCACTCACTTCCACCCCGCTTCCACCCACAATGGAGCTGCGAGCAGCTCTCCACCAACTCCTCCTCTCTTTCGTTCTCGGTTATCTATGTCTCCAATCCGTCGCCAGCGCCGCCATTCCCACCAAGAGCCTTCTACTTACCCCCGATGACTTCACGTCCACCACATCCACCGGAAACTGGTACATCGAGTTCTTCTCGCCTTACTGCGGACATTGCAAGAAGTTCGCGCCGGACTGGGCGAAGTTGGTAGAACAGGTGGAGGCGGATCCGAATATGAGCATTAAGATGGCGCAGGTCGATTGTGCGAAATATGGTGGTACGTCTTTGATTTCGAATACCTTCCACTCCGGGATAAATAGGTAACTGAACGTCGAACCTTCGCAGACCTCTGCTCCGCTAATAAAGTCAGCGGATACCCACAGATGAACTTCTATCACGGGGGCAAGCACATCGACTCGTACTCTGGTCCGCGAGAGCTGGACCTGTTGACCAAGTTCCTGGAGGAGAGGGAGGAGAAGTACGGGAAGCCGAAGGAGACTCCACCGCCACCACCTCCGCCTGCGCCTCTCGAGGCTAACACCGAGCTGCCGGACGCACCTGCGTTATCGAAGCCATCACCGCGGGTCTTCGTGAACACTGCGGGGCTGGTCAACCCCATCACCCCAGACACGTTCGATCACACTATTGGTCAAGGACCGACGTTCGTCAAGTTCTATGCCCCATGGTGCGTGTATTTCTCTGGTATCGGTACTTACGCAGAGACTAAAACGCGGAACAGGTGCGGACACTGTAAGAAACTTGCACCGACGTGGGTGAACCTCGCGCAGCACATGCAGAACAAAATGAACATCGTCGAGTTGAACTGCGATGAGTACGAGTCGTTCTGCAAATCGAAAGGCGTCAAAGGGTACCCTCAGTTGATGTACTACGCCAATGGCGCTGCTACGGAGTACTCTGGTGGCCGCAAGATGGGGCAGTTGAAGGAGTTCACTGACAAGGCTACTTCACCGTACGTCTCTCCAAATGCTCCAGATATCATTCTTAGCTGATCTTAGACAACAGTGCTATTGTGGCCGTGAATCTGCAAGACGTTGACTCGAGGTTGGCGGAGCACACTTCTGCTTTCCTTTTCCTGCATTCCAGCGCTGATTCGAAGCCTCTGGTGCGTTCATCCTGACCTATTGGCTGAGGTCACCACTGACGATCAGAATACCGACAGGCCGACGTGGAAAATGCCGCCCCCGCCCTCTTAGGCACGGTTCCTGTCTTTTCGTCAACCTCTGCCTCTCTCTTCGACCGTTACTCGATACCCTCTACCTCTTGGGCCATCCTGGCCTTCAAGAACCAGAATCACGCTGCCACCTTTAAGCCCACTCCTGAGACTACGTCCGCGGATATCAAGGAATGGCTTGTGCTGAACCGTCTACCAGCTGCGCGAGAGTTGATGCAGGATACGTTCCAGCAGACCATGAACGCCGAGCACCATCCCTTGGTGGTAATCGTCGCTGTCACTCCCGAGTCGAGGATAGCTGTCTCTGAGAAGGTCGTAGAGATTGGCAAGAAGTGGGTGAAGAGAAAGGAGGGCACCGATGAAGTAAACCAGGTGGTTTTCACCTGGATGGACGCTCAGCGGTGGGAGAAGTGGATGAAGAGCATGTACGGGGTTAAGGCGACGGCGTCTGTCACCGACCCGCTCATCGTCATCGCGCAGCACAACGTCCGTTCGGAATACGCCTTCGCCGTATCGTAGCCACGAAACTGACCGGTCTTCTGCTTTTTAGAACCTGCTCTACGCCGACAAAGATCACAATGGCCAACCCATCAAGTTCTCTGGTCCGACCGTATTTGCAGCGGTCGAGGACGCTCTAGCTGGAAAGCTGGCTTTCAAGAGCTCTGAGAACACGGTGGAACGCATGGCGAGGGTTTGTCCCCATTCACTTGTATCATTGCGTCCGTCGTCCTGATCAAACATTCTTCGTCCTCAACAGTACTTCAGCGCGAAAATCAACGTCGCAGAAGAGTACGTCCGGGAAAACCCTATGCGTACCATCCTATTCGTTCTCGTGGGAGGAGCGGTGGTGTTCTTCCTCTTGGTGCGATGGATGTCGGTGGATGAACTGGGGAGAGACCCGTTGCTTGCCCACCTGAAGACAGGGCGCATCGACTGAGTCTCAGCCTTGTCGTGCATGGCTCCTCTTTGCATTAGTGTTCTGGATGTTTTGCTGCCATTTATGTATCCATACACTTGACCACCGAATTCACGGGTGTTGATCGTTTGCTCTGCGAGTATGTCTGATGTCAGCTGCAACCCGAAGACTTGAGGTATTCAGATACCGAGGAGGTATAGATTTCGAACTAATACATGTACAAGTTATGGTAAGTTGTACCAGTTATGGTAAGTCTATGAGGAGTTTGGTAAGATAGCGTGTGTCTGTCCAATGAAGAAGGTGCGAAGAGTTACGGCCGAGTTCTAGGAGACCAAAAGAGAAGGAAAAAAGAAGGGAAACGTGAACGCGACGTCCTCATAGAGCAGCCCTTTCCTTATCCACGGGACTCAGGTGCAAGCCATCGCTCGACCCGTGCGATGATTTCAGAACGATGTTGTCCCCGTCTGTACGGTGTACAGTCTCGGTCCGAACTTGCAGCGCCAATGAGTGAGCACCAACACGGCCAGGGCGTCCGGGTTCGACCCGACCGCTATTTACCCCTGATGAATCCATGGTATTTGAAGGATTGAGACCGAGCGCTATGCGAACGATGATAAGCACGGGCATGATACCCTGTTCATACAGGATTAGTTATGCATATGGCACACGTTGGACCGAGACGTACAGCGATTTGAGCTAGCGCATCGAAGACGACTCTCTGTGCGTGGGGAAGAAACCAATTCTCAGAGCCGATAAAAACTGAAATCATCTTGGGCACAAACCTGTCCTTGTGTTCCTGTGGTGTAGAGGATGAGGAATATGGCCAGAGCGAAACAGTAGATAGCGCCAGATTCGATGCTAGCGTATGTAGATGTGAGCTCCAGGGCCGAAGAGGAAAGCGACCCACCTACACCATGGAAATAACTCGATTGTACTTGGCTGTCGATGTATTCGCAAAGACCGACCGCATATTACGAGAGTGGTTCCAGACTCTGAAAGCTGTGCATACATGTTGCATGTTGAGTGGGGGAATGAGGGGGGGAAAGGTATTTCGGTCAAACGCACCGATGAGGCCAGTCGTAGAGAGATTGAAGATCAACCAGAGGGCATAAGTGATGGTGGCCCATTTTCTTATGTTGCCCGAGTACAGCGAAGCATCGCCGCCATCTGCGACGCTAAAGCTATACACGGACATGTAGCCAGCGGCTGGTTAAGAAAGAACCATCAGCTTCGACAGCCACACACAACGTATGCACGGACGAACCTGAGCCTCCCGCCAAAACCGCTGCCGGAAGAACGACTACCTTCCAATTGCGTGCCCATACGATGTAACATCTGTATAACTAGATGCCATCGTTCAGTGTCGAGTTACACGCGGTCACAGATGCACACGACATACCAACAAGGTGTCCGCGCACATGCTAGAACGGCACGGATGGATTAGGCAAGACGTCGAGCAAGGAGTTCAAGTGTGGGCAACACTCACACAGTCATATTGTAGAGCAGCTGCTTTACCCAGTGAATCGGATCATGGAATCCAGCAAAGAATGCCTCTGGGTCGTCCTCCTCCAGAAATGCCCGTATGGAGCGCGCGAGGTTGACCGAAACGTGGGCCGTAGAGAGTAGGTAAATGAGCGTCGCTACCATTATGTTGATGAGGTGGGTCCGCAATGCAAAGCGCTCCACGGATTGACGATACAGGAGGATGTACATGCAGATGAAGTAGAGCACCGTGAAAACACCTGGGTGGATGATGTCGGTACAGTCGTGAATATTCGTTAAAATGCACGCACCGTACAGGAGAGTCTCAACCTTTCAGAAGAGAGTTTTAGCATTAGCGCTCAGCGAACAGCGACAGCTTTACCCATAGGGACACCAGATGCGACTATCATGAGAAGCAACGGCTTGAGCAAAACATCACAAGAAGTCAAATGGCAATGGGCTAGACTCACCGACACAAAATCGAGCTCGGCCATCGTCGTGGATTGGGCTGACTGGAATGATGATTCGTCCTAGATACTGTGCGTGCACGACCGTTTCCAGATCGTACACTGACTCGACGGTTCAGGCGTTCCAACGGGGGAGAGAGTGGCGGGAAAGAAACGAGTGAATTGCGAGGTACAGGATGCCGTAGACGAAAGCGCCTCGGTTTGACACCACCTCGGAAGCCCTTTGGAAAGAAGGAGGGATGGATGGAGCACGAAGTTCATCGTGCCGAGTTTGCGCATATATGGAGGAGCATAGGGGTACGGTCCCCGGATGTCTAGTCTTTTTCCGGCCTTTCAATAAATCGTTACACCTAGGGGGACAGCAAGAATGCTAAATTTGACGGGTGAAGTGGCCTCTCTCGTGTCAGGTCTCGGTCAGGCTTTGATCAAAATGCAGTTGATTGCTCATGCAAGGGGAGAAGAGGAGCTATAGCTAATCGATGCAAGAAACGGGCCAGATCCGCCTGTTTCTGACAGCTCTCCAACCCCCTGGGCGACAAAATCTCAAAGAATAATCGTGGGGCAGGCATGCTGCTCTCGATGCTGTCGGCGCAGAGTTCTTTGTCAAGGTTACACCACTCAAGGGATGCCCCAGAGGATATGTCCATTCTAAAGCCATATGCATGCAGAGCGCCGCCGACGCGGGGCATGATCTTAGTGAGAGGGGGAGACTCAGACTAGGTATGGTGGACACACCGGATGACTCTGAGCGCGGCATTTGTTTAGCAGTGCTGAGTAGACTTGGAGTGGATGTCCGCTATGGACTCCTGTGGACGGCCAGACATGGGGATGTAAGTAGTAAGCTGTAAAAGAATCTACAGAATCGATCGTGACGGTAAACTGCAAGATACGGTCGCCTTGCAGATCCTGACCGGTTGCGGACCGGCGGGTGCAGATGATCGCCCAGGTTGCCGAGGGTGTACCGCCAGTCTCCAGTACTCAGTGTAGAGATGAGGTGCATCAAGTCCCGGTTGCATCCAGGGACTGTTCCTGAACGGTCACCTCCGGAAAATACAACTCTATATCCAGGATCCGGATCGCCAAGATCGCCACCACAAACTCCTGCACAGACCTTTCATTACAATTTTACTGTGTTGCAATGGGCTCAGCTAATGTTCAGTGTACGCACCAATTGAGCTGTTTTCATATGGCTGCGTCTGGACGAAGTACGAAGAGCTCCCCGTCTCTTATGTTCCCTGCGTTCTACTTATCACTGTAAGTGCTGGTGGTACAGGAACCGTCCAGGCAAGAGCGCTGCTGCCTGACTGGATCACCGGTAATCAAACGTTCGTATTCGTTTGGCCTGTGCGACCCGAGCGTGGGATCCTCAAGATTTGCAATCGTCTAAATTGAAAGGAAACGGGCTGTAGCTTCAAGCAGAGTACTGTAGCCTCAGGACTGCGCGTGAGGCCCGCGAGGCAGAAAAGCGAGCACACTTACTGTCCTAAGACAGCAGCTGCGCCCGATGCGTGGGAATAGTAGACTCAAGAGACTCATATTGATAGGTCTCGAGAGGATACGGCAGCACGAGAGACGTGCGCAACGTCAACGCCCCGGAAGGCTTGCAACGCGGTCATGGGGTCGATATCCAGCTCCTGCTGTAGTAGATCACCAAGTATCAGTGCAGCCCCGAGCAACAGCCCGAGCTTGGGATGTCTGTCAAGTGGAGGAAATCATGCTCTATGTCTTAATTATGTTCGTGTACATGTAGGTGTTGTACGGTAGGTCTAGATATGTGGGTGACGAGTAGGTGAGTGTAAATGATATAAGTTGACTGCGTCTAGTACTAGTTCTTGCTGTAGTTCAGGCGACTGCAACGGCCGGAGCGAGCAGGATGCGTATAGTTGAGTTCGCGTAGGTGCAACAGCTCCTGCAAACTCATCCATGTCGACTCGAGGTCATTCCGTGCAGCGAACCACGGCCCATTGAATTCGAAGGCGCTGCACCTTCGATAAAGCGCATTCCCCTTCGCGCGCACGTCTTCTCGAAAGAGAACCTAGTGATTGTCAAAATTAGACCAGATTGAACGTGAAACTACATGCGAGCACTCTCACCTCGGATACTAGATCGTGTGAGTCATCCCACCCTCGAGAACGACCGACGTTCTTCCACTGGATCTGTGCCAGCTGCAGTGAAGGACATACGGCCAGAATCTCTTCTATTACTGCAACGCTAAGCACCTCGAGCTGGAAGTGCACTCGCTGCAGAGCGCAAGTGATGCCATTGCCTCCGTCGAGGATTGCCCTCAGAAGCGCACTGACGTCTGTGGCGTCAAGCGAATGCCTTCCAACGGCCTCCAAGGTCGTCAACGTGGGACCCGATGCCTTCAGGAACTGAAGAAACCTAGTTTTGGGATCCAGTCGCAGCAAGGGATAAACATCGCCTCGCAAATGGAATAGGCTCGGCATCTGAATGGTTCCAACCTCGGTGTCACAGAGGTCGAGGGCGGACAGGTGGGTTACCTCTTCGCGTAGAACGGTGTCGAACCAGTGTTGCTGGAACTCCATGTTGAAAGTGCGCAGAGTTTCGGAGTGGCGGTCCAGAAAATCTAGAAGGAAGTACGGGTGCGCTTGTAAGACGCCGTGGAAGGAGCCCTGCATGCTGACACTATACAGACGCGGGAAGGAGGCCAAAGAGGGGAAGAGCCGCGCACAATGCGTGGGATGGCCCGAATCCCCTCTGGGCGGAGTAAGCCGTCTTGGAGATGGTGTGATCTTCAGCCGAAGGTGGGTGATCGATTCGCGCAGGCTATTTAGGAAGGAAGAGAACGCGTGTATCGGGTAACTTTCTTCAAAGGCTCCGTCGTAAAGCTCGACTTCGAGTGTTTTCAGGAGCGGAAATTGCAGGAAGGTCTCCGCCTCTTCTGGTTCGAATAGTTTCTCGAAAAGGTCTATAGCGCCCGTTATTCGAAGGTGCTGGATCTGAGGTGCTGTGTGAAGGATGATGGCGCGTAGAAGCTCTAGGTTCGGTAGGGAATGAGAATACTGGGAGGATGTTGGGTGACCTGGGTTGGATTGTAGGGTGATGGTGAGACTATCGAGGGATGGGAGTGCCACCATGCGGTCTGTAACCTCCTCGTAGCAAGCTTGAAGTGGACTAGCCGCAAGCTTCTGAGCGATCCGCTGGGACATGGGTAAATGACGCAAAGCGGGGGAAAGCAGAGTCCCCGGGTGAATCTCAAGGACTGAAGGGGAACAAACGTCAGAGGGAGTAGGATACAGGGCAGTTGATGACGCACGCTTCGGCAGGTGGGTGTCCTGAAGCTCAGTGCTGAAGATCGTGGTTGCTCTGTACAACCTGAGCGCGTCCGTCACATGTAGCTCCCTTACACGCTGGTATACTTCTGGATGTCTGTGATTTATCAGTTGCAGTGGACCATTAATGTGATTTGGATCAAGTAGGTACCTTAGCCGTTCGCACATGTCTGGCAAAACAACAAACATGTCCCTCGATGAGACAGAAGCGTCCAAAGTCCTATAGCGATTGTTCATGGCGTAGTCATAGAAGACGCGATTGACGGAGAGAAGCCGATTAGCAGCTCGTTCATCGAGGTTGGCGATGACCTTGAGCCAGAGTTCAGCTGGAAGTGCGATCATTGTTCTCGAGTGTGGGCTGGGGTCTCGGCCGGAATGAGAGTCGAAGGGTGAAGAGGAATGACAAGCAGAAGGGTTGGTTGTTTTATACAGCGCATCGCCCGAGTGTGAAGATCTGAGACAGGAGATTGAGCAGATAGCGCCCTTCACCCGCGACACAGACTGAATGCCTGTTCCTATAGAGAACCCGCGAATACCATCCCAAATTATACAACGAACAACAAGGCATTCTACTCCGGCCATCGTGACTGAGACTGTTGCAGTGGGTACCCGATAAAGACATGGACGACTTGTGTCATCATTGGATCCGAAGGCGACGGACGAGAAGAGCGCGACTTTGGGGATCCGAGGTGGCCCTCGGACGGACATGGATCTGCTGAATCTGTACCACGAGAGCTGCTGGGGAGGCGAGCTGAAAATTGAGTGTCGCGAGCGAATCTGTCGGCCGCCTGGATAGAGCGCCCCGTGTTTACGAAACAATGAAGATGAGAAAACGGCACGCTCAAAGACCGAGAACAGAAATGCACCTGCCGCATAACTCAGCCTAGAATCGGGTCGAAGTATGCCATCCCAGCAGAGGCACTAGATGACAAATGACAATCCTTGCCAGCAGCTTTCCTGCTCGCATGTAGAAGCTGCAGTTGTTGAGCGAGGAAGCACGAGTCGGAGCAAATAGTGTCAAGTATAGGAAGCATCGATTCCGTGTCAGTTGGTGCCAGTCAGTCGGCGTGATGGCCTATACGGGTGATTGTGGTTCGCCTTCACCGAAGACGGGCTCGATCGACTGAGTTGGATGCAGCAACAGTCAAGACCATGAAAGAGATAGTTGAATTGGACATCAAGTACACCACCATGGAAGGTGGCGAGTGCCGCCAAAGCCGCCGGTCCGCTGACGTCGCTCAGCGCGTCTGCATCTGTGTCGCCGTCCCGACATTTAATCTCCACTGCGACTTGACACAGCGCTTGCGTAGCAACAGTTCAGAACCAATCATCAGCATGGAATCGACGATTGTCCCCAAGACTGGTGCGACGTCAACTACGTACTAAGTAAGTAGCTAGATCTAGGTTCCTACAATATTGCGACACTTGTTCATACTTGCCACAGACTTGCAAGGCGGGAGGCTCACAAACGCGCCTTCGTACTACTGGTACTTACCGCTCTTGTCAGGGACAATCCATGAGAGCCGGCAGCTGCAGCTGATGATGTCCTCGTGGTGTAGATGCACACGTCCTACATATATACGTACAAGATGGTGTGGGGTCGAAAGTCGTAGCCGAGGATGCCTAAAGATGGATCCAGACCACGAGTTCGAATGGATGCACCAGCCGAGGTGTCTAGACGTTGGAGTAGACACCTAGATCGCGTTGGCCTCGAGTTTTCTCAGCGAGCTAGCCGCAAAAACACGATGCCTAATCGCAGAGATAGTGAGTGCCGTGCGATGCTCAATTTCGTTCTGGCTGGCGAGGTAGGATCGTCGTCGACGAGGCGCGCTGTTGGTAGGAAGACATCATCGAGGAACTTCGAGCTCTATGCAGATACTCACTTAATAGAGCACAGCGTCAAACACCCAAAGATACACGTCCTACAGGGCGAAGGGAGAAATCTCAAAGATCAGAGAGATAAGTCAACGTCAATCAGATAAGCATTGGAACGATATAATGAAAGCAACACAAAAACACACGGAAAGGTTCGGAGCGCAATGCAGAGCGTCAACTTAACAAAAAGCAAGAAGAAAAAACTGTATCTGTAGTTCGTGGGGTAGGAATTAGGAATATGTGAAAGAGAGTGGACGTGTGAGAACAGGGCCGAAGTCACGGGAGGCAAATGAGAGGAACAGGAGGGAATGAGAGGAGGCGGAGGAGAGTCAGTGTATAAACGGGCGCGAGTGTATGTAGCTGAGATAGGGTAACCTGAAGAACGGGTAAGAACCAATGAGGCAAGGGTAAGTAAGAATCCGGGAAAAGGAAAGTGAGAAGGTCATAAGAGGTCGTCAACGAGCCAAGGAGAGAAGCTCAGTAGAGGAAAAGAAAGGAAGGTAACGAGGCAGAGAGAGGTCTGTCCAACAGCGCAAGCGCTGGCATACTTATCCCTGACCGACGATGGGGCGGGGGCAGAAGCGCGGTGCTGGCGAGCCCCGCGCGGAATCCGGACACCGAAAGACTAGGGCACCGACAAGCTTTATCCAAAAGCCACCTCATCGCGAATTTTTCCTCAACCTCGCCCCCTCCCAACTCCCCTGCCTCTCCGGGTTCACCCCACTCGCCGCAGCACCCAGCGCCGCCAACGTCTCCTCCCCAAAGCCCTGCCCCGCACCCAAGCGCTCACTAAACACGCTGTTCACCGGCGAGAACATGCTCGGCACGCTACTCTCGCGCTGGTTCGGGTTGGTCACTTGCAGCCGCCTAGGAGCTTCCTGGAAGCTTAGCGGCGAGCCGGTGGCTTTTCGATCGGGGAAATCAAGCAGGTTGCTGTTGTTGGTATTCCAGGCTTGTGGGCTGGTGGGGGGCGATTTTGTTGTGGTATTGGTATCGGCTGGTGGAGAAGGCGAGGACGCGATGAAGGGATCCGTAGCGGGGAATGCAGTAGATTCAAAGCCTGGTGTTGGGTTCGAGGTGTATAGAGCTGGTGGGCGAGCACCTGGTGGCAATCCGAAAGATGTAGATGCGAAGGGGGAGGTACTGGTCGGTGTGATAGACCTCATCGGAATCGGCGCTGATCCTAGAGTAAAGCTAGGGGAAGGGCTATGTGCCAATAACCTCCTGGTTTCGAGATTAGCGTCGTACGACATATTGCTAGAATGCTGCTGATGCGAGCTCGAAGTCGCCGAAATACTGCGCTGGCCCGCGTGTCTCCCTACAAGAGGGTCCATAGATCCTGCCGTCGATGGGCGAGACGAAGGAGCGTTGCTGTACGCCCCAGGTGTAAGAGGCGCGGAGGCAACGGCGAGACCGCCAGCCAAAGCAGCACCAGCACCAGCGTTGGACTGGGACGCAAACGGCCCCGCGGCAAACGGATCCACCAGTCGATTCCCCATCTCATCAGGCGTCATCGCAGCTGCTGCACCGCCGAGGCTCGCACCTCCCCCGCCGAGACTCGCGCCCCCAAACGAGGTCTTAGTGGGTGGGGGCGATGGCGGCTGCACATGTCCAACCAGTCCATATTGGTACGGCTTGGGGGTATCATCAATATCCAACGAAAACCGTTTCTTGCGTCGTGAAGATGGCAGAGAGACATCAAAGTCCTTCTCGAAGATATCGTCCCATCGTTTTCTTCTCCGCCTGTGAAAGCAGACGCATCAGCTGAACGTTTTAAGCAGTGAGTCTTATCTCAAGATCGTCGAAATAGGACTGGCAGCAATCAACCCCAGACTAAAAACGCCACCAAAGTGACAGAAGCGCAACCGCGGGGCCATCATGTCGAAGCCTCCCAAAATTACTCCAACAGAGATATGATGAAACGGAGGCACCAGACAGCGACTTACAAGATAAACCATATGAGCGCAACGATCGCAATCAGGCCAAAGAACCCGCCCAACGCCCCACCAATAATAGGTCCCAGCTCACCACCCGAAATCCTGTCGTCCTCCTGCGTGTTCCCGGGATTTCCGCCCCCCGGCGTAACCGAAGGAGGTAGGGTGGTGTCGGTGTTGGTGGGCGAAGACGTGGGTAGTGGTGGAGGATCTGAAGGCGAAGGAGATGGAGAATTTCCAGGATCTGGCGTTGGGTCTGGGGAATTGCCTCCGCCCCCAGTGGTCCGACTGGTGTTGTTGTTGTTGTTACCGTTCCCGCCGTTATTGTCGTTCCCGTTGTCACTACCGTCGTTGGGATCGTCAGACGAGTCCTGGTTATCGTCTGGCCGATCGGGTCGTCGGATGGTGGTACATGAGGTGGTGAATTCGGTCCGGAAGGCGGTCGCAGTGGTGGTGATAGGAATAGTGATAGGAACTTGAGTGGTGATTATTTCTGCTGTTGGGTGATGCGATGTTGAGGAGGGGTGTGCGATAGACAGGAAAAAAGAGGACACGTACGCGGTTCGATGGTAGTGCTCAGAATCTCCGTCGTCGATATGCAGACCTCCACGTCTGAGCCCGGAACAGAAGCAGAAAGCAAGCAGGAGAACTCAGTCACTACAGACGTCTCGCCAGGGATAGTGGTGATGCTCTCTGTCTCCGTTGTGACCAGCTCCGTCAACGTCTCCAGGAGCGTCTCGGTCAGCGTAGGCCGCGTAACACAGCTGGTACTCATCGCTCCGATGAACGACGCGGAGGGAGAAAGGCAGGAGGTGTGGGATGACCGTTCAGAAAGACGACAATTGAACACAGCCTCAGAGGCCCGATAGTGTAATTCAAATTGTGCACATTTACAGCATCACCTCATGCGGCAACAGACAGATTTACAAAGTACAAAGGGGATTGCAGCATGCTTGGTAGTTTCCTAGTGCTTGCCTGTTCCATTCAGCGTTGGGACGGGGGGTATTTCTTTCTCAGCCTGCTCTTCCTCTTCTTCCTCTTCATTGTCGATGAGTCTCTGGGCTCGCTGCGAGGTGAAAGCGTCAGAGATACATTTCGTTGCGGTTATAAGCTAGAATCAGATCACCTTCATGGCCTCCGCCTCATTGGAATAATGCCTGCCTCTAGCACGCACAAACGCGGCATGCTTCTCAGCAGCTAAAATACCTTACTTGAGCAACATTCTTCAACGAAACAATGGCGATGGCCAAACTCACTCTCTTCGTCCATCTCCTCATCAACTTCCACCTCTCCACCTCTCTCGCCTTCACCTAGCTGGAGATTCTTCCTCGCTTCGCTAGGAAGACTGAAGCTGGTGCTCCGGCTAGACCCAGGCGTAGTCGGCCGAACCTGGGAGTCACTGGTGCTTCCTCCACCTGCTGAGCCAGGCCAGCCAGTGCTGGACAGAGAGGTACGGCGCGACGAAGGACCGGAAGCGTCAGCACCAGTAGGCGAAGGCGGGACTAGCTCATTGCCAGTGAAGTACGTAGGAGACTGAGCTCGCTGCGAAGGATGGATATAGTTGCCGTTCAGATCGAACGCTGGGATTTCTGGGTACGTTCGCACGACGGTGGTGATATGCCGTGGGGAGTAGAGTTGTCGCATGCATTCAGTTCCATGAATGGGGTTTTTGAGATGAGATTAGTGGGCAATGCGATCAGCATGGCTTATCCTCAGCTCGAGTCTAATTTCGCGAAACTTACCGCCATCGACCTCGTCTAGCTCGGCGTTGTATCGTACATATGGAGTCTTGGGTTCTGTGATCTTCATCAAGCTATCTTTCTGAACCTCCGTCAAAGCGAGGTTCTCCTCGTCCCATTGCAAATTGCTGCACTGTATCAATATCGGCACGATCGCCTGAGACGAGTGTTGGTAACATACTGATTTGGCGGTCCTGGCGAAGTCGCTCCTCCGTTCTTCAGTATACCCCTTGGCTTGGGTTGTGATGACGATCGAGGTAACGGGGAACGAGGACCATGTTCCTGGTGATCTTCAAGCGTCGATGTCGATGTCGACGGGTCTACATTCATCGTATCTTCACTAGACATATTTGTGGTGGATATAAGCGAGCTAGACGGCGATAATAGAGACGACGAGGCTGAGAGGGAGTGGTAACTTGGTGGTTGCAGAGAGGGAGTCCAATTAGTCGATGCCGTCAGCTGATAGGTGCCGTCTACGTCACGCGTAATGATATGCGAAAGACACGCCAAGGAAACGCGTCGGGGCGGCGCGATGAGACTCGGATTATCCTACTTTACGTCAAGGTACATGCTCATGTTGTGACAGATGAGAAATAATGACATCCTTCGTCAGTACAGATTAGCAAACTCCCAGATAAATGTCAGAAAAACGTCCTGGAAAAGAAAAGAAGCGAATCCTTCTTCTTGCGCTACCACCCGCGCTAGCTAGTCCTCCCACTCCCTTCAGTTGCCCCACCCTCCTCAGCAGAGCTACTTCCCCCACCAACCCCACTCGACATCAAACTCTCCCCAATCCGATCAACCTCTGCACTCAACAACACCGGTGCCTCCCCATACATCCTTCCCATCACATCTTCCGGACAATCCCTCCTATCCTGCGCCTCCTTATACCCCGGTGGCCCCCCACTCAGCTCATAGAGCGGCAGCATCTCCTTATCGTCGTACCACTCGTCGAACTCTCCATGGCACCGCGGGTTCAATCGTCTCGCCCCTCCATCGTCCCGGTCCACTGCCCGAGTGCCACGGCCACCCCCTCCACAGTAGCTAGGTCCCGGTATCTGCACGTTCTCCGCAGCGATAGGAAGCGCCGACCCCGGGAAGAGCGAGATAGAGTACAAGTGTGCTGGATGTGGCATGATCGCCGATGAAGCCGGATCTGGCGCAGAACGGCTCGATGCAGCGGACCAACGAGACCAATGGGCCAGAGTCGTCCGTGGGACGGTGGAAGGCCGGGTTGTTCTGGGGAGGGAGCGCACAGAGTTTGTACTGCGTCCTTTTCGCGGCCATGAAGACCAGAAAGGGCGGACGCTGACGAAATGACGTAAGGGGATGTCGTGGCGCCGTAAGAAGCGGATTCTGTTGAGACAGGGCGATGAGGGCGAGGACTGAGATTGTGGAGGGAAGAAGACATACCTGCGCCAGACGATGCCTGAGATGACAATAATCGCGATGATAGCGAACGCCAGTTCCAGGGCCAACTACATAGGTACGAGAGACGATATCGTCACACATCGAATGCACGATTGCAGTTGTATGTCGAACGCACCTTGGACGTAGCATCGATGCCAGGATACGAGTTGCCCGGGTTCTGTGTAAACGTAGGCTGAGACGTCGGGAAGAAGTCGCCCCAAGTGCTGCTATGAGGATCGGGTGTGACATCTGCTTCATTATAAGTTGGAAATGCCTGGCGTTTGTGAGGAGGAAGGGTTTGCGAGGGAGCGATAGTTGTGATGGAGGCCATCTGGCGTAGCGATGAAAGGGTCAAATGGCGAGATCCATGACTTGGTGGGTGGAGGCCAGGTTACATGTCTGACTTTTGGGGTTGAGCATGCAAACTTCGCCCGCCCAATCTTGCTGTCCCACGGTAACCGAGGACACCGGGCCCGGCACCATCCTCATCGTACACGGCAAAATGCTGAACACCAATGCATTAACCTGCAGACCGAATCGGAACACATTCTAAGCCCTAGGAGTCCATTCTCCCTCCCACTCCTCCACCTTCCTCAGCTCCCTATACTCCCAAGGCTTCACATGATGCAACACCACCGACTCCCAAGTAATCGGCGCCGTATCCTCCGGCTTCCAAACATCATGTCCCGTCGGCTCATGAAACCCCGCCTTATCCCTCACAATCTTCGTATCGCCTGCCCACTCACTCACCCACATTCCCATCACCACATCGTCGCTCGGAAAATGGACGTGGTGCGGGAGCTTCAATTTTGGATGATTTAGTCGCGATACGAGATGCGAAGACATGAGGAATCCGAAACCCATGGGGTAGGGATACCATTCTGGGCCTCGGTACTCCCCCTCCAGGAACACTTGGTCGTCCTCAACTAGATAACTGTTCGGGTCGGAGTCGGAGTCGGGTCTATGCACGAAATGGACTTTATGGCTCTGCATCTGCGCCCACATGATGCTCTCTTGCCGAGGCTTGAACTCTGGGTGCATAGTGCGAATGCGCAAGGCGAGCGCATGGATGCGAATGAAGACGTCCGTGTCGAAAGCGAGGAAGTAGTCGTATGTCTCGCGGTTGGCTTCGGCTGCCCAGCGGAGGACGCGCCATCGTTTTTCGGCCATTCGTCTGGGGTCTTCGTGCATGTCTAGAAGGACTATGTCGTTGTATTCGTGTATTTCCTGGAGGACGAGGTGGTCGTCGTGCGAGGCGGATGGAGGGGATGAGGCGAGGAGGAAGCGGTATGTGAAGGTGCACGCGGTGGTGGGGACAGAGGAGAGGATGTATTCCCGGATAGCATGGCGTTTGGCGAATTCGGAGGGATGGCTGATGATGCCTATTCTGAAGGACAATGGTGGTTTATCGAGACGGGGTGAGCTATGCCATTCAGGGCGAGAGTTCTGGGTGAGGAAGAAATGCGTTGGATCGAGAGTTCCGGAAGGCAGAGTGAAGTTGATTTCAGAGTATGATGAGTAGGGCTGGAGTTCTGGAGTAGGCTGCTGTGGATCATTGAAGTCCAGGGAATTGAAGGAAAGCGAAGGGATGTCCAGGAATAAAAGTGAGATGAAGACGATCACGACAAGCGCGGCCAGTACTTTTACGTGCCGACTTCGCATGATGGATCTGTGAAGAGGTTTTCCCGTCCAAGATTTGGGACGCGAAAGCAAGGTGAGGGAGAAAGGTAAGGAATACTAACAGGGCGCTCAACTCAGTGCACTCCGGGAAGATGGGACAGTGGGATCACGATCATTTGTTTTTGCAGCTTTTCGTTCAACAGGTAGCGTATCCAATCTGGGCTTTCTTGCTGGCACGTAGGCAGATGTCACGAGTAAGTCGATTTGCATGTACAGTCGGCGAAGCAACGTCGGTAGATTCTGACGACTGCCGAAAGGTTTGGGGCAAGGAACCGGGCGATCGGGCCATGATCCGCCCACCTGCAACTGGATGTGAGAAAACCAAACAAGCACAAACATTCGCAACGCCGTTCTTCAGCTTCTCTCCACAGTCCATCATGATCATGAATTCCATGATTCTACGCAATTATCAACGCTTGATATGCTGACTGTTGTCATTGAACCTCAAAAGGCGCTCTGCCTCCTCAGAACCAATGTACACTAAGGCAGGCAACGCAAACGCTACTCCTCGAAGCTCAGTCGGACCCTAGGACCAGGGCACCGGGGGTACGTCAATCACAGTCCAGCTACACAATGGAAGGGGCTCGGAATAGTAGCTAATCAATCTCTCAGTGTATCAAGACCCGCTTGCGGCGCCGCTCTCCCTGCGCAATAAAATGGAGATGCGCCTCGCCCAAAGACAATAAGAGATGTTCGCATCTTGTCATTTCCGATTCGTAATAAGCCCACGCGCGACTCTCCGGTCTTGAACCTTGCCTCGTTCCCTCAACCTCAATTGTTCTGAGCTTCAAGTTCCGCAAGACGCATGCCGCAATGTAATCATTTCTGGGCCAGCGTCAATGGCCAACTAGTGATCATTGCACCGTTGCACGGCTAATTGTGTCTGGGATCATGCTGTTGACAGCGCGACGCTTTTGTGTTTGGACGCATCCGCCGTGGTATAAATTCAAAGAGGAGACACGGAATGTTTTCCCCCAGCTAACGCCACCTTTACCACGTACCACTTTCTCAAACGAACACCAACAACACCGACCACCAACACCCACCCAACTAACTCGGATGGATACATTCACCAATCTTTTTTCGTTCTCGAACGAAAGCTTCTCAACCTCGCCAACGGCACACTCTCCAGTTGCGATTTCCTCGTCACTTATCTCGACATCGTCGTCGGAAATGGACCAGGAATCGAGCGACTCATCCGACCTTGCTGATTTCGAGAGGAGAGGCGCCGGCAGCTCCGCTACGTTTATGTGCATAATAGCATAAAGGTATCATCGCTGTTATTTCCAACTGGCATTTCTCTGACCACTATTCACCAGCAGACGCTCAATTTTGCCAGAACGCTATTCTCTCTTCCATACGACGACTCTCCTCGTGCTACCTGATTCCACTACCGGCCTGTCCCACAACTCCTAATACCCCGGGCTTCACCACGTCCCCTTCGGACCAACCACATCTCTCTCTGCGCTAACCTTCGGGGGGATCCCCACCTCCTAGGTCAGTCTGCATCCTTGAAGGTTCGTTGACCCTTCCGAGTCCTCATGATCACCTTCAAACTGCAGCAGAGCTTCCGGAAGTTGATCTTCCTTCCTCCGCCCATGACACCTTCCTCCCTTTTTGTCTTTTCCTTTTGTAACTATGTGTACTACGACACCCACGTTTACGCATCACCACGCATTTGTGTACCATCCTTGTTGTACACCCCGTGACACGTTCCTTTCTTTTCCTTTTCCATTATGGATCCAGACGCTCCTTGCTCTCATTTTAGTTTACATTTGTACCTCGGACTCCTGACTTCGCTAGGCGTCGCCTTGCTCACTGTGTATCATATCACTATTGAACATTTGTATCCTTTTTATTCGTCGATGATAGTTGATGTTACAATAACAACCTCGAATCCTGAGCGAAGATGATGCCTCCCAGTGGTTGCTACGGTGCCGCCGCTACAGTCCCTCTAACCCACTCCTCTCCAAAAACCACCTCTTCTCAATCGCCCTCAACGGAAGATACACCAGCCCAGAAACCACCAAAGCCACCTCGAACCAAATATCCCCCGTCTTCTCGGCGACTGGACCGACGAACCACACATGGTTGATACACGTTATCGCCACCCCCATACTCACCACCGTCGCAGTGACTGTACTGATACCGGTCGGCAGTTTTCCTGGCTTGTCCCACTGGGAGATATCGTAAGAGGAGAAGGTGCCGTGCCGGAAGACGAAGTGCTCGATGAGGATGATGGCGACAAATGCGGAGACCCTGTAGCTGATGATTGAGAGGAAATTGTTGAGAGTTACTTGGAAGCTGTGGGATCCCACGATGCCTAGCGGGATAACACTGCGCGTGAAAACACAATATGAGCATCAGGCATACTGGATGACTCTCGAGGAGGGACGTACATCGCTGTCACGAGGGTCGAGAAGACGCATCTCGGCACGCGCAACAGAACGGGGAGGAACGTTTGCATGCTGAGCGATATCGAGTAGACCGTTATGGCGACGTTGCTGACGAGACTGAGGCTCAGCACCACGACCAGGAACTTCCCGAAACCCCCCAACGGGCGTAGGACTGCGGCGAGCAGGCCACCGACGTTCCCGTTCACGTAGTCTTCGTGCCATTCAGCATTTTCCAGAGACGTCGCGCCAAACACAGCTCCAATGCAGAGGACCACGCCAGTCGGGGCGCAAAACTCCATGAACGCGACAAAGAACAGGCGCCAGTTGTTGCGAAAATATTATGAGATACAGAGTGATCGATATACGCAAAACCGGGGGCGATATCCACGTACGATGAGATGCCAGGCCGAATGCAGCATGTGAAGTCCATGCTCAACGGTGAGAAGCTCAACGTGAATCCAGCTAGGACCGATGCAAAAGACAACACCGAGACTGCACTTGCTGGCGCCACAGTAGGAGCATCCTCGAAATGCTTCCCTCCCAGACCGAGGGCGATGATTATGGTGATACACACAGGGATGCGGATCATTCGCCCGATCCAGCTGATAAACCTATAGCCGCAAAACGAGAGCTACGAAAGCACGAGAGCTTCGTGAGATGGAAATAGCTACGGGATTATGATGGTGAGACGAACCAAGAAGGCCACCAAGCCCATAATGACAATCCCGACTCTACAAATGCAGATGTGTAAATGAGAGGGACGACATCGAATAGACAGCCATCTACTCACGACCATGAGATATTGCCATCATCACGAGCATTGACTAACGTTTGACCACCAAGAATGACGCTTGGAATGCAAAACCCTGTCAATGTGACGGCGTTGAGAAGACCGGGCAGCATTGCCCCATAATACCTATTCGCACTATGAGAGTAACGCAAGAGCCAAATGAGCGCACGTCGTACCCATAAGAGTACCTAGCCTGCACCATCTGTCACAATCCGAGCTTTGGGCCCCATGATGTGCTGTCAGCTTCAGTCAGTGGGGTTGAGCCTGCGACTGGGAGAATGACCTCTCACAGGTAGGCGGGGGGGATTCCGCAAAGAGAATTGATGAATAAGATAACAAGACAAGAGTCCCGAGCACTCAGCCCAAAGGCAAGCGGGCCCAGCAAACCTGTAGAAATGCTAAAGATGCCCAACAAGTTGACGGGACGCGCTCTCTTGATGATAAAAGGCCAGACGTACGCTATGATGTTGATACTTGCTGAGACCCATATCCAGAAAGGGGTGCTACATCCAGAGTCGAGCCGCTCTTCCACGGGAACGGGTTGGATTCCTGACAGTCGGGGAGGTCAGAGAACCTAATGCGAGAGATAATCCAGCGCTAGAGTTGTTACCCCTCGTCTCGACTCCATGATAGTGTAGCTTCTTGTAGATTGCTCTGAGCCGCGAATACTTGGGGAGAAAAATCACTGATGATGGAGCGGCCTGAACAGGTTCTTCTTTAGAGAGGTCGCCTTTCTCCAAGGCGTCCTGGGGTCCGTGTCTTGCTGTCACGTCTTGAAAGTTGTTGGTCATGCTAGGAAAGCGGGTTGACGCGGTTTGCTTCTAAGTAGAAGTACCGTCGAGGAGGATCTTGTGTCCTTTTGTACACAAGCAATTAAGCTGATTTGTAGGAGCACTGTGGCGGTCTCGAGCGCTGGCTGTAGCACTTTACAAACTTCAGCTACTGCTTTCCTATTATGTGCAGATTATCATGTTCGACATGCTTCCACGTCCTGACTTGCCGAAAGATGTACCTTGCCTCTGGGTTGACGTGAAAATAGAACAGAGGCTTCCACACCGCTAAGACGACACGCTACGGCACATATGCAACCCCAAACGGATGGTCATCGGCAGGTCATACCCTCTTAGGGCAAAAGCAGGCTTGGCGAGGAAGTCTTGACCATCTGAGCGAGGCGCTCAACGTTGAGCGCTGAGAAACCGACAAGCTCGACAGGTTTCGAGTAGAACCACATGTGAAGGAATTGCAGAAAAGGAGGATGCTGTACTCAGTACATGGGACACAACACGTATTCATTATCTACGCATACGTTTCTTGAAGCGTTCCATGACCTGGACAAAACACAGAATGAGCACCGCGAAATCGGATTGAAAACAGAGTATCATACCGCTTCATCCGTAGCGGACTGCGCTTGGTTTGTATTGCGCTGAGGTCTGTCGTCGGACACTTGCATGCCCATAGCCTCCATCTTTGCTTCCCGAAGGATATCTGCATCAGTTTTCCCCTTCATGTTGGGCCGATAAACTGTAATCGCTCATAGTTAGACACAGATCGTGCAAAGCTGAGGGAAGCACTGACACCGATTGGCAGCTAAATGCTCCTCTCCCTCTTCCACGATTTTCTTCTTGTCAGCTCGAGCTTCTGCAATTGACTGCTTCGCTTTTTCTGTGTCTTCAATATTTCTCAGCCGCGTGCTTTATAACAAGGAGGTCAACAGGCTGAAGTAACGCGAATCATAGGTCGCTTACTCCATTCCCAGATCCACCTCAGGAATAGCGGTGAGCATTGAAGAGCTGTTGGTAACACTCCCTTCTTTGGCGGACTGCTTGTCCACCTTCCAGCGGTCGCCAATGTCGTAAAGAGCATCCTGAGGATCAGCAGGCTTGGTCGGTTCCTCTTCCTTTAGTCGCCCTCGGACTTGTAGGTTCTCCTCGATGTACGCCATCCTGGAAGGGTGTGGACAATCTGTTAGTGGAAAGAGAATGTAAAGGGGTCTGACACGAACATGTGCTTGTCTACGTCGAGGATATTCGTCTGGCCGGTGAAGTTATTCGACCTGACCGCTTTCCGCGCCCGGCTGCTAGCCTCGTCATCCTCATCGTCCAATCTGCATCGTCCAGAGAATTTAGTGGCTGAGGCGGCGGTGAGAACATCGTTTGACATACGTCTCATGTTGCTTGGTGCCCGGCTTAAGACCACCCTTCTCCTGTTCTTCCTCCTCCTCTGTCCGTCTCCTGCGTTTGGCAACGCCCTTGTTGAGCTTCAACGAATCTATGCCCTGCTTCGACTTGCGAATCCTCTGCAGCTCCAAGAGGTCAGCTATGCTAAGCGCTATCAGTCCATGTTCGTGAAGAGGCCGGATAAGAGAGGCTGCAAACACGAACCTGAGCTCTTCGCCCTCCTCGACCAAGGGCTCCGTCGGTTCTGTTGAATCCCCCTTCGGCGTATCATCGTCAGTAGGGAGTTTAGACCGAGCAGCAGTCGTTGGCCGAGTTCGTTTCTTGATCATGTTGAACAAGGAGACAGCAGTGAGCAGCAGGAGCTGGAAGTGTCTTAATGCCTTGAGCAAGGACTGAGCGATTCGGGGGCAAGTTGGAGGGTCGGGCTTCACCGCCACCCGATGTAGACTTCTCCTCTTCCCCTGATGTGCACAACACCGTCGAGCTCACACTTGCTATCAGCAGCTGGTGTTCAATGCGCTCGCTTTACTTCAGAGAGTACTGCAATGTCGATATCATTTGGGCTCACCAATTGCTCGCTCTGCTTGAAGCATCAAATACCATAATCTGCACTGGGCTCACCATGGGCCACTAGTGCTTCGGTCTGGCGAATCTCTCGCGCACCACCAAGTGCGCCCTTGTAACACAGGGATGTAACTCATGACTTTTGAAAGTCTAGGGTCCAACTTGGACTGAGTAACCCATCTCCTTGTTTCGTCTGAGTCCTCGCCCCCTTCACAGCAGCTCAGAGACAAGCATCGCCTTTCTAACTGTGTATAAATAAACCTCTGCTTGCACCGGAAATCTACACCAGACAAAGCTACCACACCTCTGGATTTTATGCACATTGCCCAAACAGCATTCAACCACCCACACCAACATCAACTATTCCCACCATGACCTGCAGCGAAGTATGTATGCAGAAGATCGAGGCTGCTATCCGTGTCTACATGAAGGCAAAGACGACGCCTGTCGAGGAGCCCTCCTTTTTCCACCACGTTTGTCGCACGATCCAGATGTTCCCAGTGCTCATTGTACGTTTTGTATCTCCCATTCTGCAAGATTTGACTGCTGACCACGAACGCCTTTATCCATAGGTCATTCTTGTCGCCATCTTTGTGACGACGATTGTGATAGATCTCAAGGAGGAGAGGGTCGAGCGCCGTGCCGTTCAAGTCGCCGCACCTGTCCTCGTTCCACATGTAGTGAAAGAGGTCTTTGACACAGAGGTTGCCTCTTTCAGCTCTGACTCCGAGACTGTCGTCGAGTCGGACAGCGCTGAGGAAGTCACTGACGTGAAAGGTTCGTCCCGTCTCTCTCTGAACCGTGACGCTCTCGCTGACGCATGTCCTTCTCTCTCAGTACGCCGCGTATCGTTGCCCAGAGCCGTCAAAGGCGTAACGACTGCCCGCCGCAAGATGAAGCCTACCAAGGGGACGAAGGTCAACCCCACTGCTGATGCTACCCCGGTCAAGCGTAATTTTACCAGCATCAAGGAGAAGGCACGCTCATTGAGGAGATGGAGCGTTTGAGAAATATAGCCCCACATATAGCGCGATACCTTGTCTACTCTTCATGCCTTTCTTCTGTTATAAACCTGCACAAATCCCAACTTTTGTTCCTCTCTTCACATCTGCTGAAGGCTTGTCTGAGAAGTCAATAGTTTTCGTTACTAATACCTGTGATATATTCAATTATATTCATCGCTCTAAGACCGTACCTTTCCTGCAAGCCCAGGAGCAACTTTATCGTGAGGTTTGCCCCCTTTCCCTGTAGACCTAGTTTACAGGAGGGCTTCGATGGGCGCTTGATTCCAAGGCACTTCTCAAATGGCAACTGTGCGATTGGGCGGCTCTCCCGGACCGGAGTGTTTTTTCTGGATGCGGCCGACTCGGAATTTGTGGACGAAAGCCTCGACGCGACATCGACGATCCACAGTTCTCTTGACCGCCTCTCATCCCTTCTATCTTAAACGCTCAGCATCTGCTGTACTTGCTGCCCACTTAGACCAGCTTACTAGACCCTCCACTAGAAACTTCACCACATCCTCTGCCGGGCGCCAAAACCAGCTGATGGAAGTCTCCCGTTCGCATACTCCCCCTTCTGACGTCGAGTCCGCGGCGAAGAAACCACGACTTGACGATGGTGTGGCAGACGTCGCTGCTGTTGCCGCAGAATCATCTAGCTCTGCTCACGCGATCCCCAACAGCAATGGCGAACCACCGAAAGCAGCAGCACCGGCTGCATCTAGCAAAGCTACCAGGCGGGCACTGCGAGTAGCCCGCCAACGCGAGCGGGAACGGAAGATCCTTCCAGAGGCTTGCTCCTCTGAAGATGTGCTTTGGCACGACGTATTGGACGTGGTCGGCAAGGAGTATGCTGATGCTCAAATCGAAGCGGGGACAGAGTTCGATACGCCATTCAGCTACAGGGATCAAGTGAAGGTTCGCGTAAAGTCGCTCGGCATGGGTGGTGTTGGTGTGGGTATTGTCGAAGAAGACGAGGGAGTGGTCGGCAATGGCGCGTCAGAGCAGGACGTAGATATGGAGCACCAGTCGAAGATAGCACGACGGAAGCACTGGGCGGTCCTGGTCCCTTTCGCTTTACCTGGTGAACTCGTCCTTGTCCGTGTGTATCGATCACATCGACTCCATTCTATGGCGGACTTCCTCGAGATCCTCGAACCGGCTAGTCCTCTTCCCGAAGTCAACACACATACCCCATCCCCGTCGCTGACCCGGAACGACGATCTGGTCCGCTGCCGCTACTTCACCAAGTGTGGCGGATGCCAATTCCAGATGGTTCCTTACGACGAACAGCTGGCCTGGAAGCGTAGCTCCATCGTGAGGAGCTATCAAAGATTCAGCGGGCTCGACATGGCGGGCTGGGATGGTTCGAATGCTGGCCCATCGCTCCCTCGGGTTGCGGAGACCATTGGAAGCCCTCTGCAGTATGGATACCGAACAAAGTTAACACCCCACTTCGACAAACCACCGTCAACCGCCAAGAAAACCGTCGCTCTCGAGCAAGCGCAACGACAGGCGAACCTGCAGCCTGGGCCCGACGCGGCTGATACTGCCGAACAGGACCCAGACGAAGTGCTTGTGCCTTCGTTCCTGAAGATTGGATTCAACGCGCAAGGGTCGAAAAACGTGATGGACATCGAGGAATGCTCGATTGCAACGCCTGTGATCAACGAAGGAATGACAACTCTCAGGAAAATGGTGGCAAGGTAGCTAAATTGCCAGTCATCGTTACAAACGCCGCAGAAAGGTTAATAACCCCTCTAGGAATATCCTGAATTACAAGAAAGGTGCTTCGCTTCTGCTTCGCGACTCTTTGGAAGGAACCTCCGACGAGAGCAAACATATCTGCGTCACCGAACCGAACAGCACCATAACCGAGCGCGTCGGCCCAATGCTCTTCACCTACCCTGCTTCCTCCTTCTTCCAAAACAACAACGCGGTTCTCCCAGAACTAGTCGGCTACGTCAAGGACGCTATCTTCCCACCAACAGCACCTGACAGCCAGCGTCCAACCCATCTCGTCGACGCGTACTGTGGCTCCGGCCTATTCGCAATAAGCCTCGCGCCGCACTTCTCCGTCGTATCCGGAATCGAACTCTCCTCCGCCTCCATCGCCAGCGCCAGGAAAAACGCAGACCTCAACCGGACTCACCGTATACCTGGATCGGACCCTGCTACCCCACCCATCCCAGCCTCCACCTCGATAACCTTCGCCTCCGGTACCGCGCACACAATCTTCACATCCGTCACCGACTTCCCTCGGTCGCAAACCGCGCTAATCATCGATCCGCCGCGAAAAGGGTGCGATGAGAACTTTCTGCAGCAGCTCGTGAAGTTCGGTGCGGGGACTGTGGTGTACGTGAGCTGTAATGTGGTCACGCAGGCGCGGGATATCGGGTGGGTATTGGGTAGGGATGTCGGGGAAGAGGGAGAGGGGAAGAGGAGGCGGTATGAGGTGGAGAGCCTGAGAGGTTTCGATTTGTTCCCCCAGACGGCGCATGTGGAGGGCGTTGCGGTGTTGAGGTTGCAGGATGTTGTCGAGTAATGGGTCCGGACGGGAGATATACGAGACGACGATGTTGCGCAAGTCCAGTGGCAATCGCAGCCCTCTTGGTCGACCTTTCCCCGACCCCGTCGTCGCTGCGCGCAGCCTCGCGCTCTTAGGGAAAAATCCCTCGCCATCAACGAGCATGCCTATGACGAGTGTTCACTCCTTCGAGATTCTGGAACCCTAACGAGAGCAGGAACTGCAGGAGTTCTATAACCCAACCTGTGGGTGCTAGATCAAGCTGGTGCAGTACGAGCGATGACTCGAGTACCCAGTATTACAGCCTCTGTGATTGGCGGAGTGTACATATGATGCGGTCGTAGCTGATCATCGTTTTGGAATGCGAGCTTGATGTGACATACTCCCTGCTGTAGAACCTGTGCTGAGCCCTGACCCGTTCTCACGCGCAAGAGTGACAATTGGTGGGATAAAACGCAATCGATTAATGCAGCCCAAGAGATAGTATTGAAAGAAGAAAAATGGTAGTGCTATGTGTGGGTTTATCAAACGCTCCATCTCCTCAACGAGCGTGCCTTATTGGTCAGGCTAGATTTGAAACTAGAACGCTTCGGCACAGACTCCTGAGCGGTGGTGGAACTCTTGCCTGGGAATCGGAAGGTGCTCAAATCAGCGGCAGTGATGGAAGACTTCGACTCCTTGGCAGGCCTGATCTTGCGGCAGACGGTCTTTACGCCTTTGACGGCCTCGAAGAACGATCCGCGGCGCGCTGTGAGAAGGTGTTTTGTCAGCGAGGGTGCAGCGGTACAGAGGGAGTGTAGACTAACCTTTTACGATAGTGACTTCATCAGTGCTGTCCGACTCGATGACAGTCTCGGAGTCCGAGCTGAAAGAGGCGACCTCAATGTGGGACACGTATTTCACCTTCTGCGGAACGACGATAGGCGCGGCAACTTTAAGAGCGCGGCGCTCGGCGAGCCTCTGCTCCTGCTCGCGCCTCTCCTCCTTGCGAAGTATCAAAATTATGAGCCAACCGATGCCGCCAAAAGTGACCTATGGGAAGAAAGGGAGGCTCAGCCGTCGAGTCCAGGAAGAGTGGGAAACATGGCACGTACAAGGGCCAGTAACGTCATGATCGTCTCGTAAACTTTAACGTTCATGGTGGGAATAGTTGGTGTTGGTGTGGGTGGTTGAGTGCTGTTTGGGCAATGTGCATAAACTGCAGAGGTGTAATAGCTTTGTCTGGTGAAGATGACGCTTCAGGTAAGGATTTGAGGTGCAGGTAGAGGTTCTTCTATACATGGATAGAAAGGCAATGCTTGTTTCTGAGCTGTTGTAAAGGGGGCGAGAACTCAGACGAGACAAGTAGGAAGTTTACTGAGTCCAAGGTCGACCCCAGGCCTTCCAAAATCAGGACTTACATCTCTGTGTTACACGCCTGTGTTACCGGAGTGCACTTGGTGTACAAAGCCTATGCGGGACAGAGCAAGTCGGTGATAGCTATCCAACTTGTTGGTGTTTCGAGCCGAGTGAGCGACCGTTGAGCGCAAAATATGTCCATCTTAAAGGTGGCCCTTCCAGCAAAGGAGCGAGTGGGATAGACGTCAGCGTGAGGGAGGCCCACTGACTGAGAATTTGAGCAGATCAGGGGCAAAGGGGAAGTACACCGGGTGGCGGTGAAGCAAGACCTCTCAACTCGGTACGGGCCTCCCCCCGCGAAAGATTGTTGCTCGAGCGAGCCCGTGCACTTTATTGCAATGGTGATCCAATAGTACAGTTCTGCTCTGGTAGGATTACTGTGAACATACCCACTGCTCGAAATCACGTAGCACTCGCACCGCGCGCCAAGTTCGAGCGCATAGGTCGGAGGCCAATTGCCTCTGCAGACGAAGTTGACCGTGGATCCCAGCTTTCACCGTTCTCTGGGACGTCTTCCTGGTTCGCGAGGAGAGCGTACCCATCAGGCTCCCGTCCTCTGGCTGATTTAATTCGACTCATGGCCGTGGAGCCATGTATCTCTTGTTCGACATCAAGTTGGTCGAGGTCCCAAAAGCTAAGAAAGCGCGATAAGTGCGAAGGCCTCAACAACGGAGAGGATAACCTACGTCCACAGAAACACGACACCAGTGATCCAAGACGCGATAGCGAAGGTACCGAATAGCCACCCGAACATGTTCTCTGCGTTTAGTTTGGTAAACGCAAAGTTAAGGACGCTAGCCAGGGCGGCCTGAAACTGAGAGAACGCCATTACGACTGATTTCATGCGTGCAGGTGCCTGGACAATGGATCGCAATATCAGCTCCGCGCCCTTGTACACTCTCAAAGAGCAAAGGCCGATGGACATACCTTGGTAAACGCATACTCAAGCGCAGTAACAGCCGCAAAGACCTCCGCCAACCCCACCAGCATATAAGGCCCAGCGATAACCCACACGTTAATGTTCGCTGGATTGGGCAGTCCGCCTTCTGTCTGGCATTTGGACGGCTCATTGTCGTGACAAGGAGACTCCTGGTAGATGAAGTGCTGGAGCACGCCCGCATAGACCATGGCTATGCCAGCAACAGTGAACCCGGCGAATATGCGTTTGATAGGAGAGAATTGAATGCCTCTTTTTCGAAAGTAGGGATAGACGATCTTCTCCATTAGCGGGATGAGAATGATGATGGCGATGGGGTTCAGATTCCTGTGGGACGTGTCAGGTCGGAATGCAGGCGAAGGAGAGAGAGAGCAAAGATTTGGCCTGGTCAACGTACTGAATCACATCATTGGGCGTCCCGTTCAGCTTCATGGCTGCAGCCATCGTAGCGAGATTGCCGTCAATCTGAGAATAGCCTGATGTGAGAAATATGAGCCAAAACACAATGTATAAGACATGAAGCATCCCACACAGCCAGAACACGGGGAAGAACATGAAGACGGCACATGCACTGCACGTCCTGGCGACTTCGTTGACAAACTGATCATCCCAAGTGATCTGGTGGGAGGCAGTGACAGTCAGCCTTAAGGTACAGCGCTGCTAGAGGGGATGTCGGATGCCGACGAACCATTTTGGGAGTCCTAGTTTCAGGATAATGGCTTGGCTTGGCGGCATCCCAGAACTTATCGCTCTTGATGGTGAGATACGTGTGCATGGGGTTCCAAGAACAAGCAGGCGCCATAGCCGTGCGGATGACTCGGAATGTCTGCAATGAGTAGGTACGTATTAGTCGTTGTGCAGGCGGGTAGGCTGTCTAGCCGGAATCTGAGGCTTACGTCGGGTAGGATGGAACCGTCTGGTGGAGTGAGAACATACTTGTTCCTCCCCATCGCCAGAACCACAGGAACCAGGGCAAAGATTACGGTAGGCACGAGGAAAGCAGACCAGTATCCATGGTCACGGGCGAGGAATGCTGCTGACACCGAACCTGCAGCACCGAAGTTTATAGCAGCGTAGAAGTCTGAAGGCCCGAATGAGATGAGCTAGTGAAGGAATCAGCAAGAAATGCAACTCACAGAGGTATATGGACTGTATCGTCAAAGAAGGGGAGAACACGACGGTTTCTCCGGATGGTAATATCTCTGATGAAGAGAGCGTTAGAATGCACAAACAGAGATTATTTGAAGCTTCGCGAAATGGGGTCCACCTTTACGAAGCTTTCCGGTATACTGTTCTGCAATGAGTGGAGATACGTTGGCTTTGATTGCACTATCGCAAAAAAGAGCCGCTCAGCCAAACGCACGTTCGGCGTTTCTGTGGTGGACGCACCCGGCACCGAGCCCCATGATAATGATAGAAAGCACCAGAAGCAGTACTGCGCCGTCGGGATTCTCGAGTGAGTCTGGGAAAGCTGACCAGACGAGTATGATATGCCCAAACCTGTACTCTGGTCAGAGAGGCGCGCGTGCTGGGTCAACATGGAAATACATACAGGCAAACGAATGAGAAGACCATGATTGTCTTGTACCGTCCCCATCTAGTGTCCGCCAGAATAGCACCAATCCACGGGGTGAGGTATAAAAAGAAGGTGTTGAACTGGCAAGATTGTAGTTCAGTCAAGCACGTTTAACCGCTGAAACAGCTGGAACACGTACCGTTCCTGGGTTTGCTGAGTGTTGAACACGGAGACTCTTTAAGAGTATAGCTCACTGATTGTAAATGCCTTCTGCTGGCCCTGGCCTAGTGCACCAGCAATGCCGTTTTCACGATCATGGATTACTCTGCCGTCCTTGGAGTCTAGAGGAAGCGGAGCGCGAATGTAGTTACTGTATAAGTTCGTGGTCCCGTAGTAAGACCATCTGATACAGAGACATCATGAGC
This sequence comes from Pterulicium gracile, assembly GCA_004369125.1. Taxonomy (NCBI): domain Eukaryota; kingdom Fungi; phylum Basidiomycota; class Agaricomycetes; order Agaricales; family Pterulaceae; genus Pterulicium; species Pterulicium gracile. The sequence goes on from ML178828.1 coordinate 520,226, forward strand.
TCGCGTAACTCTTTGCCAGAGGTTTGAGGAGATATCTCACCGCTCAGCAAACTCCACAAACACAACTAACCAGGCTGATGTCGGTAGTCTATCGGCGACATGTCTGTACGTGTCTAGATCCTCCTGTGTAACGCCTTCAGAACCTTCTATGATATCGGCCTTGTGGTTGCTAGTTTCCAATAGTTCCCGAGAGCTGCGAGCATTCTTATAAGCGTTATTTGCTGCGCCGTTGAACTGGTCGGCCATTGGAGACCAGACAACGGCTGGAGGTAGAAGCGAGTTATTTAGCGCCCGTAGCTGGACAGCCACCCCCACATTGTGCCTGTCACGATCACGACCACCCACCCAGTTGCCTCGCCGTCATCTCTTCCACTGTTCCTCAGCCTCATCTCCTCCCACGATGAGCTGCCAGCACCACTTCTCTCATCCAGGAAACTACAATATTCATAGAAATAATGACTCCAAGAACAACGACAATCAAGCCGGTTACCCCGTTCTCAATGCAGGGCCCGGAGCCAAATGGATTAAGCACTTGACCAGGGATCGTCTGGACCGATTCACTGGTGGATTGTACAGTGACAGCAACCTCACCTCGATCCTCTTTACTCACAAACTCGATAACGACGCGCATGTGAAGCTACAAGTATGGAGCGCACCAGGATTGACGAAGCCTAGCTTCGAGGAAGCGATGAAGCAGACCTTCAAGCCCGCGAAGAAGGGCGACTCGTTCGGGCCCAGTTGGGTAATTCGCGCTGAAAGCTGTATGTCTATCGTCATCGCCTAACTACATATCTATAGACGAACCATTGGTGGAAGGTGTCCCTCAAGATTCCCACTTATTGGGAGCAGTACGAACGAGTGCAGTGTGGGTTTCTCACACCCCAGGCGTGCGCTAATGTGCTGAGCTTACTCGATGCTAGTTGAATTCGACCCAGGTTGTGAAGCAATGGTATTCACCACGGACGGAACGCCACTGCAGGGCAAGTTCATCGTAACTTGGTGAGACCCGGCAGCATCTAATGTACTCCCGCTTATTCAGGTATCACCGGAGGCTTTGGAGGTGACCGACGAGTCGAGTACATCATCCCCCGCGAATCCGTCCTCAAAGGTAGCATCGACTTGGTCCTTGAGTCCACTTGTAACGGCATGTTCGGTGTTCCTTGGAATGGCGATACCATTGCGCCACCAGATGTCAGTGGTCTTGCCGGCTTCCATTGCTTCTGCTCTTCATACCTATTGACGCGGTTTACGATTCCAGATGAACCGGTTCTTCCGACTGGCTTCTGCCGATCTCGTAGTGCCAAACATGCCTGCCTGGCACCTTCTGTGGGATTTCACCACCCTAAAGGAGCTCGCTTCGACACTCCCAGGCAACACTCCTCTTCAGAACCAGGCTATCACCGTCGCCAACGAAATAATGAATGTTTTCGAGCACGGTACCGCCGCTGACGTCGAGAAGGCTCGCAAGCTCGCCGAGCAAGTGTTCGGAGAGGGTTGGCAGGACAAAGGAGATGGCGTGTACAAGGAAGGCACTGGGGAGAAGAGGATCTGGGGTATTGGGCACTGCCATATCGGTACGTGCTGTGACGTTGAACTCTAGCATGGTGCCCGACGAGAAGCTCCTTCTAGACACTGCTTGGCTATGGCCTTACCACGTTACGCAGCAGAAAGTTGCTCGCTCATGGTCTACCCAGGTCGACCTTATGAACCGATACCCCGAGCATAGATTTACTTGCAGCTCGGCGCAGCAATACAAGTGGCTAGAGCAGGTCAGATTCCCATTGGCATTCACCTCTTTACTTCGACTGACGTTCTGCACAAATACAGCTCTACCCAAAGTTGTTCAAGCAAGTCGCCGAGAAGATCGTTGAGGGCAAGTTCCACCCTGTCGGCGGCTCTTGGGTCGAGAACGATGCAAACATGCCCTCTGGGGAGGCTCTCGTTCGTCAACTGCTCTACGGCCAACGCTACTTCCAGAGTCGCTTCGGAGTTCGCTGCCAGGTTGGATGGCTTCCGGACTCTTTCGGTCTAACGGGAGCGCTGCCTCAGATCCTCAGAGGCGCTGGCATGAAGTGGTTCTTCACACAGAAGCTGAGCTGGTGAGTGAAGTGTATGTCTTCTCTGAATCATCTGCTCAATCGCTGTCATTAGGAACAACATGTATGCCCATCCCGTTTGTTGGACAGCATTCGCATTGTGCTGACGTTGCCATCCGTGTAGAAACAACTTCCCCCATAGCACCTTCAACTGGGTAGGTATCGACGGCACGCAGGTTCTCTGCCATATGACCCCAGTGGATACATACACTGCTCAGGCTACGGTTGGCGACGTGAACAAGGGACTTACCAACCACAAGGTACTTGCATTTCTCTCCTCCACGTGCAACAATACTGAGTCTTTGGATGTATTGCAGAACCTGGAGTCCTCTTCCGAGTCTTTGCTCGTCTTTGGAAACGGCGACGGCGGAGGTGGTCCACTTCCCAAGATGTTAGAGAACGTACGACATCGTTCCCTTCTGGTTTACAAGCTGCTGATCATTCGCATTAACGTTAGCTTCGTCGCATCAGGGCAGTGACGAACACACATCGAGAACTGCCGCCGGTCAGCATGGGTCATTCAGTGGATGAGTTCTTCGATGAGCTGACCCAGAGCTCCGGTGGAGGGAGCAAGCTTCCCAACTGGTTACACGATTTGCCTGTCTTGATCTGGTGTCCGTGAGGCTAATTCTTCTATCATACTAGGCACGGAGAGTTGTATCTCGAGTTCCATAGGGGTACATACACCTCTCATGGTGAGTTTCGAACGTGTGTATACGGTTCAGCAATTGACTGACAAGGGTGAGTAGGCTCTATCAAGAAAGGCAATAGGCACTCGGAGATTCTGCTGCGCGATGTAGAGGTACGTGGCAGTTTTGCCTCACACACGGCAAAAGACTCATGTGTTCTGTTGAAGAACATCTGCACGTACGCCTCGTTGTATGTTCCGAGTAAGAAGTACGCATACCCAAAGGCGACAATCGACGACTGCTGGGAGAAGCTCCTTCTGAACCAATGTACGCGCCTTCGGCACTGTGGCACGCTTCGCATTAACGCTTTTGCCACCAGTCCATGACGTTCTGCCGGGATCTGCAATGTTTGTGGCTACGTCGCTCATCTTCGTGCTGTCCTCATTCATTTTGCTCACTTAGTGGGATGGTTTACGACGACGCCGAGAAGCTATACGCTGAGATCACCAAAGACGGCCACAAGATGCTCGACGATGCCCTCAATGTTCTCTTCCCAGACTCCGTATCCCTGGACCAGCTGTCCTCGAAGCAAGGCTTTGCGCTTGGAAAGCTCATCGCATACAACACCACACCGTTCTCCAGGAGGAAGATCATCGAGGTACCCATGACGGGTGCCGTCGTCAGCAACTCAAACCTCAAGTCAATGGTGGCTCAGGTCTCTGGCAATGGACGCAGCGGCTATGTGATCATGGATTGCGCGGACGCAAGTTCCAGTGGCTCTAGAATCGGCTCCCCGCGAGCTTTCGACGATACTGAGTTCCCGCCCGCTTTTGGTTCGTGATATTTTCCGGTCCTTGTGTCTACTCGTGCTGATTAAAGCTATCGTTGCCAATAGCTCTCACCAACGGAAAAGACCACTTTGTATTAAAGAATGGGATTGTCCAGCTCACTATCACTCAAGGAAGGATCACAAGCCTGCTGGATTCTCGCATAGGGTGTGTACTTCTTGCGATCACTGCTTGCCGACAGAACGTTGCTTATAATGACTCTGAAGGCGCGAGCTCATCGCACCAGGTAAAACTGGTGGCTTGATGGCCTTTGAGGACAAGTAAGTGGCTTTGGAACCCTCGCTTCGCCTGCAAGCCATAAATAACTGACTTCGTCTGCCTAGGCCACTGTACTGGCCAGCTTGGGGTAAGCTCCTTATCAACGATACCTAAGAACATCGGAGCTGACATTACCCTGCACAGACGTGGAAGTGTATCATCTTGAAACTGCGAAAGAGCTCTCGTTTGATGAGGTCACCGTGGTCGCTCAGGGCCCACTCCGAGCTTCAGTGCAGGCTAAGCTCAAGTATGGAAAGAGCACGATCGTAGTCACAGTAAGTGCACATGTTGAACCACATCGTTGTCTTGGAAAGCTCACCAGAGTTCCTTTTCCAGATCTCCCTGGATGCTGTTCCCGGTAGGTTTCTTTTGCTGCGGTGTTATGAGGAGTGCTGATATGTATGCTATTCACAGCCACTACGAAGGCAGACTCCTGCTCTATGTTCACCTTCGATGCTGAAGTTGATTGGAGACAGAGGAACGAGTTCCTGAAATGTAAGCCACATTCACTATATCTCCTTTGCTGTCAGGCCTCCCAGCTCTGTACTCACCTAACCCTTGCGCGTTCAATCTAGTCTCTCTGCCTCTGGACCTCCACAGCGATAACGCCACGTACGAGACTCCTTTTGGATGGGTTCAGCGGTCGACGCACAAGAACACTTCATGGGATCAGGCCAAATTCGAAGTCTGCGGGCACAAGTATGCTGACTTTAGCGAGTATGGCTACGGCGTGGCCATACTTTCCGAATCTAAGTATGGCTTCTCCTGCCGCGGCAATGTTTTGAGCATCTCGTTGCTACGCTCCGCCACCGCTCCCGATGCCGAACAAGATCAGGGTACGTCAACAATGGTTCTGCAAGACCCAGGACTCATAATTGTCAATGCTCTATCTCCACAGGCCACCATCGGTTCTCGTGGGCAATTCTGCCTCATCAAGGAAGCTTCCTGGAGTCAGACGTTCCTCAAGCCGCGTACTTGTTCAACTCTCCTCTCTATGGTGAGTGCAGCCCATAGGGTAGACAGCTGCGAAGGGGCTAAACTATCTTTTCACCCTGTCAGTTCGTTGTACGCCAAACGACTCTGAGCCTGCATTGGTTTCCCCTCCCCTCCGCATTGGCGGAGCTCCCAACATCATTCTGGAGACTATCAAGCGCGGGGAAGACGACGATTTTGCGAGCGATGAGGGGAAGACCGTCATTCTCAGATTGTACGAGGCCTTTGGAGGACACGGGCGTGCAGGTCTACTCTTGTCGCCGGCTCTGGATGTCGAGAAGGCCTTCGAGACCAATCTTCTGGAGGACCACGAGAAGGAGCTCAATATCCAAAGCACTGCGGATCAAGGAAGTAACGCGATGACCATACCACTGAGCTTCAGAGGCTTCGAAGTGAAGACCGTGAAGCTTATCTTGGGTAAAGGGAAGACGCTTCCTGCAGGGTATGTACTCGTTTTTGTCCTTTTCCGCGTCTTCGAGATTCTTATCTGTTCACTGTAGACAGGACCCGACGAAGAGAGAAAGCTGGGTAACAGTCTGAGTCGACGGATGCATGAAAGGGACAGCAGAGGACTTCGGTCGTTACTTTCGGTCGTTGATGTACTATAGAAAGCAAACTGTGTGTGTGCGAGCACTTGTAAGTTGTAAAATAGGAACCAAAACCTTGACTAGAAATTTCGCGAGATCGCCGCAGTCTCGCTGCCCAAGGTCTGCAGCCTCACTGCCACCAAACACGGTCACAACACCCAACACCGAGCAACCTGTTCGCCCAAACTCTCGCTTCCCTGCAAACCGTCAACTTTTACATCACCACGCCTCTCGCGCGCTCTAACGTTTTCCAGACCCCGACCCAGCTTCTGCTCTCATTGTAGCTTGAATCCCTCCAGCATGGCGGCACAAGACTCCCATAAGACACAGCAAGCAGTATACAATACAAAAGGTTTCATTCTCCCTGCTGGCGACGATGACGCTTGCCATTGATTTGAAGCAGGTGTGTACATGGGGAGGATCTAAGGCTGTACTCGAGCTTCTGCAGCTGAGCTCGAGCGTGATGTTAGGATCAGCAAAATGAAGGCGTCGACGAGCGCACACAGGCAATCGAGTTTGGCGGAGATACCGGTGGATCCGAGGTAGAGCTCGCGCGCGAAGAAAAGAATACGAATATCTCAGGTATGCGACAGCAACTCCATGTATGCGCTCAAAGTATCTGATCCCCACACACCATTCCTCCTGGGTACTGCGAGTCAAGATGGGGTCCCCCCCGCGCCGGCTCGTCTTCCTCCGAAAATGACCCTCGACGAATTCTGCAAGCTCTATCAAATCTCCAACGCGGCGAAAGAGAAGCTCGTGCGATTCAAAGTCGCTGGGCCGCACGCCCTTCGCTTCCTTTCCGACGACGTCTTGAAGGCGACTGCGTTTTTGCACCCGGCTGAGACCGCGGACTGGCGGGATTCGCATGAGCGCTGGATCCATGGGATCGATCCCTGAATTCCAAATGCCTCATCACGTTACCTCCTGCTTATGTCTAATGTGGCTGAAATTTTGTGCCCCCTGTCCTCCCTGGCCCTTGACAGTGACCCAACTTTGGACCCAACCTTGAACAGTTCTTGACCTTGCTCCGTGAAAGCTCAGCGCTCTAGACTGCAGAGTACTTACAGGTCACTTTCCCGTACGCCGCAGGGGAAAATATATCCCACGCTTGACCCTCGTGATGGGCCATCGCAGATCTCATCTTCTGCAGCTGCACTCCTGTGTCCACCCCTACTTAGGCCTTACAGGCCTTACTAAGTACAGCGACTTGCATCTTTTCCGATGCGACGCTTGGCAATCACCAGGAAGTACGTCTCCTCTTGATTTTCCTCATGTGCGATCATGCGGGTCGCCTCTCAATCGACGTCTCTCAGTAACAGCGGCAGCTTCATCGCGGACAACGTCCCAATCTCTGCATCACAAGCTACAAGAGCACGCCGTTCAACCATAATTACTCTAGTGCTTCTGGTCCTCCTCCTAACAACACCAGAAGGGCTGACACCGTAAATCTCTCTCAAGCCCTCACGTCCGTTTGAGCCGCACCTCCAGTTGATTCTGAACTATTTTCTTAAATCACTTCGCGATGTACACATGTCGTCACGGTGCTCGCAACAACGCACTAGTTTCCATAGGAAATAAACGTGCTTCTCCTTCGTGGAGAATGTTCTTGACCAGGACACGCTGTTTTATGAGGTTTCATGTCAGAAGGGTTGAAGTCGCCGGCGCCATGAGCTCAAATCAGTCAATTCACTGTCGATGTGCATGGCTGCAGTTGCGATCTTTATAGTAGCTACAGTAACCGGAACTACCGATTTCTGAGTGCTTCTCACCGCAGCTAAGCACATTATGCTGGAGGGAAGAGCAAGAGGAAGAGTAGGGTCTCAATTGTGATCTTTACTTGTCTTGCCTCTGTATCATGATGAACTGCTTGCGGCCATTGTTTTGTACATCCACTCTCGATCGCAGGCTCCCTCATACGCCCGGAGGGTTAGGTTACGGTGTATACATAAACAATTCTCGACGGGGTTCTGGTCCGTAGTCGACAGACGTCTGAGTTGCGAATGTTTCGAGTTGTAACCAATTGATGACAGAGCCCAGCGGCGTAGTCAGGTTCGCCCTGAGGGGCCCTTAACTATGACTAGCTATTTCTGTTCAAGTTAATAGTGGTGTTGAGTGGATTGTCGAATGTTTGCTTTCTTGGTATCAGCTTTGCCTATTGTCCGCTTTGCTGCTTCGCTTTAATGCTATCTTGCTTTGTCACAGTCGGGACTGATCAGTCTGAGTTACTAGCATGTGCAGTTGGGCTCAGGTACGATGCCGAGCTCGTTTTGTCTGCATTTCCGTCGAGGTGACTGTGAACATTCTTCGAGGCTGAGCGCGCTTGATCTAGGTGGGCAATCGTCTCGCAGATAGTTCTCGCGTCAAGGCAAGGGTTTAGCAGAGCAATCGTAAGGTTATATATACGGTACAATGGGTATATCGCGATCTACAAACGAAAATAACACCTGGATGATATCACGATACGGCTGCGGTACTAAAGCTAGCGTATCAAGTCTGCTGGAACAGCCCAAGAGTGTGCTGCCCCCCACAGGAGGCATGAATCGCTTTGAACGCACCTCCACCTCTGGGTCCGCGAACAATAACGCGGGGAGTGTCCACCTCAGTGAGCTCCCCGCACCCCAGTTCCCCTTGAGGTCCTTGACCCCAGCTGTACAGAGCCCCATTCTCAGTGACAGCCAGATTAGAACGTTGGCCAACGCTGATCTGCACGATAGGATCGTCATTTGGAAAATTCACAAGAACAGGCGTATCGATGAAGTGTCTGTCAGGATACTCCAAGATCGCAGGATGATCACTGGGAAGACCGAGGAGGCTCCCCTCTTTGCCGCCACACGCGAAGACCCGCCCTTGACGAGTGAGGAAAAGCGTGTGGAAGTCTCCGCCCTTGATGGAGATGACACGATCGCCGTTGAGGTCCTCCAAGGTGAGATCCTTGACTAAGGCCGGTGTCCGCACCTCGTTATCCGTCGCCCTTGCACGTCCTGCTCCTGTCTGTCCCAAGGCGTTCAGACCCCACCCCCACACGTTACCATCCTCGTCAATCGCGAACGACTGGTACTTCCCCGCTCCCACTCCTACTGCTCTACGCCGTGCGATACCTAGGACGACTCGCTCGGGGCTTGTCCCATTGATCTTGCGGCGCTCGATGATCCTGCGGCCTAGTTGGTATTGCTCGCCGGCGCCCCAGGTGTAGACGTGGCCTGAGGTGGTGAGCACTACGACGTGATTAGAGCCCGCAGCTACCGCCGTGACTTTGTCCTTGTTGGGAAGTTTCAGAATTTCCTGGGGTTCGAGCTGGTGTTGGTTTTGACGGGAGAAGCCTAGAGCACCGTCGTCGCCCTGTGGATGTCGGCAAAGAGGTATGTAAGATTAGGTAGGGTACAGTGCCGCGCAAATCTAGAGCCCCCTCCGCCATTGCCCTGAATTTCACAGAGAGGTCAAGACACAGCGGTGAGAGTCCCACTTACCCTGAAAGAACCCCAGACGCGGAGCTCGCCTTGTGAGCTGATGACAGCGGATACGCTGCCACCAGCAGCGACACGAACGGCTCTGAAGCCGGCGTCTACCAGACTTTGGATAGGATGTGGCCACGCGGAAAGCTCGTCCACGTCGAGAACGCTTTCCGGGTCCTGTGGGTCGAGTACGTTATCAGTGGGCCTGCCTAGAGCCGCTTCGTCGTTCACGCCACAGGACCAGACCTATTCAGACGGATGAGTTTGAGAGCACGAAGGAAGGCTTGGGGAGGGCGAACGTACTGTGCCGTTTTCGTCAATGAACAAGGTGTGCATTCCGCCTGCAGCTATGGACTCGATCCCGGCCCCGGAGGCGGAGCCGAACGTGCCGTCGTCGATGTTCTCGTCGACCCATGGGTTGCGCCTTGGCCTGGTCTTCTCTCCGAGGTCGTCTGGTCCGGCACCAAACTGGCCAAAGTTTCCGGCACCCCAGACGAATAGGTTCAAGGCAGGTCTGTGGGCAGCTGGTGCTGTGGGTAGCGCGTTGAAGGGGGTGGCCATGGGGCAGGATTTGGAAAAGGGTGGGTCTTCTTGTGAGACAGGCTGGCTGGTGCTATGGTGCCAAAAGTAGGGAGAACGGGAAGAGGTCGATGGTTGAGAGAAAGCTGCTCTGACTCTGAGGTTGGCTAAAGAGAGAAGTAGGCGGCAGGGTCACATGACCTTCAGAGCTTGTCACTCTCCGCTCTCACCCATCCATGACTCTTCCACCACTGCCGCTCATTTGAGCACCTTCCGATTCCCAGGCAAGAGTTCCACCACCGCTCAGGAGTCTGTGCCGAAGCGTTCTAGTTTCAAATCTAGCCTGACCAATAAGGCATGCTCGTTGAGGAGATGGAGCGTTTGATAAATCCACATATGCACGATGTGATGCTTAGTAGGCCTCCTGAGTCTTCACGCCGCCCTTGACAGCCTGCCAGGATGGCCTTTCCTGACGCTCCCTCCACCAGCGAGCGACATGGGGCCTGGCAGGATTCTCCAGGGTGTCCAGTTTGAGCAGGGGCAGCATCGAGCCATAAGGGAGGTGATTGATATCCGCGAGCGTGATAGTCTGAGGTCGACGTCCGTGATTTGCCACAAGTGGGAGATTCGGTCAGCGCAGTGAAGGATTGGTTGTGGCACAGACTCAGGGCGATGAGTTCGGGTGTAGTACTCACATCACCGGCGAGATATTTCTGATTCGACAAAATCTTCTCATAGGTGTCCAGCTTGGTGCTAAGGACGTCCATGAAACCTTTCACAACTGCAGGATCAGGTGTACCACTGTGGAACCTGCGGAAGCAGCGAAGTATTAGATACGCAAGTGCAAACACCTGTAAGAGCCTGGATGACGAACGCACATTTCCTTGAAAACGCCCTCAGCTACAGCCCTGTAGGCGTAGGCCTCAAAGTTGAACGCCTCGATAGACATGGCTTCCTCAAACTTGGCCAAGGCCTTTTCTCCAGTGGGGATTAGTGGTGTGCCCTGATCCGGATGCTTGCTCGCGATGTAACGCCCTATGGCGCGGGATTCAAACAGAGTAAAGCCGTCATCATCCTGTTGGGAAAAGAGCAGTGTCAGTTCAAGAAAAGATCGGTTGGCTAGGTCGCAGAGAGACGACGTACCAAATAAGGGATCCGGCCAAAAGGCTGCTTCGCGACGAATTCGGATGACTTGTGTTCGCCAGAGTAATGGTCGATGGCGGCGAACTGGAAGGGGACCTTCTTCTCATGGAACGCAAGGGCAACGCGCTGGGTGCATGTCGAAGCGTCGACTCCGTAGACCATATAAACCATGTGAAGCTGTCGAAGCTGAATAGACCTTGATGAGATGGGAGGGAGCTGATGCAACAAGACAAGCAGGTGCCGGTGTTTTATATGCAATCTGGCTCATGCAATTCCATGATCCATTGGCGTAATTCGAGGCCCGACTTCCGTTCCCAAGGTCGACTGCGTCGTCGATAAGCATACGCTCCGTTGATATCAGCGAAGACCAGGCTTGGAGATGATGCGGGTCGCGAGTACTCAGCCGATTACCTCTTCCGCTCTCGCAGCTGAAAGTGAACTAGCGCGCCTGTTCCCGACTACCTCCGAATCGCAAGTAGACAGGTACCTGGGACAGCAGGCATTTCAACGACGTGAACGTTGAACTTGAGCAAAGACGACTATCAGTCACCCCAGCTGACGGAGCTGACGGAACGAATTTCCCACCAGAGACCGGATTGGTCTGAACTTCTGCGGTATGCTTACGAGACAGGCGGCAGTGAGCCCGCTATTCCCTGAAGGACTGGTCATAGAGGCGACCAAGTATCTCACAAGGGCGGTTACACTTCAACGGGGATGTTTGCCTTCAAAAGATCGAGTACACCTCGAGATCTCACTGATCTGCACTGAGCCCGGTGAATGTCAGTTCATGAAGGCGCATCACAAGTAACAGGCTGTAAGACTTGCCTCAGAATATTCGAAGTCGAAGTCCCTGAAGCGTAGCAGCAAGACAGCTTGGATAAAGATAGAAGTCGACGAGGAAAACAGATGGCAGTCAAGACCCAAAGTATGGGACATGTCGTCACCCTCGAAGGCTATCCCACGGCGCCAAGAACAAAGAAGAAATCATAATCAATACCCGCAAGTGTATATACAAAACTCCGAAGTGAAAGGAGACCATGACAATGATCCACGCAAAAGAACGATAGGAAGGGTATGTTTACGGACTTGCGTCGTCGGAGGCCGTGTCGTTCGCTGGGCTCTTTGGTGGAACGCTTCCCTGCTTCGTCAGACTAGCCGCCGCCCCTGCCCGATCCTTTGAGCTCAGCAGGCTCTGGAAGAAGTTCTGCAACACCTCGTGCTGGGTCTGACCCGTAGTACTCGACGAGCTGGTGGCACCAGGCGATGTCGGAGGTCTTCCTCCAGCGGAAGCTCCGGCAGATCCGGTACCAGTCGAGTTGTTGAGGTTTGCGGGTAGCCTGACTGGCCTGGCGCCTGTAGAAGCAGCATTGCTTGGTGCTCGGGAGCCGCTTTGCGAGAAGCCAAGCGGTGGGGAGGCAGAGGCAGCGGCGGAAACGGTGCCGATACCCTTCTCCATCTCCTCCCACACTCGCTCCACACTGGGGAGATTGAAGGAGTTTGCACCCATTGGGCCGACGACACCGGCAACGCCGTTGGGATTGCGGAAAGCGTTTCGTGGATCCCGATCCTGCTTGTTTTTGGCGTTTTCGTCGTAATTCTTGGCAAGAAAAGTCTGCTCGGGAACTGGGCTGTTGAACGGAGGTAGCGATGGTGGCTAGATGGACGAGTCAGTTTTTAGCTGCCTCAGAAAGTAGATAGGAGAAGTACCTTGACCCTCATGTCTGGGATGAACGAAGCGTACAACTTCCTCGCGCCATCATCAGCACTGGCGTCCCCTTCAGCGTCCAAGTCGTTTTCCCAGGCTTCCCCCCAAGCTTTGGCCTCGAACCCTTCCCGAAGAACGACGATTTTCCCCCAGCTATCCCAGCCTGTTGGGACGACAATGCGATCGCGGTCAAGAGTGTTAGATCTATGATTGAACGGGAAGGGATTCCTGAGGGTTGTTGCTGCGCCATCTGCGCCGGTCATGATACCCACTGACGGTGCTGGTGGCAGGAACAGCAGATGTAGGATATGTTGCCGCAAGACTTGTAATGTTGACGGGTGTTGTGTGGTATAGAATAACGAGGCGCCATCTGCCCCGATACTATCAGCATCTTGGAAGTAATATGCAAGACGTAATCTCACATTTCAGGCATACAGTCCGGAGGATTTGAAGGACGCCGTCTGTGCGTTCTTCCCACTCGTCCCCTTTCCCTTTCACCATGCCTCCCATCCCAGTAGCGCCCACGCCATCGCCCTCGTCGCCTATAAGGTCTGCTCTGGTGCACACCACGACAATCGGTATTCCAGAAAGGTTGTGCGTAAGTATCCCTTGGCCTAGGGGTAAGACAGCACCGGATAGTGAGATTGATGGAAGGGATTCCTGGTCGGCAGATGGCTCGGTATAATGCTGAACGTGCCATTGCACTGTAGCCAAAACATTAGCAGATTGGCCAGTGAAGATAAAAAGGAAGACGGTTCACTTGCATCGCTCTCTGAACTCTTCTTTCATGAGCTCGAAATCTCTGGAGTCGTCACTCTTGATCCATGATTCCACCCATTGCAACCAGGTATGCAATTCATCCAGGAACGTCCACGGACGCGTCCAATCCAATACAATCATAATAAGGGTATTCGGAAGTGCTGACTTGGGCGGTAGGAAGTGCGGCAGCAGTGTTGTGTATGGACGCGCTGAGGAGGAAACTGTGTACACAGACAGTCGCGCTAGGGTATCTGAAGTGACAGCGGTGTTCATCCATATTCAACATTGGGCTAGTTTTGGAGATCCATACCTTCGTCCGCATCGTCACGTACATCTGCCCAATCATATCCGAGCGCAAAATCCACTGAGGCGTCTTGCTCGTCGGATTGCTTCTGTAGGATAGCCGACGCCAGCGTTGATTTGCCAGATTTCGGCTGACCGAGAATGAGCACATTCTTCTCGGGAGTCGACCGTGACGAGGACGCAGAGTCAAGAATTGAAGACCAGAGGTCCTGAGGTAGTGCTTCGGGCGTCGAAGCGCGTGTTTCGTCCATAGTTTGGGAGTGATAAAGTCGAACAGAGTCGAGAGGCAGCGATCACCTGGTCAGCTCCCTCCTTTCCTCTTGCCTCCATCTCCCGCCACGGCAGCATCGGTGACTAGACGAAGATTATTTCCAGACTACGCCGATACTCTCATGTCGGCTGCCGTCGCTCTTCCCCAACACCAACTCCATGAGTCTCCAAATGTCCGTGGAATCACCATCCATTCATGGCACATAACCTCTTCGACAAACCCTATCTCCAATGCTTCTCAGCTTGATGCACTCCAGAGCTCTTTAGGCATCCCACTACCCGAGATGACGTTCGGAAGCAATTATCTCGAGCTTGAGCACAGACCAACGCGCTTCAAATATCGGTTCTCGACTCCTGATCTGCTTTCCGGCGTTAAGAATGGGGAGTTACAAGAAGGCGATGGAGGGGTCAAGGTCGGATATGCGGATGCTTGGCTCAAGAGCCGGTAGGTATGAATTCCTCTCATTGCATATCGATATCGTTTACCTTAACTGCTTGGTACAGAACAGGCCCGGATTCATCTCTGCCTATGCCCGAGACGGTTCCGACGAAGCCGTACGATTGGACGTACACGACGACACATCCTGGTACCGCACTTCCTGCAGAGAATTCCGATTTCAACTGGAAGCCAGCGGATCCTGAGAACCAGGCTCACAGCATCCCAATGGCGGAGCTGAGGAGGCCCGATCCTATCATGTTCTACTCAGAGATCCCTCTCTTTGAGGATGAGTTACATGACAATGGATCGTCCAACCTTCTAGTCAGAATTGTGAGTTCGCATTATATACCTCTTAAGACTTGACTCACATCGTGTTCTTTCACAGCGCGTAATGCCGACGTGTATTTTTGTCCTGGCAAGGTTCACACTTCGCGTGGATGGTGTTCTGTTCCGGACGTACGATACGCGTCTTTACCATTCCTTCGAATCAAACCCACCTCTTCTCGTGCGTGAGTCTAGCGGGTGGGAGGGTGCTTACGATCGCGTAAAGAAGGTAGCTGTCTTGTGCTGCGTTGTTTTGGACATTTACTGACAGACCATTTAGTCTTTGCCAACCCGAGACGATCTGACTCCTCTGACCGACGCGTTATTCATCGCCAATACGCTCGCCCAAATGCCCTCGAGCTACTCGCAGAAAGAAGGCGCTGGAACACGGTGGAGGGGCCTGGGTACCAAAATCGAGATCGCGGAATTGAAGAATTGAGGGGTCTGATCCCATCTGCTACCTTATGCATCTTGAATACGGTAACACCTACAGTCGAAAATGTACAGTATTTGCTGCGCTTACAGCTTCCCTAAGTATGACCGCTTCAAGACATCACTTGCCAATTGCAACACCTTGTCCTCTACGATCTTCCTTGCTTTAGGGTTGATCGTAACCCAGTGAGCCACATCGTTCACTTTCACGGTCTCCAGATTCTGTATGAACTTCTTCGCCTTTTCAGCGGCCGTGAGAACAACAGTGAGATCCCAGGAGCCGTAAATGAATATGACGGATATGTGATCTGGCATGTTGGTCGGCAATCCAGCGGCTGGATGCATTACATTGCATCAGCCTCAGCGCAGTCTTGAGCTCATAGAAGTAGCACCGTACCTTGTTCCTCGTCGTGTCTGTACTTATGTGTCCGGTAGTAGTTGAGAGGTCCGTTCATGCCTTTGCTCAGCATCTCCTCGTAGATTTTCGCGTCCTGTATAGGAAACAACACGAATTTGAGCGTAAGAAACAACGGGAGCGGCATTTTTCTGACCTTGTCACTTAAAAGACAGTCCAACCAATCTATACTTGTTACCCCGGTGAGTAGATCTTTCATCGACACCGAGCTATCTTGGGGAGCGACACTTGGGTCTGGAAGACTTCCGTACAACACGCGTACCACCCTCGAAACCTGTACATTAAAGTTCAGGGACCGACGCGCAGGACCCTCACGCGGTGTACTCATACATTGGCGTCCAAGTCTTTAGTCGACTCTTGGCTGTTGAAGTACGCCTGATACTTCAAATTCGGCGCGAGCTCGACGACTTTCTCGATTGGCAGATACACCGGGCTTGGTGGCGTGTACGCGACAGACAAGCTAAAGAAAGATACAGCTGTGTCAACAGCTACTTTCTCGGCATAACTGCAGTGCAGATATCACGACGACGTACATCACTAAGCCTTTCAGCCTGTCTGGATGCCACAGCGCGAACCTCTGCGCGACGAACGAGCCCCAGTCGTGACCGACCACGATCACAGGATCGCCTGCCTTGACGCCGCTGTGATCAAGGAGAGCTGCGAGATCCGCCGAGAGTTTCTTGGTGCTGTATTCGCTGACATCAAAGGGTTTATCGGTTCCGCCGTAGCCTAGCATGTCTGGTGCGAGGACGCGGTGACCTGCGTTTACCCAAGGAGGGATTAAGTAGCGCCAGCCGTACCTGCAGACCTAGTAAGCCTCCAGATTATACTTCTTCCAGCACGAGCAGGCTACGCAGGGCCAGGCTCGAGAGAGGTGCGAGGAGATATACCAGAAGTCAGGAAATCCATGGACGCAAAGTATGGTGACAGATGTGCTGGGATTGTAGTTCCCCGGCACCTGATCGGCGTAACGGTAGGTTCTTCCGGTGGAAAGCGTAGCCTGTGTCAAGGTGAAGCTCGATGGGTCTGAAGGATCCATAGCGTCTGAGTTAAGTTAGTGTGAAGTGCAGTCCGAAAAGTGCAGTGGACGTCTTAACGACCCCAGGCCAGTGCCGGGTGCCGGTGGGGCCGGTGATGGCGACTTGAGCGTGGTTGAAATTTCCGCAACTTGCACTTGCTCGCTACAATTATCTCGTACTTATGTATGCCCAACTGAGACTATTGCAGACGACTATCCAGACTATACCATGTACGACCATGGAGTAGCGTATACTCACATCTTGTGAGCTCACCTTCGGCACTTTTGTACTGAGCATAAAACAACGAGGCCACCTCGCGTCAAAACTCCCGACCCTGCTGCAGCCAGACCCTTGCCTGAGATTTGGTTCCGGATTGCGG
>ML178828.1:538318-580816 GCA_004369125.1 Pterulicium gracile
TCTCTCAGGTCCCCGACGACACCTCTCGAGCCTCCGACGAAATCTCTCAGGTCTCCAACACCAACACTCTTGCGAAGGTCGACAGTTCCGAAAGCAATCCCAACGCTAAGAAATCATGTGCGTAAACATCTTTCGATAGTTCTGTTTGCGTCACAAGTTGACGCATCTTCCTTATTAGCAGGCAAACGATGGTACAAGTTCACAAACATTAGACGTGCTCTGAAGGGCAAGTCCAAAGCAGCCACGCGACCCGTGAAGCCGCAAGTACGAAGACCTGCAGCTGCACTCCCGCAAGCTCGTCAAATTCGGGCTTACAGTGGGGACTCAGCTTGGAACTTTTACTTCTGAAGTCGGAAGACGGCAGATTGGAGGCAGCACTAAGCAGACAGGCTGTAGATACCGTTTGCCCTCATGGTAGCTATAGCCCTGGATGTACCCGCATTTACTACTCTCCGGAAGAAATCTACATTTCTTCCGCATTTGTTAGTGTGGACTGCTTGCGTGTCCGGCAGCGGGTGCACGAATCTTACTCCGATGGTTGGCACCAATCTGTGTGCATGAGGCCTGCTTTACGACAGACATCGACTCCTGGAAGCTTCGTGACTTGTTCGAATTCTCGCTTGTAGAGGGACATGGCCAGATGGTAGCAAAATGAAGATAGATGGTTTCGCTGTGGTAGGGCTGCATGCACTAATGTAGTGGTAAAAGATGAATTTACGGCCCCATCCAACTTCGTGCGATCCAACCGAGTGTGAGTGCGACAGCTGCTGCGCTGGAGACGATGATGCCGAGTTCGGTGGTAGCTTCCATGTCATCGAATAAAAGTGTGTTCCGTGTCGTCCTTGCTGGTAACACCGTCACCTTTTTGAGCGCAGCATCTTCCTCCGCCAACATCAAACTCCTCGCCTTAAACTCCTCCGTCAACGCCTTCCTAATCTCCTCTCCCACGTCAATCTGCTCTCGCACTACCTCCTTCTCCATCGCGATCCCTCCCCCCGCCCCCTCAAGTAATCCCTTAATCTCAATCACAGCCTCCTCCAACCCCCTCTTCCCCTCCTCCCTAATCACCTCCACCTTCCTCTCAAACGTCCCCGCCAACTTCCTCCTCTTCCACGGCTCAACTACTACGATGGCCCCTAGGAAAACCAACACGTTCACACCAAGCACCACCATCTGCCCATACGTGCTCGCCCTCCGGATCTTATCGCTCCATACCTGTTCCTCATGGTACCTCCCCAATATCCTCCGCATCAATTCATCGAATTCCCTTTCCAATACCGCGTCGGATTGGTCCAAGGTGGACTTGGCGGAAAGGAGTGCCTGTTCGGCGGAATGGTCTGCGCGGACGAGGTGGGTGAATGTGAGGACGTCGGAGGAGGTCCAGGAGGGTTTGCGGTGGAGGAGGTCGGCGAGTTGGCGTTGGGAGGATTGGAGGGTCGTTACGGCTGTTGTGTAGGAGGTCTTTGCAGAGCGGGCGGAGGCGCGGACTTCTGCTATCTTAGCCTCTGTGCACACGACAATCCATTAGCTTTTATGGAATATAAGGAGGGAGGGAGGGAGGGAGGGAAGGGGAACGGACCTTGCTCGACTACCTGCGCCTTGAGCTTATCGATCTCCTCGTACCCCGTCATTTCGTTCAGGTTGCGGCCGAGCTGGGAAAGACGCGTTTGGGCGAGGGTGGTGAGGTCTTCGGCGCGTTGGCGGGCGAGGAGGGAGGCACGGGTGATCCATGTGTTAAGTTGGGAGCGGAGTTCGTTGATTTGGGAGAGTTGGCGGTTGATGAGGTCTTGCGCGTCTCGTTGGTTAAATCGGCGCGGGAAAGTCCACGGAGGGGTGTTGGGGGTGGGTGGTTCGGAGGAAGGGGGTGTGGTGTCGGGTGTGGTGCGTTCGGCGTTAACGTTCGTGGGGACCGATTCTGTGCTCTCGCCAGACAAACGATTGGAGTCGGATTCGGTCTGCGATGACGACGGTTGGGAACGCAGCGACGCAAGTGAAGTGAGTACGTGATCGTCCTGCTCCAGCCGACTGGAAGTTCCTGTAAGTTCAGGCCCTGCGTTGTACGACTTGTAGAGAGCCTCGATCTCTTCGGGGGTGAGAGGAGTGCCATCTGGAAGAACCGGGGGTGTGGACACAGGGTTCTCCCATGGTGTTGGAGTGTGTAGTTTCTCGGCTAGGGAATGTGGCGAGGAAGTACTGGAGCTCGGGTATGGGGATGATGACGCTGCTGCCTGGGCGTAGGCGGAGAGGTTCTCTTCGTATGGGACTCCCGTTGAACCCGGGGTGAATGAGCTGGAGCTCTCAGCCTTTTGAGCTTCTTGCTCGTTTGACATGTCGTCCTTGCCTCGTCCACTGTGAGATGAACTCGGACGAGCTCGAGACGAGCTGGCCTGCCAATATCGCTGTGACGCGGGAGAGAAGACTGCCCTTGCATAAGGAGAGAGATGAGCCGGTAAGAAGACAGCGCGGGTATTCATGGCCACGCCGCAGATATTTCTATACACTTCGGGGGTGTATACGATGAGCGGGAGACCAGAGCGCACAAATTTGGAGGAGGCAGACGTTGACTGAAGAGTCGGGCGCGCTTTGGATGATTTTGATCCGTTGATCGCCTCACCTCCGAGCGACGAGGGTCATCCGCTTCACCTTCACTCCCGTTCCGACGCTCATCTTACGCGCAATGGCCGCAGAACCCAAAGCCACTACCTCCTCCTCGAAGATAAAAAGGAGAATAAAGACTGACAGTACTGAGAAGAAGAACCAACCAACCAGACCGGCTAACCTCTTATGGTACCACAGACCCAAGAATCTTCCACTGAACCGCTCCCCAATCCCAAGAGTTAGCAAACAATCCAAGGCGTGAGCTACGATGCCCATCTATCTACACAGAAGTAATTAACTAACGCGTGGTTGTGTAAGGAAAGCCTTTTGAAAGCTTTGAGCTCGTATCATATCCCAAAGTCTCCACTTCGAGATTTCATATACCCACGGTCGAGAAGCGCAGCTGTACTCGTTGCCTTGTTCGTAGGCAGACATGGGGATTTGTATGTGCTACTCAGCAGGTGAGTCTTGCGGAGCTTTTTAAATCCTTTCTCTCAGAGTTGACGAGCTCGACTAGGCGATCCTCGCAGCTGCGATCGTACGCTGGAGATACGTCTTTGCCTGGGGGCAAGGTAGACCGCGAAGACAAGACGTTAGAGGATACCGCAGTATGTCGTGTCAAAACATCATTTATAGCTGTACTAACTCCCTTCCTATCCGTCTGTGCGCCGTCGTAGAGACGAGAAGCATTTGAAGAGGTATGCACTTCGCCCATTTGATGTTCAATGAGCTCACAATGTTCGCGGTGGTATAGATCGGCCTACCCAGAGATCGCACCAAAGCCCCACTCCTATGCGTCCTCGAGCCATTCCTCGCATCAAACTCAACACTCGTCACTCCGTGCGTCTCCTTCCATCACCTTCTCTTCTACCCCTTCTTCTTGCTTCCCTACTGCATCTCCTGACCCGGAATTATATCTTTTACTGACAGCATCATCACAGTGTCGTAGTCCTCATCCTCGACAACACCCTCCAACCCATCCTCAACGCCGACGAAGTCACCTCCCTCTTCTCTCACCCACTTTCTTCCTTCCTCTCCGACGAAGCGCCATACCCTAATGAGCCGGAGGGTGTGTACGTGCCGTATCATACGCATGTGGATCTGGCGTGGCCGGAGGGAGGGGTAAGGGGTGCGAGAGATACCCTCCCGAGGAGCGATCTTGACCAGCAATCTGGGAACCCGAGAGGACCAGGAGGCGGAGAGTCTATCCGCGCAGTGAGGGAGTTTCAATGGCAAGCGGATGATAGGGATGATAGAAGTATACGCACACACGCCTCTTCGAATCGACGCCGTCCCTCTTCCGCTAAACACGCCCCTTCTGATGCGGACGGCGCTAGAGACAGCACAGAGACAGCGCCCGACACACGGCAAGGAAAGGGCTTCATCCGGATGCACCGCTTCCTCACTGGTCGAGAAGCAGGCGGGGTAAAGCCTGTGTACGGCCTCACTGCGTCTATCCTCATACGCGTCGCGGCGATTGCCCATGGTGTTGAGATGGCTACGTCAGCGTCGTCCTCCTCATCTTCGTCAGGTTCTCTTTCATCCTCAACTTCCCGCACGCGTGAACGCGGGGACTCATACCAACGCGGCGCTAACTCCCACCTTCATACACCAAGACGCGACACTCCCTATCGCACTTCCTCCCCTACCAGCACCAGACGCGACCCAGTGCCCCTCCCAATCGACATCTACCCACCCCCAACCTCCACGCCCACCTCGTACACCTTCACACCCTCGATGGAACAGCGCATCGCGTACTCTGTGCTTTCGAACCCTGCGTGGCGGGAGGCGTATGAGGGGGAGGGGTTTGATGTGTGTGGGTGGAGGATGGGGTCGTCTCCAACGACGGGTTCATCTTCAACGACACCACCAGCACCAGCACCACCTAGTTCAGCTCGCAGAGCAGCTGACTGGGACTTGCTGCGCCGTGTGGCAGATTGGCGGAGGGAGGGGAACTGGGGTGTCATGGACGGGCGGTTGTTGGATTATACGACGGACGATGATGATACTTCACGGCGAGCGCAGCAGAGGAGTAAGCTATAGGTTGGGCTCTCTTACTCAAGCACAGTAAATCGAAGTTAATCATAGACATATAAATATCGATAATCGTTTTTACGAACTCGAACAGAAGGTTTCGCAGGGAAACGAATCTCACATGGAGAAGAAGAAGTAAGGTCTCGACGACTTCGATAAGGGTGTTGGTGGTACAGCTTAGAACGAAGGGGTGGAAATGGGTGTACAATCACCAGGGTACACAATGATGATGAAGATGAAGCGCAGACGTGGGTAATGGACTGGGTCAAAAAAGTAGACTCGAGTCATAGCAGCAAACCAAGAGAAGCGAAAGGGAAACACAGGAACAAAGGCGAAGAAGGTAAACCAGGGAATGAGGGTACAAAGGTATCGCGGTGGCGCAACGGTCAGCCAGTGTTGACGTCGACGTTTGCAAGTTGCAAGGTGGAAGGTGGGTGTCCGAACGATTGTGCCGAAGGAGGGGTGTCCTGAAGAGAGAATGCGGAAGGTGGGTGGGTGTCCTGAAGAGAATGCCGATTGAATGTGGGTACCAAGTGCGTTCGTTTCGCGATGAGCATCTAGAAACGGAGAGATGAGCATCCAGATCTCGACCGGGAGGACGAAGGAAAGGCTGCATACCATTGACATATTTAGGCAACAACACACATGAAGGTAGCAGCGCTCCCCTTCCTCTCGTGGTCAGCGAGCTCTTGCTCCTCGGCCTTGCGGACCATCTCGACGGTGGGGGTGGAGGGGGAGAGGGTGAAAGTGGTGGGGGTGAAGGAGTCCATTAGGGCAGATGATGTCTGGAGTGTCTGGAGGGACAGTGAGGAAGAGAGAGAGAGTGGGGAGAAGAGAGAGATTGTTCTACGGACGAGGAATTGCTAGCGTCGCTGGTGTACTCTTTATCCCCCCAGCCCAGTCGGGCCATTGTGAGAGGCGATAGACAATTAGGGAGCCGGCCCTCTTGGCCAAGAGCAACTTGGTACGATCATTTTTGTACCTATGCCCGGAATGTTTTGTTAGCTTGCTTTGTGCCGTCAAGATCTGGGGTCCAGGCGAGAGCAACAAGCAATGACAACGGAACTTGACTGGCTTGACGCGAAAGAACAATTGAGGTTTGGGTCGGCGTCGGCGCTAGGGGGAGAAAAGACAAGAGAGCTCCGATCGGAAACACGCCGGCGGATGCATAACTGCTAGGAAACCAACCTCAGTGCGATGGATGGACGCATGCCGAGCGCTTATTGTCTTCAACTGATCGTCCAAGATGGAGGGATGGAAAGCCGCTTGGGAGAAGGGGCACTGCATTAGGGGCTGGCACGCTGCGAGCCTGGTGCCTGAATCATGGATTACTGTGCATACCAAGTCTGCGTGCGAAACTAGGTGGCCAAAGGATTGCCGCTAGCACGGTGAACGCAGTAGGTATACTAGTTCCACAAACCAAGCACACAACGTTTAGCCAGAACAAAGCTGGCAGCTCTTTCCCTTCAGCCAACTGAGAAGAAAAATTCGAAGAACCGTCCGTCGCCCTCTCTGAGCAAATCGGACGCGAGGCAGCGCACGAAAAAGATCCTATGGCAGTGCAGCGCTGTATGAACAGCACCTTACACCAGCGGGCGTCTGACGACGATCTCCGCTGTTTAAACCTTTCCAGCGACCACCGCGGTCTCGCGTAACCATGTTGTCCCAGCTCCCCCTCGAAGTCTGGCTACTCATCGCAGAACACATCCCTGAAGACACCCTGAAGAACCTCTATGGGGTGAATCGACTCTTCTTCGATCTGGCAATGGGAGTCCGATACAGGGTCGTGAAGCTTAACCCCCCTGCTTCAGTCAGCGAGGCGTCCATTTCAGCTCTTAACAGAGTACTGAGGCTCCAGTGCGTTGCGTGAAAGTTGTCTCAGGACGCGCTCGGACTTATTGATACCACCCTAGGGATCCCTTGCTGTCCCAGTACGTGCGCCGCTTGCAGATATCCAACGTTCCGCAACCCGAAGCGTATGCTCTACCTCCACGTACGTCGCCCGAGTGCTCCTCATGGACGATTATCGGTTGTCCGGCTGACTCTGCTGCTTGTAGGAACAGAACCCAGTCTGGTTCAGTACTTCGGGAGCAAGCTTTTGGAAGCCGCCGCTTTCGTGCGCGACGCCGGTTTCCACGTCGATCACGCGAAGGTGCAGCAAGCCTTGCAGCTGGTTCTAGAAAGTCTGCCGAAGGTGTCAGAGCTCGCGATAGAGCTCTGGAAGGTCCCAGTAGTCCATCAGCTCAATAACCTCTCGGGTCCACAGGCGTTATCTGCCGACGAAGTTCAAGGTCTAGCTCGCAACGTCTACTCGAGCCTCGCACTCAGCTTGCACACGTTGGTGTTGACCGGAATGCCTGATAGCTTGGCGCAGCTTATCGAACCTCTCTTAGATTCAAAGGCTACGATGGAGATGTCCAACCTTCGTCGCCTTGAACTTCATATCGTCCACGACCCCGGTTCCACCACTCGTCCCTGGTCAGAAATCGTCGCTCCGTTCGTCAACAGCTTCGGCCCTCACTTGGAAGAGCTGAGAGTTGTGTCGTATCCAGCCATCAGCTTATCGGGATTCTTCAATGCACTCGGGAACTTCCCATGTCTGAGAACCATCCACGTCTACGCACCGTTCAACGCCGCCTTCCAGCACGACGCACAGGGCTTCATCCGCTTCCTCCACCGCCACGCCTCTACACTACAAACCCTCACCCTTCGACTCAACCCGAATAGATCCGCTCTCAACTCAGATGCCGAGGCATCCCTTTCCAATTGCCTCGACCATGATCTCTTCGTCCAGGACGTACCTTTTTGCGGATTGCGCCAGCTTACGATTTACCCAACACGACTCCAGGCAGGGCAGGACGCCGTGACGAGGTGTCTGCAGGTGTCTGGACGGCTCTTGACAAGTCTCGCTGTGCGTGACAGCTATTATACCCAAGCGCAGGTCGACGATCTAGTCAGTGCACTACCTCATGGAGGCGCGACGCTCAGGCGCCTGAGGATGAACGTGCTGATTCTTAATGGCACACTGTTGGATCTGCTGTCGGTCAAGACGGCCTTTATAGTCGAGCTGACTATCTCGAGTATGGTATATGGTGTGGGAGATGAAGACAGTCCTGTAAGCTTGTCTCTTTATTGGGTCTCCTCGTTCTCTTTCTTACCAGCATACGCCCTCAGACACACTTCCAGCACGAGTTATCGCAAAGAAGTTACCATGGTTGGCCGCTACATACAATTAATCTGAGACAGAAGGGTGCGGAGCTGGATAAGAGCACGATGGAGTGCATAGCGCGTTGTTTGCCTAGTCTTGCTACCAGTTGTTGAGATGTTCTCCTACACAACGCAGAATACCAGCCATCGAGAGTTTCTCGCCAGTGTGCATCACGGGCAGTAACACTACTGCCGAATAACACATTGAGGAAAGTATGCGTATCATCAATCGTCTCAGCCTGAGCCCACGCATCTTGATCTACGCATGCGCTGGACAGCATTTAGAACAATGCTGCTGTACTAGTGCTAACAAATGATCCAAGCTCATCCACTCTGCCTCATGCATTCTCACATCCAGGGCAGATACGTTTTGAACTACGCGTCCCCCTTTGAGCTTCTCTTCATACGCGAGCTTAGGTGGTTCCCCGGGTCCTGCGGTGGAAAGTGGCCTGATGAACTTCATGTTGCACCACGATGCGGCGTTTCCCGTCGGCAGTTCTTGTCGCGGAGCGGTGAGAAAACCAGACTGAGAAGGCAAAGTGAGCACTGAGCGGCGAGTGTTGAAAGAGAAGACGAGCCACGTACGTCAAACAACCCTGCGGTCATCCGAATTGCCAGAGATTCCAGGTGAGAGCAGATTTCGTGGAGCTGCGTAAGGAGGACGCCCGTAATGGTCTTCGTGCATATATGGAGCTCGCGTAACATCGTGGGCAAGGCGGCGGTCACGCCCAGAGCCTTCACAAGGACGAGTATCTCGTCATGATGGAGATACGCGCCTTCGCAGCTGAAGAACTCGAGCTGGCTACTGGACTGCTGGATGAATTGCGAAATATTCTTGAAAACGGCGTCGTCTCCGTGAAACCGGTTGATGTTCAGGGTAAGGCGTCGAAGGTTGGGCATTGTGATGGATCCAATGTCAGAAAGTGTGAGATGATCCCAGTGGAGGGTCGCTTTCGAACTAGCATTCCATGTGTCATTGACCAGTGCTTCGTCCTGCTTGAAAGCGTCGAGACGTTGGAACGTTAGCTCTTTAATGTGAGAGTGACGACGCAGAAAGTCGACGAGGCCCTGTTGATTGTGGCTTAGGCCTTCGGACATGTATCCGAAGTCGCTGGAAAAAATTGTCGAAACGCCATGCTCCCGGGTTTGTCAAAACTAATCCGGAGCGCCCTGAGATATGGGAATGTGGGAATAGAGGAGAATGACTTCCAACAGTAATCATGATGAAGGGAGCCGAGGAGTTCGAGTGTCTGGACTGTGCTGGTGAGGTGATTGAGAAATTCGGAAAACCTGGCGGGTGATAGCTTTAATTTGTAGCAGGTGCTGAGATCCATCGAGAAGTGTACCAGAGCTGGCAACTTTGGTACTTCTGGCAGGGAATGAAGCAGATTGAGGACGACGGAGTAATTTCCCTTCAGGAGCAGCACCCAAAGTCGCTGTGCCAAACGGGAGCCCAGGGTGAGTTTCGAGAGCAAAGCATTTTTGGCAGCATGGCAAGGATATGCTGCTTCTTGCGACTGATCGGAGCGTGGGTTTGGGAACTGTGTGAATGAAGAGAGGTGAAGGGACAATTCTTGCAAACAAGGCAAGAGACTCAGACGTCTGAGAAGGTCGAGGTTTCTAGGGCGACAATGACGGGGCTTGAGCGCAGATTCTTTCAACAGCCTTGCGAGGAAAAAACGATCTCAACGCCGGCGGAACTGGACGAGAAGTGCAAAAGGAACGCCGAAGTAAGTTTTCCTTTACAAGGTAACAGGTACAGAAGGGTTACGCACATAATTTAGACTGAATATCCAACCTGAATATCCAACCTGATATTACAGGCGATGCGCATGGAATCGTCCTCAACAAGGAGATGTCGAGCCCGCCCGTTGAGCACCGCACTTTATTTGAAAAGATAGGCGTCCGAGGAGTGACTGTCAAAAGAAAGATGATAAAGCACCTACCTTGGATGAACAGGCTTACGACCCGACCATTGGCCAATACTGAGGTCGAATCTATGGCAGTCGTCGACATCTGCATGAATCGCCCTGTACTGGTGGCTCATCGCAACGTCCAGAAACACTCTGTTCAACGGAGCAAGTCGCTCGACTTGAGCGAGTGGAAGCATGTCCGCAATCCGGAACCAAATCTCAGGCAAGGGTCTGGCTGCAGCAGGGTCGGGAACTTCCACGGGCGTGTCGGAGCGATGGAAATATCGAGAGAGATAGAAGGGCGCATGGGACCTTAGAAAGCGTAGTATGGTTCGTAGGGAGACCCGAGGTACGCAGAGGTGCGAGGGTGCATGAGACCTAAGAAAGCGTAGCATGGCTGACAGCGAGAGCGAGGTACGCAGATGTCCGAGTGGAAGCGAGATGGGATAAAAGCCCGATGTTGTGGGAATACGATGATGAAGGTAACATACCTTCCGGCGTTTGCACCTTTATATGCACTGGGTGTGGAAGGGGGTGGGTTTGTTGTTCTTGCCAGTGATCTCCCTTGTTGTTACTTTGGCTGAGAATACGAAGCGCGTTGACAATAGTACCGCTACACATTGAGTGATATAGTCGCTGTGGAATCGTTTTCAGTGTTTAGGACAACAGAGCGAGCCCTTAGACTATACGCGGAACGTTGTTCCATACATAGTTGGGATGGTTGTGGTGAGCGACAAGTTTGACAACTCCTCCGACCGTGCTGTACACCCGGGTACCGGACCGGCACTCGGTACCGACATGCGGCTGGCTGCGCATGCTGCAGACGACCACTGGCACTGCACAGTGCAATGTTTTGTTACTGTATGCGACGGCACAGATGCCACCGCCGAGGGTGGTACCGCCGTCTCTCGTACATCAGCCGTAGCGCCCAAAAGCCAGGTTGGATCATCCTAAGCTAGTCGAGATCCTTGCCATAAAATCGATATCGTCCGTCACTACAGCACACATGAACATACGGAATCTTTACCATAACTAACATAGATACTTGTCGAGATGGGTTTTCACCTTCTTCCAGAGTGCCTTGCGGTCCTCTATAAGCCCCTCAGCAGTCCGACGATTTCTTTGGTCCATCTCTTCACACCACTTTCTTAAGCTTAGGGTACGCGCTACAGAAAGGAGCAGTACATCAGGATGAGATTCGGATCAATGGTCAAACATCAGGAGTTCCGCACACTTGCCTTTGCCATCGAGATTGGAGATGCTTGGCTTATTGGAACCTGAGTCATTGCCGGCCTGAGTGGTATTGTCGGCAACTCCAACCGTAGACCTGCGCCTGTATGTTGAGCCCTTTTCGTTACTCATACCGCGGAACTTGGATGGTTCAAGACGTACAAGCGGCGACCCCTTTTGAGCTCAGCGGAGGATGCTCCTAATCTCGCATTGCGTGAGGCTGTATGAAAAGAACACGTCAGCGCACTGCGCAAAGGTATAACATCAAGAGCAAACGACTCGGCTACCCAAATTCCTTCGGCTTGGTCGTACTGGCAGACGACTCGACAAGAGTATCGCGATGGGTGTGTTTGACCGCAGAGGCATCGTCGGCGACTGTGGAATGGGGCGTAGACCTCGGAGCCTTAGTGATGGCTTTGCCGCCGTCGATTTCGTCACGCTTGGATCGAGTCGGAGATGTACAGATCGCAACGTTCGCAGCAAGTGTGATCGGAACTGGCGTGCCTCTTGCCGCGCTTGTCTTGAGCTTCCGAGCCTCCTCGAGCGCGACCAAGATGTCGCTGACAAGGCTCATGCGCTGCACATTGCAATGAGCAGAGGAAAAGTCGTACTGCAGATAAACGTACCATGGGCATGATGGGATCATCTAGATGGCGAGGAAAGCACTCCGAGCTATCTATAGTACGCTCAGCTTCGAAGTGCCGGATGACCGCAGTCTTAGGAGTGTCGAAGGTAGCTTCGGTGTGATCCATGATCAGGGAGAGTGATGGGCGTGTAGGATAGAAGTGTGAAATGAGGTTGCTGTTCAAGATGCGAACGAGCTAGTTAGTAATCGGTGTGGTTGTAGTTCCGGGTTAAGGAGCGTTTTCAGACAGCCATGTTTAATAAGAAGGCTGTGCGAGAGTTTCAGAGCACACGAGAATTCGGAGATAACTAGGGGTAGCAGGAGAACTGCAAGAATGCGAGGGAAAGCATCATCATGCAAGAGAACAGAAAGATGGCGTTGCGCCGAACGGTCCCGTTATGGTTTGTTCAGGGACGGAGTCATGAGAATTTGAGAGACTAGTGTTGTAGACACAGACGCTGCTGACATATTGAGGACTACGTATGGGCGAAGTAGGCTACCACAACTGCTCCTCGCTTAGAAGAAGTTCCAACTTGAAGAAGCACCAGCCCAGAGTTGAGCTTCTTCGAGTGCAGATCTGCGTATTGGTGGCGTGGCGTTTTTGCTGGACTTGATCTGCGGGTAGTTTGCGGGAGTAAGCTCGTTGCGAAGGACGTGGTTTCCTGGTCCTACAAGCTGGGCTACTGCGGTAGATTTGCCTGACTCCTGCATAGCGCGTTGGACGTTGAGGAACTTGTACCACGGCACGCGCGCTATCAAAATTGCAGAAGAAGGTCAGCCATGTAAAGTGTAAATGGCGGTAAAGAGATGTTACGCACATGGGTTCTCGGCCTTAGCTTTGCTGTCGGGTCTGATTACCTCTCCGAGGTTATCGCGGTCGGAGACCTGGGAGACTTGGTCGGAGGTTTGAGAGTCGTTATCAAAGACCCGAGAAGCGTTGTTGGAGGCCTGAGAGGTACTGTCGGCAACCTGAGAGGCATTATCGGAGAGATAAGAAGCGCTGTAGGCATCGGAGACTGAACGGCGAAGCCAGGCGGTGGGCCGTCTCGCTTCGACGTCGAGCATACGCGTCGCCTCAAAGATTGCTACACTCGGAGTAGCCAGCGAAGAGTCGGAGACCAGAGCCATGCTGTCGGCGACTGAAAGGTGAACCTTGTCGACAGGTTGTGCCACTGCAACGTCGGGCGTACGCGTTTCCGTGGTTCCTGCGATCGTAGCCTTCCGGCGCCACGTGCGAAAGACCTCAATCACGATCGTAATCAGAAGAGAGACGAGGACTATGAAAAAGTACGGCTGAAGATACAATGGTCAGCCTGTTGAAGTGAGCCACGCGGAAATGGTGCAGCGCATACAATGACGAAGTCGTTCCAGAGGGAAAACTCGATGCTCTGGCATTTCACTGCACGCTCCGCCTCCCAACGGCGAAATCCAACCTCGCAAGCTTCAGCGATGCGCTCTGTGCTGATCATGAGGGCTGAGATCTGAGAGTTGAAGGTAGCGGTGATATAGGTTAAACGTGTGCTTTGCACAAGCAGACAGTGGTGATTTGGGTTGCGTTGTGCTGTTCGATAGTTAAAGAGCAGGGGGGAAGGAGGCTGCCTGTTAACCTGGAGTATTGGACTTTGATAGGACAAACAGAGCGATGCAAAGGCCGAGAGAAACAGATGCTTTGAGACAGAATGGAGGGATGCTGAAGCAGGAGCTGAGCAGAAAGCTGGATCTTGAGCAGGACGAGAGGACTGGCGACTACGTCGCTTTGAAAGGTAGTGGAAGGGGTAAATTAGCCTCTGTGGGTAGAACACAGGTTGCGGGAGAATAGGAGAAAGGCAAGATAGCAGTCGTGGTAGTTTGGACGAAGCTAAAACAAAACACATCAAAAGCCTGGTTCCAGGTGAAGGTATACAGCATTGTGGCGCAGGGGTAGCGCGCAGGGCCCATAACCCTGAGGTCACTGGATCGAAACCAGTCGATGCTATTCGAAGTCGATCAAAATATCACGTTTTGATGCGACGTGAGCCGCGACGAGTAGCCCCAAGTTTGCAACTCGAGTTTTTTTCTCCTTTTACCTTTTAGAGCCCTTTGGAACCTCGAGCTCTCACACAGTACTCTGCAGCAGAGCAACATTCGATTCTCGAGTCTCGACTAGTTATTGGTGAACCACTCTGCATGTCTTTTCTCGCTACGTCGAAGGGCAAGCTCATGAATCGAACCTGTAGCGATGCGAGTGTCCTACCTTCTACTATTAGTGTCAACGTCTCGAAAAGCGATTTGCACACTTGTTTGGCTGCTCAGGATTTCCCAGACACTACGCCAGTGGGGAAGAGGTGCACAAGTGTATACATAAGGCTAACGATACAGAGATACATAAAAAACGAGGATAAATACAGGCAAGTGTCGCCTGATACCAATTTTGTCAAGCTGGCATTATCCAGCAACGTCGCTACTGCTCTGAGCCGGGAAGCTTTCATCCGCTTCGGGTTCGTTTTCGTGTATACGAGCAGTTTCGTTTTCGAGTGTGCGAGCAGCTGTGTCCGGAGGGGAGACAGGGGTGCTGATAGGCGAGGGTGGCATGGCTGCAGGGCCAGGGCCAAATAAGGTGGAAGCGGGGCCAGCCAAAGGAGCTAGAGGTGTGCTAGTATCCCTGAACGTCATAGACTCTGGTGCACGCAGTCCTCCACGGCGGAGCCTGCGAACACGCGGTCGTACAGCGGAAAACGATTCGTCCTCGTCGCCTTGAGAAGAGGAAGTCGACGATGGAGTGGGAAGAGGGAGATGGTCTGAAGACGCCCATGGCATGTGTGGGTTTGGATCCGGATCCGATGTGCTGGCGGAGGTTGCCCATGGAGAACGAGCAGGGTCAGAGAACCAGGAGGTCCATGTTCTGCGAGGGCGCACGCTCACGGGGTGGAACGAGTCAGAGCGTTCCGTGTCGTCTCGTGGGTCTGGGGTACTGCTTGATTGCCTCAGGGATGTGCGACGAGCGTGGGTGTGTTCGGAGAAATCGCGATATCTGCTAGGCGGACGATAGGTCGACATGCTGCGACGGACCGAGGGCTGCCGCGTCAGGCTGTATGGTTGGAGAATAGGGAGGGGAGGCATGGACCAGGGCGGGCGTGAGGTGGAGGAGGGGGAAGAGGGCGAGAGAGGCGCCGAGGGGACGTCGTCGTCCCCTGGATAAGATGGAGGGAAGCTGCGCGGAGGATGAGGGAGAACTGGCCACGGAGCAGTGCGTGTATAGGCGTCGTACAGCTCCGAGCCAAGGTGGACGCCCTCGCTGGAGCCCACGCCAGAGTCGACAATAGTGTCCACCTCGTCAGAGTCATCGTCCATGAACATCACATCCGGACCATCTGTCATGAGCTCCGCGTTGAGATGAGAGGCACTAGGGCGGCGTATCAAGCGTCGAATATGATTGTCTCTAGGGACTCGGGTGTGTTGAGTCAGGCTACGCAGGTTCTTGACCGTGCTTTCGGAGATAGCGCGTTTCTCGTCGATGACCCTCATCCGCCTATCCGCAAGTTCCTGTATTCTTCGTTAATCAAGACGTGTCGAGCACTCTGCTGCATGATTGCACGTACGCGGACAAGAATGTCGACTAGGGTGGTCGTGAAGGAGTCGCCAGTATCAAGCTCTTCCACGAAGGCACGGAAGGATATTTGGGGTTCCGTACGCTCTCCTTTCTCCGGTCGTTCCAATTTGTGCCTCTCGATCGCGCCAGTGCTGAATGACACGATCGACATGAGTTCCTGAGACCAACGCGAGGGTGACTGAGATTATACGCACACCAGACATTTCATTTTGGCGCGCAGTACGAGGTCATGATGATCAGCAGCCCTTTACGCGTAACTTCAGTGGGAATAGTTGGCTACAATGCGTGGTGGAAACGCACCATTTTCCCATGTTTCGTTGCTGTGTCGGAAGAGGTCCAGACGTAGGACGGAGAGCTGTTGATGATTGGGAGAGGCAAGCCGTATGATTGTTTGTTCTTGTTTGTGAGCTCATTCAATGGTCCTGCTTACGGCCCGGTTAGCCGTTCGTACCTGGACTGTCTTTCGATGAATCGACCAGCTATAAGACGTGCAGGCACCACTCTTGCTCCTACTCCCCATAAGCCGCACTTAACCGTCGAAGAATGGGAGAATCTTACACCTTTGTCTAGCGCAGCACTAAAAAGTGTCGCTTCCATAAAATCTGCCGGTGAGAAAGCACCGCTACCACTTAAGGTGAGCATTGTAATTCTGCCAACTAGGAGGTCAGCGCGTAATTGATACTGTAGAGGACGATTTAGTTCGTGCAAGATGACCAGGGGTCTGCATCAGGGTCTCGCTCCTCAACACCAACACTAATTGCTGCAAGGTCAAGGCTGCTAGGCCAGGGTGGTTCGCGTCCTGGGACACCTTCTCGGTTACAGCAGCTCAATCGCAACCATTTGATACCAAAGCAGGCAGTTCAAACGCCTCAGCAATTCTATGACTGGCTGGGGCTGATAGACCGATCTATCGCTCATAGTCAGGAGTCCCACTATCGAGCTCATGTGGCTGACGTTGCTGAACATCTGGATGCATGCGATAAATTGGTGGAGATCATCGACTGTACCGAACGAGAAGTGAACAGTATGATGGAGGGGTGGACCGGTGTGGAGGACAGTGGGAAGAGCCTGAAAGACGCTTGTGAGCGGCTATTGGACGACAGGGTAAGAGTTTCGCGGTTTCCCTTGGTACCATGAGCTCATGGACGTTGATCCGAAGGATTCCCTCCTTGCGCTCACGGATGAGATCGAGGGTCGTCTGCAGTACTTTCAAGAGCTTGAGCATGCCACGCGGATGCTCAACCACCCAGGAGATTCCCTAGTGCTGCAAACAGACTTTCTCTACATGGTCGAACGCGTCGACATTTCGATCGACTACCTACGGGATCATGTAAGTCATGACATTTCATCAAGCAAAGGAACAACACACTCACGCCATGATTGCTCTAGAAACATTTCAAAGAAGCAGAAGTGTACCTGCTGCGCTTCCAGCAATGCCTTACACGCGCCATGACGCTCATCAAGATGTTCTTCGTCGGTTCTCTCCGAGCGCTCAGCGCTGACATCGCCAAACGAATGTCCGACAATGTGAGATACTTGTAACACCTTTTCTTTCTCATCGCCTGACCTCGTTGACCCCAGGAAGTTTCATCAACCGCCCAGACACACCTGTTATACACTCGCTTCCGCAGCGTATCTCAACAACTCGCGCCTCTCCTGGGCGAGCTGGAAAGACGCGCCAAGGCCCACCCAGATGAGCTCTCTTCGCTACTTTCAGAATGTCACAGCGCGTACTTCTCCACACGAAAGTCGTTGCTGGTTGGCCGATTGACCGAAGAAATCCGTGGGCTCGACCCCAGCCGCACGGAACTAGTCGAACTGGTGCGTCTTTCGTGATTTCGAGGTTGGATTTGCTTGCTGACACACATACGCGTAGACGAGAGCAGGGTGCAGTTACCTCAAAGAACTCTGCGTGGAAGAGTTCGAGCTTTTCCGCGAGTTCTTCAATTCCGGGGAGGATCAGCTATAGTGGGTGCATCCACTCAACACACATGAAATTATACCGCTCACACACAGCATAAAATCTCCAGCCCATATCTCGAGAACCTGTGTGATTACCTGTACGATGACCTGCGGCCTCGAATCCTGCACGAGCCCCGGCTCACCGCGCTCTGCGAAGTCTGCACCGTCCTCCAAGCACTCATGCTTCTTGACGTCCCCTCTTCTTACGCAGCCGATCGCAGCTCGGATTCGGATTCGGACTCGGTCGCCGATTCGGAGCTGGAGCTAGACCTACAATTCGCCGACGAACATGGCAAACGACATTCGCGGAAGTTTGGCCTAGGCAAGCTGCACATCAGTCAGCTGCTGGAGATGGTGCTACAGGATGCCCAGACGCGGCTGTTCTTCAAGGCGCAGTCGGTGATACAGAGTGATATCAGGTATTATGTGCCGAAGCCGGCGGATCTAGCCTATCCTGCGAAACTTCTTGGTGCGTACCATCGTCTAAAAGTAATGTGTTCTCTTGCGCGTTTGTCTGAGTGCTTGTACAGACGTGAAGAAAGCTACGGCTACTGGGTTGGAAATCAAGGAGAAGGAGAGCATTGGGCAGATATTCCAGCGGATACCGTCGTTGGATAAACAAGATACTTGGTATCCCACTCTGCGAAAAACTGTATGGGTCCTCTCTCAATTGCATGACTTCGTCAAGGTCAGAAGAAATCACACTCTTTCGTCCCAGCCCAACCTCTGAACGATCTCCGCAGCCAGTCATCTTCGATGACATCGCACAAGAAGCTGTCGCTTTCTGCCGTGCTAGCCTGGTTTCGGCTTCCGAGACGATCATCTCTCGCTCGACACCTCAATCTCCGACAGTACTCGATGGACAGCTGTTCCTGATCCGACATCTGTTCATCCTCAAGGAGATTGCGCAGAACTTGGACTCGGTAATGACCAGGAGAGATGGGTATAGCTCGGGAGGGCAGTTGGATTCTGGTGTCACTGGTATGTGTCTGGTGCTGGCTTACTCGTTTCTTCCTCCACTCGCCTTTCTTTTACTTACTAGATATGTCCTTGCAGATGCTTTATCAAGTGTTTTGAACCGAACCACTTCATTGCTGCCTAGCGCGTTATTCGCATCACTCGGTATGCCGAAGAAAGAAGAGGGTATTCATGAGGCGAGAGACGTATAACTATTTCGCGCATACTCTAGAGAGGCCCGCGGACTGATAGATGAACAGGACATTGACCAAGTTCTCAAAAAGGCGTGCGAGGACGTGATCGCCACCATGTCCACCCCAGCGTCCAGGCTACTCGCTCCTCAGCCCTCCCTAACCCCACTTTCGGAGGAGCAAGTGCCACGCATAGAGCAGGACTTCCGAGCTTTCTGTGAGGGGTCGCTGAAAGGATCCATCGCGCGAGTGTGGATGTATCTCGAGGACGACGGGACTGTGAGGGTACTTCTGGGGCATGTGCGGGAGCGCATCGAGGATGCGTACGATGAGTTGAGGTTTGCTAATGCTAAGGCCTTGGAGGGTGGTAGTGTCAGGCTGATGAGTGGGGAGACGGTGAGGACGTATTTGAGAGGTGTTTTCGAAGCGGGCGGGGGGAAGTCGGATCTAGCAGCGGGATCGAGTAGTAGCGGATGAGCCACCATTGCATAGTCCTCTTCCATTCTTTTGTCTACATCCGAAGATAGCCATTGTCTTCCCTCGATCGTATACCTTTGCCCTCTTCATGCCCAAGATCACAACAACATCGGCGCCCTCAAATCCGGCGTTACGTGTACAGTACTGTTGTAATACTGCGGTGTGCCTGTCAACTACCATCGGCCACACGTCGCTCGTTGAGCAGCTCACCTTCTAGGCGCACACACCCTTACACTGCTTGCCTAAGACTTGTGAGGACCACTCTTAGCTCTGCCTTCCAGCACCGTTTACATGGACCTCGCGCAGTGTTCGTACCGATGCGATCACATGGCAAACAAAAGCGCCCTCAGCCTCAGCGCTCACCATGTCCATGCTGTGGTCTGCCCGACACAGATTCAACCTGCATATTGAATGCTACGCCTGTCGAGCGCGTTCCTAACTCACAAGTCACTCGGGAAGAGGTTATCCTAGCGAAGCAAGTTGTCGAGGAAGGCCAGGCTAGGATCGAGAGACTGGAAGAAGCAATAGAACTCCTGATGGCACAGCACGAAATATTCCACTCGGTGGTCGCCGACCACATGTCATTCCTCAGTCCAATCAACGCCCTTCCGGACGACATTTTGTGGCAGATCTTCCTCGAGCTGCGGCCTGACTGTGGACCATGGCAGGTCGCGGTTGTGTGCCGGCGTTGGCGAGCTGCAGCCATCTCCTGTTCCGAGTTGTGGGCGGACCTCGAGTACGATTACTACGGCATGGGCCCAGAGGTTGGTGCGAGCCAGCTTGCGATCTTACTCGAAAGATCTGGATCCAGGCCTCTTCGTTTGTCAATACGACTTCCCCAACACGACGCGCGATTCGATGGGCCCGCCCACCAGCCCATAGTCGAGCTTATTGCGGCGAACGCCTCGAGGATTCGTGCAATATCGTGCGAAGGTTCCACCAACATCTTTGCAGAAGAAGTACTGGACCTTCTCTCGTTGGATACGCTCATCATCAACAACCAAGGCGAAATCGACGAGATCGGTTGGTTGGCGTCGGATTTACCTCATCGGACGCCGTTACTTCGCAGATTGGAACTTCGTCATACGGAACTAGGCGAGACCAGCTCTCTATCAGTCCCATGGAGTAGCCTCGTAGAGCTGGAACTCTGCGATATCAACACAAATGCAGCGGCAATCCTCCACATTCTTTCTCAAACGAGCAGCCTAGCCAAGTTGGTCATCGCGCCGCCGACATGGGTACAAGACGAGCTGTTCATCTACTCTCTACACGAGGTGGAAGTTCCTCGGCTGCGACATCTTTCGGTCGCGTTCACTGTGAACGATGCAAACTCTGTATCTTTCCATGAAAATACCGATGATATGTACGATGATCCCACAAAGCAACTACCAAAGCTACTGCAACATCTTCGAGCACCTCGCCTCGAGGAGATGAAGCTGGAAGACGTCACCGGAGAGGATTTACATGCTGTGTGTAGCTTCCTCGAGGGCTCGATTCCCCCTTTACAGGTCCTTCACGTCAAGAAACTAGACCTCGTGACCATGGCTTCCTGGGCCACTTTCATCCCTCTTCTAGCTGCGGTTCCTACGCTAGAGCAATTCCTGCTCAGCTTTGTCAACAAGCCGTCCGAGCACGTCGCCGGGCTGGAAACGATATTGGCCGCCATGTCTTTGCCCATAGGCATCCCGAGGGAGGAGGATTCACCGCTACTCTGCCCTCTAATAACCACCATCTCATTCCACGCACTCATGTTACCTTTCTCCGCCCTCCAGTCCGTGATAGAGTCCCGTGTATGTGCTCCCGCAGCGATATTGAAGACACTCCATCTGTCCGACATTCAGTGGCATTTAAGCAGGGAGGATTTGGAAGCCTGCGAGGATCATCCGGACGGGGAGATCATCATGCATCGGTGGTTGGAAGGCATGAAGGAGAGGGGTCTGGAGTATACGAAAATGAAGGTGACGCCGCGGTATCTTCGATGTGGAGAGAGGGCTCGGGGAGGTAAGTAGGGTGCCTGGCGAGAGGCCATTGCTGATAGAAGCTTTGAACACACCGATGGCAGGCGCTCTGTAGCCGTAGCTCAGCGTGGCTCTAAATAACCTAATGAACTCTTCTCACGAGCGAGTTTGTTAAGTCGACAAGACTTGAGCAATGGGCCGACCTGCAGTGTCCACCGATCGCGGATTTCTCCATTGACGTTGTGCTCTTCATCTCAACCGTTACCTCTGCACTTGCCTGGCCTCCTGACAACTTTCCGATGCCTCCGAGGTGGCGCTCACTGCAGAACCAAAGAGGGTGTGTGAACGTTACACTTGAGTACTGTAAGCATCTAGATACCCGATCGCGATGAACATACAGTTCTCCCATCTTTCACTGGTCGTGAGAACTTGATCGCGCTGAAGTAGTGGAGATTGGCGCTGAATAACCCTCAATCTGAAGGGAGTGTAGGAACTCGCCAAGCACCCCCCTACCTGCATCGCCAGTGGCACACGGTCTGAGTCATCAGGTGCTGCGATCTGGGGGGATTATGATACGTCTAGATCCTTACAGCTGGACATGATGTTGAGCCAACAGGCGCCTTGCGGAGATTCGGATGTAGGATCTGCAAGAGTCCAGCAGACAACCGAGGGTGCGTCCTTTCGACAGCGAGTGTCACGGCCACTCTATTGTCTAGACGATGATCCACGTGCTCGAAAAAGACACGTCCTGGTGGAGGTCGACCTGTACTGTAGATGGGCTAAACCACTTCGGATTTGGCTTGGATCGGAGACGCGTTAAGATCGCGCACCAGGTCACCGTGCCACAAGCCAAGCCAGCGAAGCACGGGAGCGTGTACGAAAAGCCCCCATCTGGCACACCCAACGGCTATGAGGTTTACCCTGGGTCTTTACCTATACTCTGGGCCCTCGAAGGCTTCACAGCTTCGTGGTTTAGCGATCCTTCTGATCACCGCTATCCGAGCGCAGGCAGATCTACAAAGCAGTTTCGGTACGTATCCCCTCTGATTTCAATCACGCAGGCCCCATGTTCCGATATTCGGCCGCGCTGAGGCACCGATGCCAATGACACCACAAGGTGAAGTGAAGATAAAGACAACTCTGCAGATAAATGCCCCATACATTAGATACAATAAGCAATTTGGAAGAAGGCCGAAGAAACGGAAGGACTAGGTCTAGAGAGTGTATAGGTATCTTGGGTTGTCCTCGCCCAAGTCGGCGATCTCCTCCTCGGTTTTGCCCTCCATCCTCCAGTCCTCCTGACCCGAGAGCTTCCTGGCGTTAGCCCTCTTCAGGGACAGATACAGAGTGACGTGCAGGCACAACGCGAACGCAAGCATGCCGATGGTGGCGGCGTATCCGGGTCGGTATCCAGGCTTGTGCTTGTCTGAGAACAGGAAGGGAGAGGCGACACCAGCGGAGTTTCCAACCGTGATGAGCATGCCACTGGCGTAGGCACGCTTTCCGTATCGTGGATTGTTAACGTTGAGCCACGCCATAGAAGTTCCTGTCGACATCCAAAGTCCGGCGGCAACCACGAAGCAACCTGCGTAGCTCATGGCGACGCTTTGATGCGCGATGAGTAGGGCGTAGCCGACAATCATGAGCGATCCACCGGCGAAACAAAAGACTGCGCGCTTCTGCAATCGGTCGCTGAGCCTGGCGGCGGTGAGGTAGACGATGACACCGACGGTGTATACGGGGACGGTGAGTGCCTGAACTTCGGCGTTATTCCAGGTGCCCATGCCACGGATGATAGTGGGAAGGAAGACACTGAAGCTGTAAAGGACGGCGTGGCCGCAGAACTGTGCCAGAGACCACGCGTAAACCTTCCAGTCCTTGACTCCAGCCATGACATCCTCCTTGTGAAGCTCCTTGCTAGACGCGGTGATACCGATTTCGTTATCACGCATGATGCGCAAAAGTCGGCGCTCCTCCTCCGTCAGGAATGTGGCGGTTTCGATACTGTTCGGGAGGACGATGGGAACGAAGAAGGCACTGAGAACGGTGGGGATGCCGATAATGAGGAAGATCCAGCGCCAAGCACGCCATCCAGCTGTGCCCGCACCGTTGTTGTCCATGAACCCAATTCCGTATGAGGTTAAACCACCAATAGCACCGGCTACGGCCGAGGTGGCATAGAAGTAGGCGGTACGGAGGGAGATCTGGCGCTTATTGTAGAAGAGGGTCTGGTAGAGGAGCATCCCGGGGAAGAGGCCAGCTTCGAAGAGTCCGAGCAAGAGACGGATGGCGATGAGGGAAGAGAAGCTGTTGACAAATGCCGAGAAGGTGGATATCATTCCCCAGGAGAACATCAGGAACGCGAGGTATCGTGCAGGTTGGAGCCGCTTGATGATGAGATTGGACGGTGTCTCGAATAACTTCCGAGGCCGTCAGGATCGATCATCGAGGGAATGGATAGGTTCCGACTCACACAGTATGTGATGAAAAGCACCGAAACGGCGATTTGATACTTGCTGCCCCCAACCATGTTGAGCTCCTCCTCAAGACCTGGACAAAAACAACTTTGTTAGTTCAACTAGTGCGAACGACCGTTGTCATTGCTTGCTCACCATATAGACGACCGTTGCCGATGTTGACTGTGAGAGAAGTACGGGTTAGTAATGAACACCCAGCAAAAAAGATAGAGGAGTTTGCAAGGAGTCATGTCGTAAAAACGACAAAAAGGCGCGCTTCAACGGGAGATACCACGTCCCCTGGTGGGGACGACTGATGAAAGTATGTAGATGGTTCTCACCTCGGTCCATGAAATTTAGCAGATAAATCCAGCTGATCATCGGGACGAGACGACGATCCAGCTTCCAGAGAATTCGGGCCTCGGTTTCAGCGTCGACCACCTCGGTAGTCCCGACGGTATTCACATCCTCAACCGTGGTGGTCGGGGTACCCTTCTTCTCATCGAACGTGGAGCTGCGACGCCCCTCCTCTGCGCTGTTCATGGTAGAGGTGGTAGTAACAGGTAAGTAGGAGGAAGAGAGGGGGGAGAACGCTCAACCCACCTGAGAAGTATATATAGCCCCAAGTATTAGGTCCGATGTATTTTTGGGTACACGGTACCCCACATCTTGGCACAAAGGCCCTGCGTTTGATTGGGTGCCTTCAGGTGCCGCCGTCCCTGAAACAGTTGAATGAATGGCGTTGACCGCTCGATGATATGGGTTGACATCCAGTGAGTTGTTGACAACGGAATCGGTGCCGGTTAATACAGTTCTGGAGGTCAACGCTGGTCAGACAGGTGAGCAGAAATAGGAAGGTGAATACAGGGTTCAATGAAGACGTTCTCGGTCTTCGATGCGGTCTTTGCTTCTGGCCGCCTCCGACCCAGTCGCTCAGTTGCTGGCAGCTGAGCGCTGAGCCCCCAAGGCAGACGCGCTGCCAGAGGTTTCCAGAGACTTCCAAGGTCAACCAAGGCGCTCGTCTTTGCGCGCTAATATCGCTATACGATGAGCAGGCAACGGTGAATTCTGTGGAATACAGCAATGCTATCGATCACATCAATCGCCCTGATCTCCTATCAGATCTATCCACTCGACGCGGCTCTAACTTACGATGGTTGTGAGTTAATAGTCACTGTTAGCCACGATAGGCCACGGCCCCAATAATCAAGACGAACATTGGTAGACGCGTTGCTGTCGCTGCACGGACTGTCATGAGTAGTGCAACAGAATCCGGACAAGAAACTCGAGAATCGAGACAAGCACAAATCGGCCGAAAGTGCATTGATTGCCGTTGACGTAAACACTCGAGCCGTCTGAGCCGGCTCACCGACGCCAATTGCCATGGCTCTTATTCTTTCTGAAGTTTACGGTCTTATTTCGTGAGGGAGTACAGTCCCAAGCACTGCGATTAGGCCTACTGAAGCTACCTACTCACATATTACAGCTCAATGAATCTCTTCTAACTATGAGGCACCTCTGTTCAGACTCACGTTTGGCATAGTTTGGCAAGCCACTGCAATTTTCAGTCGTAACCCCGTGACTCAGAGGATTGAGGAACTCAGGTGGCCAAACGGCAAATCCAGTGCTGTTTTCGAATTTGCCCGTCGAACGATGCAGCGTGAAGTGGTGAATCGGTCCCCCATATGGCGGCCCAACACACAAATTCACATTATTCTCTGTACATCTTCTCCCGACCTGAGATCCTTTCCCAGGTTTTTGAACGTGATTTGCGTACAAACAAAATATCAAAAACTAGTGTATACTCCACGTCGCAACTCCCCATCTCCCTTGTGTAAAATCGTGGATCACCGGGGCTTCACAGTATACCAGCTGCGGCTTTAAATCTATGCGTAGAACAGTTCAGTTCCCATCTGTGTTAAAATGTCGTCAGCTCAACGAGCGCTAGCCTTAAATGACTTTTCGACACGTCAATTACTGATATTCATACCAAATCCCAGTTGCGACCACAGGCAGTGTACCATTTGCATGAAGTATAGCTATCGCATACCTTGTCCTCTGTTTTTCACTTGTGCATCGGCCTCCTTTTGCCCAATTTTTTTTTTGATTCAGCTTGAGATCCAGTTCTTTGAGATCGAGGCTGGCAGACACTCGCCCAGGCCCGTTGTCCGCGTCATTTGACGTGATTCTAGTGGCGAGCCTTTAGCTGAGATACAGACTTTTGACGAGGCAGTTCAGTATGCTTTCTATAGGAGATCTCCGAGATATGCACGGCGGATCTATGATGGTCTTCTCTGAATGTTGAGAACCTACTCCCGTCAATTGAAGGGTGCGTAGTGACGTGTATGTAATGATTGTAGCATATTTACAGCTAGCCATTAGTAGACCTGCTTTAATCTGACATTGGGTATGTCCAAGAGGGCGGCAAGCGTCTAAGTGTATGTAATCATTGATCTCGGTGCGGGCTTGCTACCAACTCGTCCTCAATCAATATTACATGGTGGATGCACTGAACTGACAATCACAGGGGTCTCTGTAAGTAGAGAGGAGCACAGTATAACGTACAGAAGGGGCTCTGATCGACGAGAATGGGTTGAACTGGAAGTAGCTGCAGATGAACGACTAATTACATATGCAACTTCACAAACATCACCCAGTGAAGGTGGCTAGCGCTCAATTGGTCCTTCCTAATTGAGGGACATTTTCCACAGTTCAGTTGGCGATGCATACCCCAAGTCTCTACTGCAACAAAAACCCCGGAGATTTGAACCAAATCCTCCTCTTTGCAAGTTCTACTGCGCATGCCGTACTCACTGCTTCTTCCTTTGCTTCTGGCACACCAGTGGCAGCCACGGGACGCCTCAGTAAACTTGCAAACTGGCTCACTTCGCAGCAGAGATCTGAGCTGCCGCAATCAACGGCAATCAGATGACTAATGAATGCGCCGTACACAAGGGTCGTCGGACGAGCTCCGCCGAAGCCAAAATGTTCTTATCCGGATTCTGTTACACTACTCGTACTGACGAAAAGTATATGGGCACCCTAAACCTGTCTCATCTGTGGAAACTTGCAACACCATAAGCCATGAATATGCAGATAAGGTGCATACAAGTCTGATAGAGTACTCCAGTATGATTTACACCCATTTTCCTCACCTGAATGGTGTAATTTCGTACGGCATTGCACGCTGATGTGGCGGCTCACACAGAGCTTTGTTGGCGATGACGGCTCAACAATGCCAAAATCCAGCTTGGTATGCAGTTGAGCAGGTGCTTATTATTATGTTCTAAATGCCTGACATGTGTTGTTCGAACTGAGATGGAGGAGTGAGGCCGAAACTGGGGGTGCCCATATACTTTTCGTCAGTACGAGGACATGAGAGGCATGATATCGTGTGGGCGACACTAGTGTGGCGGCAGATGCTGTAGATCCATATAGATTCATAACGGAGATGAACTTGAGTACTCTATGTGAGCAGAAATAAATCAGGATCTAACCCTGTTGCGTCCATTGCGGGGAGAATACATACAGTGCTCTATGTAGCATGATTAGATGAGGAGGGGCGCGCAGGCGACTTATTTCGAGTCGGACTTGAAGTCCGTAGTCGCGTATGTCCTGGGTCATTGTCCACATCCAGTCCACGTTGGTGATTACAACACTGGCCTTAGGGGCTATATAGATCGACGAATGAGTGAGGGGCTTGACTCAAGCAGTCGAAGGTACTCACGTAGTCAAGGTCTGCCGGTCAAGTTGAGTTTGCAGACTGAACAAATTGCTCAGTTGCACATTCATTGAGAGATACATTCAGGATTCAAGGTCTAGTAGCAAGTGATGCTTGTTCCGTTCATTGTGAGGTAGATTGTGTTAGGTTGCGGCAGGCTTGAGGATGCACCAACTGGCAACAAAATCGCTTGAAACCAAAAAAGTAGAGACGACGGATAACTTACCGGATGGAGTATTATCTCATTCAAGCACGAGGAGTACTAACAAGCAACTGACAAGAGGTATGCACAAAACGACGCGCTCATAAGATGTTTGCATGATATTGCCATTCAAGTTAGGGACGTCGAGGAAATCCGGACTCGGACTCGTTTGAGATCAGTACGGGGACGTTGAGCTGACAGTGAAAGGCTTTGCGCTTCTGTGAACCGGATAATGTGGCAGTCTTGCGGCGTTGCCCTAGAATATGGTGCGAGAACCAAGGGCAAGAGCTGAACGAGACGCTGGTGTAAGTTCGCAGGTGGTTTGCAGGCGTAGGAGGAATGATGAGCCACCGACAAGACGGCAACTTGCAAGGTGTTGCCGACGCACCCAGACCGACCCCGTGGTAGTCAGGTCGGACTGAGATAAGCGCCCAATGACCTGCTTGCTCTCCGCGTCCTTTCACGTCCGACCGAATCAACTTCTCCGGCAGTTCATGGCTAGTCTATAGATTGGGCTCTCGCTGTGTCTTTCTGTGTCATAAAGACCACCCTTTGAAGAGACCTAGAGGCCTTTGACTGCGCGCCCTTTCATTATTCCACCAACGCTTCGTCATTTGTGGCGAGTGTGGATGCTTAACGTTTAGTATCGATATCAATGCAGAA
This sequence comes from Pterulicium gracile, assembly GCA_004369125.1. Classification (NCBI taxonomy): domain Eukaryota; kingdom Fungi; phylum Basidiomycota; class Agaricomycetes; order Agaricales; family Pterulaceae; genus Pterulicium; species Pterulicium gracile. The sequence continues at coordinate 566,102 of ML178828.1, forward strand.
CAACGTTAGCGATGCATCTGCATCGAAGTCTCATTTGTTCGTCCAGTTTTACTGCACGTAGCCATGGCTGACGATCGCTCAGTGAAGGCCTGTTTGACCAGCTTAAAGGTCTGTCCTACTGCGGATCCAGACGCTGCTTCACCAAGTTGACCTAAGTTATCCAGGAGAGTTCGTTCACCTCTCGCAGGACAATGCACAACTACAGAAGATGGTCGACACTGATTTAGCTGCGTACAAGAGTGCCTTTGCCAGCGCGGAGCAGGAGAAGGCACAGCTTCAGGCGCTCCTGGACCAACGCGAAGAACGCATCCACAGTCTAGAGATACAGCTTAGGGTTAGTAAAGCTTCACCTTGGTGCCCTGTTGAACGCGTTTACTTCTCGATCGCGCACCTTAGGGCTACCGCATCTCAGTTATAATAGATGGCGATGGTGCCATCTTTGCGCCAAACTTCATCTCACATGGGAGGGACGGAGGCCATGAAGCAGCTCACCAGCTCTTCGATCAGGTTAAACGCTACCTCAACACCAATTTCGGGGAGCATTCGTATCAAATCTGGGTCTACATCTTTTTCAACAAACGGGGTCTCATGGAAGCCCTCGGAAAATCTCCTCTCAGCCAGTTGAAAGCGACGTTCGAGGATTTCGTCATCGGCTTTAATCAAGCATCAACTCAGATATCGATGGTGGACGTTGGATTTGGGAAGGAGGCAGCGGATAGTAAAGTAAAAGGTGTGGGATCTCCGTTGGTCTTCGCGCTAGTTACTAACTCTTGACGTATCAGCCTCTCTGGACCGTGATGTCAGTCTGCCTCAGACGTTTAAGGTGTTTTTCGGAGGTAGGCAAGCTCATCTACTCACTTTATGCTGTCTAACATGTTGCGATCATCTCTCTTAATTACCAGGCTGCCACGACAATGGATACGCAACGTCCTTGCGGACGTTATTAACGGGAGGTCTGGGGGACAAGGTTGTCTTGTTGACTAGCTACAACGAAATGGCAAAGGGGCTCTCTGAGCTCGGGTTAAACGTTATGACAGTTCCCGGTCTATTCATGGAACAGAAGCTGTCGACCTTTGGCAACCATTCCGTGCTCTCTTCGACACAGGATAAAGGCGTTAACCCGAATTACGTTCGCAAAACCGACAACGTCGCCGTTAATCTGCCTTCGGGTTCCTCCTCTCCGAGCCTCCGCTCCCCAAAAGCCGCTTCCAACGGCAAACTATCACCAAGGCGTCAGAGCATAAGCTCTAGTCAGCAATCCCCTCCACCTTCTCCTGCTCGCCCCGTTCTCATCCCAAACCTGGTTCGTTACAATTCTTTTCTATGGCGCCCGCTATGAGCTTCAAATCATGCTAACTCCTCACGTACTTGGACATCATCAGGCACTCAACAAACGTACGTGAACAAATCCTGTTCCACCTGTTTTTGATACTGACATTTCGTATTCAGAATCCCCGCCCCCGTGTACGACTTTCTATCTCATTGGTCACTGCCCCTTCCAAAAAGGATGTAAATATGGGCACAACTACGAACTCTCAGAGCAACACATCGCAGAGCTGCGATCCATCGCGAGGATGTCCCCATGCTCGTTCTTAATCAAAGGTACGACGAGCACCCGTCAACCAAACTCGCAGAACTCTAATAAACGGTCCAGGCAATGTGTGTACCAAGGGCGGCGACTGTATTTATGGTCATAAGTGCCCTCGCGGCCGCAAGTGCCCCTTCCTCAAGCAGGGGCGATGCAAATTCTCAGCAGGTGAGTCGTGGTGACTTTTCCTGTGGGGCAACTTTCTGAGAAACGGCAGCCGATATGCATAATATAACATAATGCGGACGGCCAAACCCATTTTCCTCTTGTTGTGTTCACTCTTCTTTCCATTTTATACGAGTAGGAGGACATTGTTCTCCTGCTCACATGGTTGTATTTCTCCGCTTGCTTGCAATTGGTGCAAGCAGGATTCTGTAACGTATTGGCGGTATGTCAACTCGGTTTCACTTCATTATAAGATTATGTAGGGGCAGCCGAAACACGCATTTTTCATCGAGTGGCAGATCCGCGAAAGGCTCATTGACTTGGATAAACCACCCAAAAACCATCACAAGCAAAGAAATACACATAACTGCAGAACTTCGATATATCGATCATGGGGAAGGTACTACTCAGAAATATGTTTGTAAAACAGGGAGACGGTGAGATCAACGAAGCGAAACCAACAGCGGGACTATACTAAGGTACACCGAGAGTAGTGAGGAAAGACGACGACGACGGACGACACGAGAGGCAGAGCTTGAGAGAGAGGCATGATGGTGGTGGTTGTATGATTATAACAAAGTATGATGGAGACCGGAAGAGCAAGCATGAGCAGAGTTTTCGACGAGACCAGCCCCGGACCAGAATAACAGCAGCAGCAAGCGGAAACGGAAGAAAAGGAACAGGAACAAGCAGCGACATTGACGAAGTAGGTAACATAATGGATGAGGGTGATATCATGATAAAAACCAAGCACAAAAGAGTCATTCATGAGTGAAAGAAAGAAAGAAAGAACGAAAGCTCAATAGAACACAGGCGGGGCATGCGCAGTATGAGCATCCTGAGGATGGGGATACATATCATACTGGCCCATCTGCGACATATCCATGTAGTGCCCGTACGCGTACCCATCCCCTGCGTACCCGCCGACGTCTCCTGCGTAGCCATTTTCCTGGGGGTAATAATACTGCGTATATCCCTGGTACCCCATCATGACCGGGTCCATCCCCTGCTGCTCCTCCTGAGGATAATGTCCCGGGGAGAAGTAGTGTTGCTGATGCGAGTACCCCGACTCCATCATCTGTGGGTTCTCGTGTGCCGAGGGCTGCATCGGCTCGAAGGACAAGGTGTTGGGGTTGAGCTGGCTGTATCCTTTGTCTGCCCCAGTATCGAGTGGTGGCGGGGCAGACCCGTCTGGTGCTCTTATCTGGACACGAGAGCTGCGAGGCATGGAGAAGATGGTTGGGTCGACATAGCCGTTATTGACAGGCGGAGTATGTGAAGGCGATTGGTGATGAGGGTAGAATTCGGCAGAGGAGTGATGATGCATATGTCCAGGGACGAAAGGTGGTGGTAACAATGGGCGAGGGTTGTAGATAGGCATTGGCGGCTGGAAGTACACCGGGCGACCAGTGGACACTTCGTACGGCACGCCATGAGGGTCCATAGCGATACCAGGAGGCAGAGGGGCAGGGTATCCGTAAGGGGAGCTGTTGTAGGGAGGAGTGGGTTGCTTTTGGACCGGCTGAACTGGGTGCACAGCCGAAGGCGAAAATACAGTCTGCAAAGGATAGAGCGCAGGTCGACTATCCAACGGAGACCCGACGGGTGGCTCTTCCAGAACAACCGGCGAGCCTGACTGATCCGGCTGTGGGGCAGAGAAGGTTGGTTGCGGGGCTTCCAAAGCGAGTCTCTCCAGCTGCCTGACAATCTCTGGCTGAGAGGTGATAGTCACAGGCGCGACCATGTGAGGAGGAGGGGAGCGAGTTGGTTTGGGAGCATCGTGTTCGACAGAGGCCTTACGGGGCGCAGAAGGCTGTTTGGACAGGTAAACAGGCGCCGGGACCAGGTGTGGTCGAACTTTGAACACCTCTTCCACATCGTCTTTTTCCGCCGAGGGTGGTGCTACCTCAGCTTCGGGGAGGAGCGGTGGTGGTGGTGGCTCCTCAACGACGACAGGAACCGGAGGATCAGAGGTTGCGATCTTCGCTGGGGGCATGCGGACGACGAAAGGTTGGTCGTCGGGTGTCTTCGCTTTTGCCTTGAGTGCCAATTTCTGCTTCTTTACTGGGCGGGTCACCATGTGAACTGTCTTCGCGGCCTCGCTGCCCAGCTTGACTCGGACAAACGATGTGTTGCCTTTGAAGGGCTTGCGGACGGGCTCCTGGAAAAGGAATGACTCGTGATGTCTGGTGAAGGCCTTCTCTGGTTTGACGGTGTGCCATGGACGATCTGACGAAGCGAGGAAATGGGGGCGACCACGAGCCGGAGGAGCGAAACCGCCACGGAGGAACCCGCCTCTTGCACCTCGAGGAGATGCACCACCACGACGAGCTTTGATAGCGGCGAAGTGCATCTCGCGCTGCTTCATCTCTTCGAACCCGTCATGTCCCCATGCTTTCTCGATGGGAGGCAGCTCTTCAGCCTCTGGACGCTCCGCAGGCGCTGCAAACACTCCGCCGCGACCTCTTCCCCGTCCCACCCCCATGCCAAACCCTCCCCTGCCACGTCCACCGTTCTGCCAACGGCCTCGCCACCAGCCGCTCAAACTCCGTAGACCCTTGTCCATTAGACGATCGTCGTGACCCCAGAACTCGCCAACAGTCGGGATAAAAGATGGATCCGCCTCCAAACGATTCTGGTACGCCTGACGTGCGGTCTGCCCGTTTGGTCTCTTGAAGTCATTGGACAGACGCTTGGCGTGCGTTGGAGAATGAGGTGGGCCATCCACTGCATCTTCGGACTCCACTCCAGCAACTTCGGATTCGGGTTCTGGCGCTGGTGCTGGAGCGGTGCGTTCCTTCGCTTTCAAAGCTGCCTTGGCCTTCTTCATCTGCTTCTTCTTGTTTGGAGGAGGTTGGGTTGTGGGTTGCCGAGTGACGTCGCCGTCGAAATCCGCGTAGTCGATGACTGGGAGATCCGCGGAACCGTGCTCGTTCTCGTCGTTCACCATATCCGACCAGTCTCCATTGGACTGGAAGAACGAGGAGGGCTGCTGCTTGCCGTTGGGCAACGAAGAAGCCACGAGGTCCTCGCTGACGTCGATCCGGGATAAGGTAGGATCCATGATGGTGGCGACACGGGGCGATTGGACGACGGGAACGACATCGTCAGAAGCTGGCTCTGTATCCGAATCCGAGTCTGAGGGCGATGAAAGAGAGTGTTGATCGTCCGAGTCGGAGTCAGTGGCTGCTTCTCGCTCGATTTCATCGTCGCTTTCTACAGTTCCCCTCCCTCTGCCTCTGCGTCGGATGACTCTGGTTTTCTTGATTTGCGGTTTGGCTTTGGATTTGTTTCCATTAATTTGTGGCGAGTTGGAGGTGTCGACAGGGGTGGATTTCGCGGTAGATGTAGGCATACGAGAGAACTGGATGGACGTGAACTAATGTAAGAGGTGTGTTTTTCGAAGAGAGCTGAAGAGGACTGACTGGAGAAGTCGGGGTAGAGTTCGAGTAACTGAGGACGGAAAGAGAGTTATTGGGCGTTAGATTCGGGTGGAGGTCGAATGTGAAAGACTTGAAAGCGTCAAAGGTCTTCAGTGTTAAGGTGAAAGATGTCACGACCCTTTTTTGGTAACTTATTCGCCGGCCATTGCCAACGCCACTTGCTCTGAACGTGTTTCCCTCCAGGTGCTCCTCTTCATCTACCACCATGGCATACGCTTCTCACTACTACCCTCATCCTCGACAACCTGATCCTGGGTTTGTAGCTGACAGTTTCCTCTCGCAGCTCTACTTCTCACCCAAACTTTACAGGTACAAACTCTCTTTCAGAGATCGTCTATCTTATGGCTATCAATACGGTCAATCCTGGAGTAACGATCCTGAAAGAAGAGAGCTCGAGCGAGCGTACAACGAAGCTGATAGATATCAGCGACACTCTCATGGCTACCACCCAACATCATACTCCGATGCCTCTTTAACGCGTCAATCTGGATCCCACTACGCCTCTCCTCATGACAAACATGAGGTCGTGGAAGGCACGCTCGTGCGCCACCCCACCGCTGCAGCTCACGTCGATCCTCGCTCTGGCAGCAACCACAGCGTCTCTGAGTCTGTTCTGGCAGGCTACAACGACCCGCTCGAGACTATCCATCGCTCCCGCCACGACTCGCGACTCGGAGCAGTGACGCCAGAGGTCATTAGAACGCGCTCACACGACGGGGGTCACTCGGTAGAGTCACATCGGTCTCCGTCCGCTGGGCCAGTGTACCACTCCAGATCCCATGGCGGATACCACTGGAATCACGCTACTGGTTCTAGTATCAACTCTTTCAAAGCTCATAGCAGAGTACCTGAGTCGTACGTATCACTTTTGTCGTTCTTTAATGCTTGTTTTGACAGTAAACTCTTTTCTTTGTCCGCAGACACTCCAGCTACGCGTCGTATGGAAGGTACCGCGATCCTCAAGATCACTTCGCAGAGTCGGACGAGGAAGACGACACGGACACGGACTCACAAGCTACATCGTATCATGATCCCTACCGGCACCACTCTCACTCCCATCACTCAGAGTATGCCCATCATGGCCACACCCCTTCCGCTTATGGTGTCTACGAGGAGCCTCGCTACTATCACAGCACTTCTCGCGGGGAAGTAGGCGCTTACAACCCCCATGGCCACACGTCCGAGCCCCACCACCCCCACGCCTACCACGGATACCAATCGAGCAGTGCTAGCACCAGCACCAGCCGTGGTCCTCGAGGGTACGACTCCGACCGTGCCACTTCGCCCAGTGTACTCGATGAATACGAGCACGACCTGGTGACAGGGGTGACCTATTCGGACAACGGGCGGACTCCAGACTACGAACTCGACGAGATGTACTGGGACCATGCGTACGACCGCGATACGTCCGATGGGGAGTATTCTCGTGGCAGCGATGACTATGATGATTATGATGAAGGGGCGTATTATGATAGCGATGACCATTGAGCGCGCTCAGCGTCCGCAAAGAAGTTGTAAGTTCGGATTGCTTGTGCGTTCTGGGTAGACGTTTCTGGATGTACTACGATTACTTTGTACACGACGCCGTCGTGTCTTTCTCTTCTCTCTTTCGCATAATGTTTACCGTACTGTACAGCTAAGTTTACCTTGCCCTTGTATCTATGAATCGACTGTTGTGACTTGTACTCTTGGTGGAAGCCCTGGGACTCGCAGCGAACGGTGCCTCCGACGATGCTATCGGAGGTATGGGCTCATTGAGCAGTGGCCGTCTCAGGTGGGAGGTTATCCGACCCTGCGTGACGACGTGGAAGGTTTCTGTGCTTCCTGTGTTGTGAATACAACGCTGGCGTGTCGTGTACGGAGTTCTCAGAAGCAGTGGAATTGTCAATGAGGACTTAGGAATACAGTAGAGATGGAAGGAGATAGCAGACTTGCAGGTGATGACCTCCTGGGAGGAGCTTTGTATCGAGGTGAACTGGGAGGGCTAGTTTCAACATTCGTTAATCTATTGCGCGATAGTGGAAGACTTGGTGGGACTCACGAAGGAGAGCATTCGCCAGTTGAACTCGGGATGGGGAAGTTGCGCGTGAGATCGACCTCGACCGTGCTTAGCCTCCCTACCCACTGGACGCTACTGCAGCCGTGTCACCAGGCAGATTACGGTGGAGGTTTGTGATGAATCCATGTCAAGTCCCCGTGGTCATTCCACCCCAGATCCTGCCACAGGCGCCTGAGATTCTCCAATTCGAGTGAAGAAGGCACGCACGCAGGTGTACGTCGTGACCGACATTCAGCTCAGCACGTCCGCATTGCTGTAGAATAGTCGCCCGATTCAGAGAACAGAAGTTGCAAGGTTATGCGACAGAGCCATTTGGCGTGTTCCTTGCTCTTTCAAATCATCTGGAGCTTTTTACACGAGTCTCTTGTTGAGTTCTACGCGTCGATAAGCACACGTCGACGCCGAGGACACCGATGGGAATGAGTTGGAGAAACCATGAATCTGATGCATGAAGCACAGGGGAAAATCTCTATGGCACAATGCATCGTTGTGCTACGTGTCGACGCGGGAAACACCACACCACACCCACGATTGATGCCCACACCCACACTCAAATGACCGCTGACGCATATTCTGCCGCACCCGCTTCGGCCTTTGCCACTCTCACAAACCCACATTGAATATATGCCACTCTCATAAGTCCTTGCTCTGGGGATCATCCACAGTCGGAACCGATGCTGCCGCTAAGAGCTTGAGGCGCTCATGCGCTAGAGGGACCATCACCATAGGCATCAATGCATAATGACTCGGTCAGACTGATCATACATTGATGAGGTGATCACACCTAAAGCCGCCCACACGCTGCTTACTCCTGCTCCCTCTGTTCATAAAAGTCTAAGATTGAAGCTCCCTAGCATTATCTTTCTGGATCCTTAAGGCACATCTTTTTCTCTTTCTGTATGAGTATACAACGAAGCGTTGTTGCTGGAGAGGCCATTCTTTGATGCACACTCATTGACTGTGATCAGTGAACCATCACTGACGTGGTCAGTTACGCTTTGCTGACTATCCTCCCCACTTGATGAGACAACACAGAACTTCCTTCTGCGCTCCTGATTTATGAAAGTCTAGGGGTGAAGCTCTTCAACATAATATTACTGAACCATCAAGGTGTATTTCTTCATCTTGCTGTATGAGTATACAACTAAGCGTTGTGGCTGGAGAGGCCATTCTGTGGTGTGCACCTACCGGTCAGCCATCACCGACGTGGTCAGTAACACTTTACTGACCGTGCCACCTTCCACTCGCTCACTCAGTGTGCGCCCACTATGTTTCTTTCAGCTTCCACAGCTTAGCGTAGGACCCAATTTTGATTTGTATAGAGAGTATAGTAGCTAAGAATGAAGGTTCTGTAGTAAAATGAACAAATAATGGGAGGAAAAGGTATGCCTTGAATGAAACAATGTTCCAATGGGCATAAAAATGTAATTAGCGCAACCAAGCTTCACAACGTCTACATGCAATTAAAATCCTCCATCCAGGAGGTGTCATATAAGTCAAAGTCAAAGTCTGGCTGCGCCTGTGAGCCAGCTGCACCAAGCATAGAGTAGTCTAGCTGTGTAGGATCTGCCCATGCTGGTAGGAAAGCTTCAGAACTTGATGAAGTGGAAGGCAGAGTTGATGTTGAATGGAGAATTGTCTGTCAAGTACGCTTTGCTACAGATAGCAAAGCGTAATGCGGTGGTTTGATCTGGAGCTGGGGCTTGACAGATCTGAGAGGATAAGGATGATCTGGAAGATATGGACATAGACTTGAAGTCAATACAAAGCTCTATTCCCAACGACCAAAAAGTTAGATTGGAAAGCTAACCAACAACAGAGTGAATACCCACCTATTCTTAAAGACCACAGAGAGATCGAGATGGGAAAAGGGGGTTGTCCGAAATACAGGCCAGTATAAGTGAGAAAGTGTTATATGCATGCTTCAATGATGGATTGTGGTTTCATTCAGACACATGATCGTGTTTAACATGTGATTGCGTTATAGTCTTATCTTAGATTAATCCTTTGTTTTCTCCTATCTTTCTTCTCGCTTGATTTCTCCTTGGTTCTCCCCTTGTTTCTCCAAGGATTCACATTGTGACTCATTTGGGTTTTTTCCTTGGTTCCTCCTTTGATCACCAAGGAGTCAGTTCTAGGAGGTGCTAAGTCTGCATCTGGGAGTCATGAGACACTGGTATGCTAAGATACAGCAATGGTATGATGAGAGCAATGAGAATCACCTGTAAAGCACCTGTGATGGAGGAGATCTAATCTACTACTCTACAAGCAGGTAGGTATGCTTTCAACACTTTCCCTTCTTTGAATTCGCACGGTCCTGGCCCTGACATGGCCAAGATTGGCTGACTTTCCAACTCACTCGTTGAGGCAGAAAACAAATAGTGTCCCATGGAAGTCTCAAGGTGTGAGGTGCTCACCTATCATGACAAGGTGTATGTTCAGATTTGGTTTTGGCGGCAGTGGCATGGTTGCGATCAGTCACCAAGCACCTCCTCCACCAAAACCTTTGCCACCTTGAAGAGCGTACGCGTGTACATAGTTAGAAGCTCGAGGTATGAAAATCGCACCGAGGTCAAAGAGAAGTTGTTTGTTGCAGGTTGGAGAGGTACATAGCTATCTATGTAGAGAGGCAAGGAGTATGTTTGAGCACTGAACCTCCTCAAGTTAACTACACTATCCCGGCCACAACACTGATACTGAACGGTTGAAGCTTGCTGCTTTACAGGCTGATGTTGATGGGGAGACATCCGAGGGAGATGAGTCGCTCTGTGGTGAACAGAGGCGATGGTCAGTTGAACATCCTTCAGCAAGCCAAGACGGGCACGAGTACTCACGGAAGTTGTTGTCCTCGCAGCAAACAGGCTCGGCCTCACTGTACTCCCCATTCCCCGGTCAGAGAACGTTCCTTGGCAAGGACGAAAGAAGCACGTACCAGCCAGCGCTACCCGCCCCGATGCCGGTGATAGGGTTGCAAGCAATCCCAACGGGGACATTAACATCTTGAACGCCCACGCCGAGGAGAGCGAGAAGCTGGGAAGCGAAAGGGGCGTCTGCCAACTGGGTATTCTGGCAACACTGGACGGGGCCGGTGTTGCAGGTGTTGTCGGTGCGGCGCTCAATGGCGGAGGCGGTCGACAGGGCGACGAGGGTGGAGGTGAGAATGAGAGTGGTGGAGTACATTGTGGTGAGTTTGGGTTTGGGCTCGGGTTGGGATGGAAAGACCGTCGAGGAAATGAATGTGGATTGTGTTGTAGGATGGATAGATATGGTGGAGAGTGTTGGGTTTTATAGAGGTTTGAGCTGGACTATTGGGACCTGGGGCCAAGCACTCGTGTTCGCGTTTTGTTTGTGAGTATTCTGCTAGATCGAGCGAGCAAGCACCGTTCCTCAGCTGAGCGAGCTAGTGTCTGTTTTGGAAGTGTGTTACTCAAGCAATTTACCTCAAGTTGGAGATGACGATGAACAGTCTAAGCATTGTGTGACCCAGGTTGACCCTGAGAATCCCAAGTTCGGTTCTAGTTGTGCAGTAAGGATGAGTGCATCGGCGAGGAATTTAGACTGCTTGTCTTGAACGGTGGGGACAGAGTAGCTTGTGCGTCCATATGTGTGCTGCTCAGCCCGAGTGCGTAGACAATGTCAGGCTTCGGCTGCGCATGCTTTTCGCCTAGATGAGTAACTTCAGATCGATATGTGCTTGATTTGACGAGGAGAACGTCGCCAGAAACAGAGCTGGACGCAGCTTCGAGTTGGTCGTGGCGGTAGGTATTTGAGTGGCTTCGCCCAATACACAGATCGACCCTTTCGCTTCATCGGATCAAACCCGGCTTTATGTTTCTGTGCCTGAGCTCATTTGTGTGTCAGCCTGCAGTCAATCTCTCAACCCGGACCATCGTGGTGGACCTCTTTAATGGCTCTGCGTCTAGATGCACTTCTCGAAGACGTACACCCAAATTTTGCTCACCCTCCCCCCTGAGCTACGCGACAATGCTATTCAATACCGCCAGGTAATCTAATCTTCTTCCATTCCATATTTCTTAAACCGGAGTACTCATCCAACGATCTTAGCTGAAGAAGCTCATTAACAAAGTTGTGCTCGAGCTCAACTCGTTAGGATTGGATCCGAGCGTTCTTTCTGCTCTGCTAGCTGCTGAGGGATCAGTCAGTATTGCGGAGACACCACGAATCTCGATACACAGTGATTCGACGGAAGGCAAGAACGCGGAAGATGGTCAAGCACCTTCGTCATATTCGAAGATTGTGTACGAGCTGCACAACGACCAGGATCGGATAGAACCTAGACTCAGGGTCTGGAAGCAGCGTTCGGCGACTTTTGACTCTTCTGCAGAGGCCGTAGAGTCTCCGTCAAGCGAGGAAGAGCCGGAAGTGGTCGGCCAGACCCAGAACAGCGACCAATCTCGAAGAGAGGATGCGCACCATGATCTTTTGCAGCAGCTGCGACGTATGAAGCTGTTTCAAGATTCAGACGCAGTACAGGGTGCTGCCATCTGGGAGGAAGCGGACCACACCTCTAGCAACCCCACCGACGTCGAAGAAATCGAGTTCGAGTTAGTTCTCCAAACACTATCCTCTGCTTCAACCACTGACGAACAGTTTCTCAGGGATCAAGAGCTAGTCATCCCCTTACTCTCCGACAGCGCCTTCTACCAACTCCTCTACGACGCCATCCAAAGCCTAGAAACCTACATGAACTCCATCCACGCCGACTTCACCACCACCCTGCACAGACTATCCTCCGACATCGCACAAACCGCGAGACCCAGCCCCTCAGAGCAAGCCGCAGGCGTCGTATCCCACCTCATCCCAGCCAAGGTCCGTTGGCTTCATCTATACAGCCCTTTGCCCACGCTGATACATTTTCTTGGGTTATAAATAGTCTGATCTCGACACCTGGCGAATCATCTTCTCGCACTACATCGACGCCGAGATCTTCGAGTCCGTAAGCGAACGAAACCGCGGTGAACGTTCAATCGAGGACTGTGAACAGCGTCTCCAGATCTTCGCCGGGAAGGTTGCTGCTATACATACAGACACTGGGAGGAAGACGTTCAGGCTGAAGCAGAGTCGCGTGGCGTTGGACGCGTTCATGAAGGCAAATTTGATGATCTTGTATATCAAGAAGGTGTGCTCCTCTCCCTCCTGTGGTCGCCTTCTAGACAACTCACTCCGCATATCAGTTCCAATTCGCCAACGCCGAAGCCACCCGCAAAATCCTCAAAAAACACGCCAAACGCACCGCCCTCCCACTCCTTGACTCCTCCTCCTCCTCCTCCTACCCCGCTATCGACGCCGCGAGCCTAACCGTCGCCACTATCCCCAAACCCTCCACATCCATGTCCCGCATCCTCGTACAGGCAATCGGCGAGACCCTGTTGCCCGTGGTACCGCACATCGACGACTACTCGTGCTTGATATGTACGAATTTGGCGTTTAAGCCGATTAGGTTGAGTTGTCGGCATTTGTTTTGCGTGAGGTGGGCACTGTGTTCGCCTGCACTACGTCCTCGATGCTGAGATGCTTTGCTTCGTTTCAGGTGTTTGGTGAAGATGCAAAAACGAGGACAGGACGAGTGTCCGATGTGCCGGATGCGGAACGTACATATTGCGAATCGCTGTAAGCTTCTTCCTTCTTTCCTCCTTCCCTTCCTTCCTTCTTGCCTCCTCCACGTCGTCCTCTTCCTCCTCGCCCTTTCCCTCCTCGCCCGATCTCTCCTCGCGCCGTTCAGAGTTCTCACACGTTACAATAACACAGCGAACGTGGACTGGACGATGCTGCAGTTCATGCAGCAGTGGTTCCCGAAGGAGAGCCGGCAGAAGCAGAAAGAGAACGAGAAGGAGGCGGCGGATGAGGAGCTGAGAGAGATGGGCATCGATCCGAATCAGAGTTGTGTGGTTTGTTGAGATGAGGAGGTTGTGTTGAGCAAAAGTACCTCCTCAACTGGACTTGGTTTAGTGTTAGTTTCTTTGGGTCTTGGGTGGGATGAGTCGCGATCGGAACCTTACATGCTTACCTATTGTTATGCATACCTTTTCGTCTGCTCTTTACTGCGATACACGTACGTTAGTGAGGGGGCTGTAGTATAATCACTCTAGTGTAGACACTCTTCTATTCTTTGAGCGCGACGTCGACGTGTGCTGATGATCGCTGTGGAATATTCATTGTACTTCGTGGGGTTTTCGGCTTTTCATTTTGCCTTGCACAAAAGACACGTCGCGTCACGTAGCCCACCGTCACCTTTGATCCCCTGAGAGCCAGGTTCAGCAAAATGTTTACATGCGAGCTGCAGGATCTGAATATGGATGCCAACCTCCAGCCTCAGGTGGGGTGTTGGAGCTCACATGACCGCGTTCCTGCTTTCCTCGTCCGACCTTCGGGTCGAGCGCAACTTCACATACTGTACTTACACAGCTTGCCTATCATCATCATAACCTCAAGCTTGGAGGACTACTATCCTTTACCGGGTTATACAAAATAGTTGCAAAATCAATGGCGGTGATTTGTTTCCCCGGGAAATGTGTACTCGGTCAACGCGGATTGCACTGAGGATACCCTAAAACCCACTGGCGCAAGTTCTGGTTGTGCTAGCTTTGCTCTGAAAGCTAGGGGACGTTGTCTGAGACAATGAGCTTGAAACTTTGCAAAATCGTCACAAACGTCACAGTTGCTGAGGTTTGTGCCCCCTACATCCAGTCTCCTAGATCATCTATTTTACCTTTATCTGTTGAGCCTCTGCTCCAGATCTGCTGCAGCTTTCCGTGTTTCATGACAGTTCAAAGATCAAACTTTGTGCATTGAGTTTGTATTGAGTCATGATGAGCTTTTAATCCAGCTCCCAATGCTGTTCTCCTGCTCCGTCACACAAAATCACTGCTTTGCCTGTATCTTATTTCTCCCTCTGGATTAGACTGTTGGATAGGGCCAGTGCATTCTCACATAGTATGCACAGTAGCCCACATCCAAGAAAGTGCTCCTCCCCTACTGCAGATCTCCTCTGGGGCGCTGAAGGGATTCTGTAAGACCCCAGGGATGATCTGCAAGGCAGCACACCAAGTAGTCTAGTAACAAAGATGAATAATGAGCATGGTGAGGCCGTGAGTATGCGTACCTAGTAACGAAGTGGATAAAACTAAAAAGCAACATCACGTGATGGCTGACAACACGTAACCCGCGCACGTGCTTGACGTGCGGGCCGCCACCATCAACGCGCGCCACTCTTCAGCCATCCACTGCCGCTACATCTACTCTACAAGGCTAAGCACGCTATGTATCGTAACACTCAGTCCGTGCAAAAAGAAAAGTCCAATCCAAAAAAAGAACGCTGCCCCTCTCAACTCCGGCGGCGTCGACGGGCCTTCTTCCTGGTCCTGCCTGCCAACTCTGCCGCCAAAAACTCAGCAATTGCCTCCTGCGCACCTTCCAAGTTCTCCTCCGGCTCCCACTGA
>ML178829.1:0-60870 GCA_004369125.1 Pterulicium gracile
GGCGTGAGCGTCCACGTCGGCTGGACGTGATGCTGTCCGTCTGGAGTCGCCATAGGTATTTCCGTGGTGTTGTTCGCGCGAGCGATAGAGACAGCGTGAGGGAACGGGTGACAGCAAGCAAGCGGACGCGAGTGAGCGCGGCGCGAGAGACAGTCGGTGGCGTCTGTTGGTAGTTGATTTTCTTAGAGATTTGTCCAAGTGTAAGACTCGGACGGTGGTCTGCAAGGCAGCACGCGTAATAATCTAGTAACGAAGTTTAGTATTAGCAGAACGCGCTGAGCGCGTTCACGTACCTAGTAACGAAGTGGACAAATCTGGAGAGCAGCCATGCCTGATCGCGTCGACTCTTCTTTGGAGAGCCAAACACAACCAAACCTGCGCCACCACCCAGCTCTGCCGCCTCGCTACTTCTACACTAATTAGATATTGTAACACTTACGTCTGTTCAACGTTGATAATTCACTGAACAACGCTGGAAACATCACTCGCTTTGCGCGCCTCACAATGACGCTCGACGAAAACACACGGCGCGCAGACTTTTTGGTGACAAACATTGGAGACGACGATGTAATTCTGGGGCTACCCTGGCTACGCCAGACGAACCCAGACATAGACTGGAGTAGCGGTACATTGGAGATGTCAAAACCGCCAAAGGGAGTGACGATAGAGGAGATAGAGGATGAAGACGCTTCAACGGCAACAAGTGCGCAGCCCAAAGGAGACGCAATAATTGAAGAGGTGGAACCCAAAATGAAGAGAGAAGAGGAAGTAAAGGAGAAACAGGGAGTCAACGCCCCAGAGGAAGGAGAGAAAGAGGAAGAGGAGGAGTCGCCGTCACTCTATCGGTACATTGGGAATCGCAAGGAGAGGCGCGCCTGGGCTCGCGCAGGATACCTAGAGAGCGTCAATGACAAACTCTGGTGCGCGGCAGGGTTCACATGTTTGCAGCAGATTGCGGAGCAGGCTGGGAAGGGGAAGGCATCGCGTACAATGGAGGAGATGATCCCTGGGGAGTACCGACGACACTCAAAGGTATTCTCCAAAAGGGAATCGGAATGACTCCCTGACCATAAACCGTGGGACCATGCTATTGAATTCACTCCGAACGCTCCTGCGACTCTACGAACAAAAGTCTATCCCATGTCCCCCAGCAAACAAACGGAGCTCGACGAGTTCATCAAGGAGAACCTTTGTAAAGGTTATATCCAACCGTCAAAATCGCCTCTTGCCTCGCCGGTCTTCTTTGTCAAAAAAAAGGATGGGAAACTACGATTTGTTCAGGACTACCGACGCATCAACCAGTTCACAATCAAGAACACCTATCCTCTTCCGTTGGTGGCGGACATTGTTAACCGACTCCAAGGCGCGCAATTCTTTACCAAGTTCAATGTTTGATGGGGCTACAACAATGTACGGATACGACGAGGCTATGAGTGGAAGGCGGCCTTCACAACAAAACGCGGGCTGTGGGAGCCGACGGTGATGTTCTTTGGGCTCACGAACTCGCCGGCGACTTTCCAGGCGTTGATGAACTCGATTTTTGCAGACCTTATTGGAGCAGGCAAGGTCGCGGTGTATCTTGACGATATCCTCATTTTCACCAGGACCCTCAAGGAGCACCGCGAGACCACGCACGAGGTTCTAGAACGGTTGGAGGCACACAATTTATACCTTCGACCCAAAAAATGCGAATTTGAGAAGGAGGAAGTTGAGTATTTGGGACTGGTCATCCAACAGGGGCAGGTGACGATGGACCCTGCAAAAGTCCAAGCTGTGAAAGAGTGGAAGATTGATGAGAAGAGTTTGCTGCGACACGTTTGAGGCTTCCTAGGCTTCGCAAATTTCTACCGACGGTTCATCAAAGATTTTGCACGTATCGTGCAACCGTTGAACGATTTGACAAAAAAGGACACACCGTGGACATGGGGGAAACACAGCGCAGCGCATTCCAGGAACTCAAAGACGCATTCACCTCTGCACCGATCCTTAGTACCTGGTCCCCGGAACAACCAACACAAGTGGAAGTGGACGCGTCAGGGTATGCAACGGGAGGCATTATTCTGCAAAAACAGTCGGACGGCCTATGGCACCCGGTGGCATATCGCTTGTCGTCAATGCTTCCAGTGGAACGAAACTACCAGATATACGATTGCGAAATGCTTGCGATTATCAAAGCACTCAAGGAATGGAGACACTATCTAGAAGGGCTTTCCACACCGTTCGAGATCGCTACGGATCACAAAAATCTCGAATACTGGCGCACCGCACAGGACCTATCACGACGGCAGGCGCGATGGGCCCTGTACCTTTCTCGATTCAACTTCACGCTCGGGTATCTGTCAGGTAAATCAAACCACCAGGCAGATGCACTCTCACGCAAGTCAGTACATGAAGTTCACAACGAGGAGAATAACCAGCAACAGGTAGTGCTCAAACCGGAGCTGTTTCAGCGCCTAGCCACGGTGGCGTTCGCAAATCCATTGGAGGAGTTGATTCAACAGGAGAGTCGAAAGGAGGCGGAGGTGCTCAAAGGGTTACAAAGGTTGAAGAGGTCAGGGATACAAAGGTTGGCGGATGGACTAGCGGAGTGGGAGGAAAGCGAGGGACTGGTGCTGCATAGGGGACGGGTGTACGTACCTCCGTCGATGGAACTTTGACGGAAGGTGCTCCAGCAATGCCACGACGCACCTACAGCTGGACACCTGGGCGTACACAGAACACTCAAATTAGTCGAACGTCAGTTCTGGTGGCCTCAGATGCAATCGTTTGTGGAGAAGTACGTGAAGGGATGCGACACATGCCAGAGGGCGAGGGCGCCGGGACATCCAGTGTCAACGCTCCAACCGTTAGACGTGCCTAAGAGGCCTTGGGGAGTTGTGGGTGTGGACCTCATCACACAGCTCCCCGCGTCAAACGGTTACGATGCAATCACTACCTTCGTCAATCCGTATACAAAGGTAGTACATGTATTCCCAACGAATTCGGACGTAGACACGGAGGGCGTCGCCCACATCACTCACGACGGCATCTTCACGCAATATGGATTGCCCGACAGTATCGCCTCGGACCAAGGCCCTCAATTCGCCTCGAAAATTATGCAACACCTTTTGAAAGGTTTGGGCATTCAGGCATCACTAACAACGGCGTACCATCCCCAGGCAAACGGTCAAACGGAACGGGCGAACCAAGAAGTTGAAAAGTACCTTTGAATATTCTGCAATTAGCGACAGGACAACTGGGCGACGCACCTCTCACACGCGGAATTTGTCATGAACTCTCGGATCCACTCAGCACACGGAAAATCTCCGTTCAAAGTCCTATATGGATTTCGACCTCAGATGAATATTTGAATTGGTTCCCCAGGCCCTTCACCAACGGTGGACAAACAACTGCAATTATTGGCTGAGGTACGACGGGATGCGGAGGCGGCGCTTTGACTCACAAAGAAACACATGCGGGAGGCTCGGGAATGACAGGTATCGCAGCACCCGACATTCAGGGAGGGCGATTGGGTCTGGCTCGACGCACAAAACGTTAAACTGCACCAGGCAAGCGAAAAACTCTCAAAACACAGACGCCTGGGGCCGTACAGAGTTATTGAAGTATGAGGCGACCACAACTACAGATTGGACCTCGACCCAAACATGCGACTTCACCCAATTTTTCACGTAGACCGCTTGTTGCGGTGGGTTGGGAACAACGTCAACGGGGAGCGCCCTCAGCCACCCCCACCAAATTTGATTGAGGGTGTCGAGGAATACGAGGTGAACGTGATTGTCAATAGCAGGATGTTTGGGCGTCAGCTCAAATATTTTGTTTCGCGGAAGGGATACAATGCAGGCCACAACACCTGGGAGCCAATAAAAAATTTGAAGAATGCATCTTCGCTGGTAGCGGAATTCCACAGACGCAACCCATGCGCCCCTCAACGACTTGCAGCCACCAATTTTCTTGGACTTGACTTCAGGCGTTACTCAAATTTCACGTCACCCACTTCCCCACGCGTGGTTCATTGGCCGGAGGGGAGGCTCGCTCATTCGTTGACCGTTGGGGACAACGGTCCTTAGGAGGGGGGTAATGTGGTGAAGTGGTACACGGATGGACTCTGCTTGACTATGGACTCTGCCTGATTTCTCCCTTTTCGTTTGATTGTAGAGTACTCGATGGCCTCTGATTCCCATTCGCGCATGTGTTCCTTTTAGTTTCATCATTTCTTGATTATTGTTTCGGAGCATCGCATCAACTGCGTCGATGCTGCATAAACACTCTTAGATATATGGACAATCTGTAGAGTAAACCCCCTTTTCCCATCTTGACCTCTTGTTGGTCTCTGGGAATAGTGCGTGTGTAGTTGGCCTCGTAGCCTGCACATTAAGCGTCCGGATTATAAGATCGCTTTTAATCCTTTAGATCTGTCGAGCCCTTACTCCAGATTGTACCGTTGATTACGCAGTTCAGCACAGATACTCTACTGCACCAACACCTCTAGCCTAGAGACGTGCCTGCAGGCCATCTGCCACCACGTCTCCCACGTTTGGTGTTCCGGATTCTCCAGAGACACCTAGTCCAGAAACTTGCTCACAGCAATTCCCGCACATCGCCCCCGCTCATTGAGAACTCAATTGTTTTGCCCTGGGCCACGCCTACAATACTACAGACAAAACTTCTGTCACCTGCAATTCTGCGGAGGACCTGTGGGAGGATTGTGATGAGCAGCTTTGCCCGCTTGCTCTAGAATTCCCTATTGTCTATTGTGACAGCACACCTTGCTACCGTGTTCCTACAGAAGACCCTTGTCTTGTTGGACCCAGGCCAACTTGTATCTCAGCTCCCGTATCTTGCATTGCCTCTTGGTTGAAAACACCACTTGCATCTTGTATCAATACACCACTTGCATCACACGCTCCCACACCAGCACTTTTACCACTCACTCCCGAGATCCAAACCCCTTTGCCGGACCCCGTGTTCTTCCCACTCCCAGACAGTCCAGTTGAGGTATCACCTCCTGCTGTCATCATTGTACCCGCACCCACCATTGCACCTACACCCACCCCACTATCCACCATGACTCAACCAACCACTGATGCCATAATCCAGCAGCTCATTGCTCAGCTACAGTCAGATTAGTTGGGTTCATCCTTTGCCCGGCCTGAACCATTCAAGGGGGCCGGCTACGCCAACGCACATTGTTTCCTATCCCAGTTTGAGAACTGGTCAAAGGAGAGGGCGGATTTGAGGAACAATGAGGCCAAAAAGATCCGTGCCGCACTACAGCTATGCAACAACACTTTGGCTTTGTGGGCCACAGCACCACTGGAGGCAATGGGAACAACAAACCCTCCTTGGTCTACGTGGGCAGAGTTCAAGGTTGACTTCAAAACCCGCTGGTTGCCAGCAAACAAGGTGGCCTTGGCCATCAATGCACTGCAGAAGCTAAAGCAGAGCCCACAGCAGACGGTTAGCAACTACACAGCAACGTTCACAGAGATTGCTTCCTGCACCAATCTCAAGGACCATGGGAAGCGAACCTTCTTTCTCACTGGCCTCACTGACAATGCAAGGCTCTTCTTCAACCTCGCCAATACTGTTGCACCGGCCACTCAGAAGGCCACCACTTTTGACACCGCCAAGCGTATGGCAATGGAGATGGATGTTGGTGCCCGTCAGTCAGCCAGAGGTGGTGCGGTAGCACCCACGTATGACCCCTATGTCATGCAGATTGACGCCGCCACTGCCCGTCCTGCCAACGTTGCCGTTTTGACCGCCCGTGACAGGGGGGCCTACCACCGCTCCATGCAGGGGTGATGCTTTGGCTGTGGCATAAATACCCATGTTTGTCGTGATGCGGAGTGCAGGGCCAAGGACGCCACCTGTAACTACTGCAGGAGGAAGGGTCACTTTGAGGTCATTTGCAAGGACAAGTTCTGTGGGAGAGAGCGTGGCCAAGGTGCCAACACCGGAGGTCATGGTCGGGCGCATGTTGCCGCCACAACGGCTGACAGTGACTTCACCTTATTCCCTGGTGAGGCCGGACTGCAGGGTCCTGCCTCAGTGACCATTGCTACCACCAACAATGCTCCTGCTCCTGTCGCCCCTCCCACTGACCTCACCATTGCTGGCCTGCTCACTGCGCTGCACAACCAGGGTTTTCGTTGAGGGCACCCATCTTGGCTGCGCTGAGTGTGTCCTCAAATTTTTCTTTCCAACCATCTTCCTCATATGATTTGATCTTGTCCTGTATTATTGGCACCATACACAAATGCAATGCCTCTTCATCACATTTTTGTGTAAACGTCATCTTGCGAGGGGAAGGAAAGGAACTGAAACCAGCGGCTATGGTGGACAGTGGTGCCACCGCACATTTTATGGGGAGGAGCTTTGTGAAGGAGCAGCGTCTACGCACATTTTGGCTGAGGAGGCTGATTGACGTCTTCAACATCAATGGGACAGCTAACACCGCTGGATGCATTCGCAACTATGTGCGGATGTCTATGACTGCCAATGGGTACGATCACACTGCCAACTTCCTTGTCACCGATCTTGGGGGAGAGAGTATCATTCTGGGGCTACCATGGCTTCGCAGAATCAACCCTGAGATCAATTGGAAGAAGGGTTGGGTGTTGGTTCGGCCATCAAAGGTCACCATTAAGGAGGTAGAGGACTTAGAGGGACAGCAGACTGGGGGGACAACGACTGCAGATGTGGTGGTGGAGGCTGTTGAGCCACTTCTTGGGGGTACCCCGGCACGGGAGCCAAGGGCGGAGCCCAGGAAGCCATGCACAGAGTGCGCGGAGGAGGAGGCTGAGCCACTTCTTGGGGGTACCCTGGCACGGGAGCCAAGGGCAAAGCCCAAGAGTGCACCTGTACTGGAGGAAAAGAAGGAGGAGGAGATTGAGCCAGAGCCCATTTGAATCCAAGCTAACTGCGCACTCCGCCGAAAAT
This sequence comes from Pterulicium gracile, assembly GCA_004369125.1. NCBI lineage: Eukaryota > Fungi > Basidiomycota > Agaricomycetes > Agaricales > Pterulaceae > Pterulicium > Pterulicium gracile. Next base: position 6,943 of record ML178829.1, read on the forward strand.
GGATCAGAGCCGGCATAATCGGTGATCTTTCAGAGGAGGTCTGGATTGCAGCCGGTTACACGTACTTGCAGAAGCTGGCGGAGAATGCACATTGAGAGAAACCGGAGAAGTTGTTTGAAGAGATGGTCCCAGAGCAGTATTGCAAATTCGCAAAAGTATTTTCTGAGAAGGAGTCCAAACGATTGCCAGCTCACAAACCCTGGGACCACGCCATTGAGTTGGTTCCCAACGCTCTGAAGAACATCTGTACCAAGATCTACCCCATGTCGCCAACAGAACAAGAGGAGCTCAACCGCTTCATTGACAATAATCTCCGCAAGGGGTACATTGTGGCGTCAAAATCTCCAATGGCATCCCCCGTTTTCTTTGTCAAGAAGAGGGATGGGAAGCTTCGGTTTGTGCAGGACTACCGTTGTGTCAATGAGATCACAGTGAAAAACAGCTACCCACTCCCTCTTGTTGCAGATATTATCAGCCGACTGCACGGGGCAAAGTACTTCACCAAGTTCAATGTTTGGTGGGGGTATAACAATGTCCGAATGCAGAAAGGGCACGAGTGGAAGGCAGCTTTTGCAACTAACCAAGGGCTCTTTGAGCCAAAGGTTATGTTCTTTGGCCTGACAAACTCACCCGCTATGTTCCAGGCCCTCATGAACTCCCTGTTCGCCGACCTCATTGCTGCTGGGAAGGTCGCTGTTTACCTCAATAATATTCTCATCTTCACCAAGGACCTCAAAGAACATTGTAAGCTCGTCAAGGAGGTGCTCCAGCGCCTTCAGGACAACAATTTTGTACCTGCGTCCAGAGAAGTGCAAGTTCAAAAGGGAGGAGATCAAGTACCTGGGCCTGATCATTGGCAAGGGTGGTGTTCGCATGGACCCTGTGAAGGTGGAGGCGGTTTGTAACTGGCAGGTACCAAAGAATCTTTGTGATGTGCGGGCATTCCTTGGTTTCGCAAACTTCTACAGGTGGTTCATTGACAGCTTTGCCAAAATTGCTTGCCCACTCAATGATCTCACACGGAAGGACACTGGCTTTGTGTGGGGCACGCATCAGCAGCAGGCATTTGAGGCACTCCACAACACATTTATCAAGGAGCCTATCCTGGTACTCTGGCAGCCGGGCAGGCCAACTCGGGTGGAGGTGGACAGCTCTGGATTTGCTACCGGAGGAGCGTTGTTGCAGCAGCTGGAGGATGGTACATGGCATCCCGTAGCGTTCAGGTCATCATTGATGATACCCGCCAAACGCAACTACAAGATTTACAACCGGGAGATGCTCGCCGTGGTGGAAGCGTTGAAGGATTGGAGGCCATATTTGGAGGGGAGTGCGCAGTTGTTCCAGATTGTGACGGATCATGAGAACCTTCAGTGGTGGAGTCAAGCTCAGGATCTCACAAGAAGGCAGGCACAATGGGTGTTATACCTATCACAATTTGACTTTACATTGGTTCACCAGCCGGGGAAGGCAAACACACAGGCAGATGCCTTGTCAAGGATGGCCCAGCACCGCATTCACAATCACGAGGACAACAAGCAGCAGACAGTTCTTCAACCAGAGCATTTTGTTTGTATTGTGGCTACTGCGTTGGCCAACAGACCGGTTAACAAGTTGGAGGGGCGTATTTGGGAGCAGTCACAGAGGGAGGCGGAAGTGCTCGAGGGGTTGCGAGACCTGAGGAAGAACAGTCTGAAGCGGTTAGGAGGTGGTCTGCCGGAGTGGCAGGAGGACAACGGGCTTGTTTATCACAAGGGCAGGGTATATTGTTACAATACATAGCGTACTTAGCCTTGTAGAGTAGATGTAGCGGCAGTGGATGGCTGAAGAGTGGCGCGCGTTGATGGTGGCGGCCCGCGCGTCGAGCACGTGCGCGGGTTACGTGTCGCCAACCATCACGTGATGTTGCTCTTTAGTTTTATCCACTTTGTTACTAGGTACACATACTCACGGCCTCACCATGCTCATTATTCATCTTGTTACTAGAATACTTGGTGTGCTGCCTTGCAGATCATTCCCGGGGTCTTACATATATGTCCCTGCTGACAATGATCTGCAACGCGCCATTCTTGCACAGTGCCATTCTTGCACAGTGCCACGATTACCCAACGGCAGGTCATGGAGGCGTTCACAGCATGTTCAGTGTTGTCAGCGCTCACTATTGGTGGCCAGGTATGCGCGCATTCGTGGAAAAGTATGTCCAAGGCTGTGATAATTGCGCTTGGAAGAAGCACCACTGTCACCCCAGAGCAGTCATGACACCTCTAGACGTCCCGGCTGGCCTCTGAGAGGATGTGGGTGTGGACCTTATCACGCAGTTGCCACCATCCTTGGGGTACAATGCTATTCTTGTCTGTATAGACCTCTACAGCAAGATGATCCACGTGATTCCTTGCACTACTAACATTGACGCCAAGGGTATTGCAGACCTCTACTACCGTGAGATCTACCGACTTCATGGCCTTCCGCTCAACTTTGTTTCCAATAGAGGCCCTTAGTTTGCAGCTGCCCTTACCCAGGCTCTACTACTCTGTCTTGGTATCCGTTCAAGCATGACTTCCGGCTTCCATCCGCAGGCCAACGGGCAGACTGAAAGGGCTAACCAGGAGGTAGAAAAGTATCTTTGCCTCAATGTGGATTGTTGTCAGACGGACTGGGCCAGCCAACTGCCTCTAGCCGAATTTGTCATCAACTCTCGTGTTGCCTCAGCTCATAGAATGTCGCCGTTTGAAGTGGTTTATGGCTATCAACCCCACTTCAATATCCTGATTGGTTGTAGGACAGGTGTAGCGGATGCAGATGAGCGTGTTTGTCTGATGGAGGAGGTGCGCAGGGACGTTTCAGCGGGTTTGGAGGAGTCAAAGAAGGCACTGAAGGAAGCTTTTGAACAGGGCAAAGGAGCGGCTCACATCTTTGAGGTTGGCAATAGCGTTTACCTGGACGCTCATGACATCAAGGTGAAAGTCCCCAGTTGCAAACTTGCTCCCACATTCCTAGGTCCCTACCCTATCTTGAGCAAGGTAGGGGAGCTCGACTACGTCCCGGATCTCCCACGCTCAATGAGCCGCATCCACAACACTTTCCATGTCAACAAGCTTTTCCCTTGGAGAGGCAGCGACATCAACAATTGGACACCACCGGAACCTGGCCCCATAGATTTGGACAAGGAGGACGACACTGGAGCAGAAGAGTGGAAGGTGGAGGATATAACAAACAGCAGGTTTTTCCGCAACAAGCTGCAGTACTGGGTCGCGTCAACACGGACAGTGTTGTTCCCACTATGGACCAGTTTGATGCAATCAAGAAGCTGGAGGAGGCAGAGTTGAAGGACAAAAGTGTCATTACAGCGGGAGTGTGGTATGTGCTTCCCTCATCAACGTGGCTACGTATATACTCTTTTGACGTGGCTATGATGTAGTCAACGTTCAAGCTATTTGCTTATCATTTTTCCATGTAGTTTGTCCATTACCAACTCGGATGCTGAGGCCGAGAAGAGGGCAAACCCGGATGGTGTGGCGGAAGGAGTGACCTACTGGAAGGCAAGGGTTGTCAAGATCAGGGAGGAGAAGAAGGGGAGAAAAATAAATCAGGTCTGGTTGAAGGTGGAATGGTACTATGATAGGATTCAGATGGAGACAGGGTCTTTCCTAGGACAGCCTATAACGGACGTAAAGACGTGAGTGATTGCTCCCTTGGATTTCTGCTTGTCTGACACCGCTTCAGGCTCAAGTTTATAGCTGCCATGTCCGAGAGCAAACTAACTGTTGCTATCTAACCAAACCGGTCTGGTAGAACTGGAAACCGTTGAATGTGCGTAAAAAATGTACTTAAGTTTCCACATTCTTTCTTCAAATGTGCTTCTCCTACCAGATAAGTGCTGGGTGGTCGGCTGGGATGATACGTGCAGAGAGTGGGAGCATCATATTGAGGGTAACCTCTGGTACACTCGGTGGGATCTCAATGTGTCAAATGAACCCATCATCAAGGCAAGTAGTCGTCTACTTTGTTGTTAACCGCCTGAGGGTTGAACTCCTCCTCAGGGAACGGTGCATTGCCAATGCAAAGGTCCATATGATGTCCAGACAGACCAGGTCTACTGCGACCGTTGTGAGGGATGGGCTCACGTGGAGTGTTGCAGTAAAGATGATCGTCAAATTTTGTGCAAGTCAACGCTCAAGTACGTCCTGGTTGACACACCACGGGCAAGATGAGCAGCACCCTTGTCAAAGAGCATGTGTGACAGGAAGAAGCTTACAGTGGCTATTGTTGAGCGAGGGGGGGTGGAAGAATGGTGGAGTTGTGTTGGGACCGGGCGCATGATCTCATCAATGAAAGAAACCGCACAGCCCGAGGAAGAGATGATGACGTTCGGGGAGAACGCTGTGGATCAGATGCTGGCCACCCTTCACCCAGACAATGTTCTTGTCTGTCCGACTTGCGACAGTGCAATCTCCCCACACGTGTATTTGCAACACCGTGACCATAGTACTACCCATTCACGGCAAGAATGTTCTCGTTTTTCGAAGTCTTTTTGTTTTGTAGTAAAGCCCAGGATAGAATTCGAGAATCAGCCTGACGAACATCAATCTCTGAAGCCCTATTCGCAACCAAACCAGCAATCACCCTGCCTCTCTCTCATAAACTTACCTTATTCAGTATAGATTGAAGTGAGAAAACTGTTTGGAGTATGACTCGGACTCAACAGGAACAGACATTCGTATCCTAGCAATTTAAGGTATAGCACTATATCAGAGCTTGAATTTGCGCAAAGTAGCGGTCATCGTAAGCAATGATCATGCAAATATCTAACCGGGTGCTTCCATTCAATACATACTTTCCAAAGCCGACATCAGGTCCAGCGAGACGTGCAACAACAGCCGCAGTGAGAAAGCTGTGAGAGAGCAAGGAGCAGGGCAGTTAAGCGAAGGTTCGCTTTGAGCAGCTGCAGGCGACGGATGATCCGCGGGGTTGATCCGATCAACAAAAGATTACGCTCCGATGGCTTGAATCTCGCAATCTTCATTTCTCCGTTCGTTCTCAACCTTTACTTCTTCCCAAACTTCCTCCACCATGTCAGAGAAAGGTACTAGTGCCCTGCATCCGTGCTTACAGAGTAAATCTGGCTGACTCGAGTCAATGTAGTACTTATCGGTGTCATTGGAGGCAGTGGTCTCTACCACCTTGACAACCTGACTTTCGTGTATGTTCCCGCCCACCACCACCTCCTCCTCGTACCCCAACCTCGTCTAATCACATCACGTTCGCCCACAGCAAGCACGTTAACCCCGAAACCGTACGTCTTCTCCTCTCCCTTCCTAGGCCCCATCTCACCAACACACACCCCCTACCAGCCCTGGGGCTACCCCTCCGCCCCCATAACCATCGCATCCCTCCCCTCCGGCACCCTCATCGCCTTCCTCTCCCGCCACGGCGTAGGCCACAGCATCACCCCCTCTCACGTCCCCGCTCGCGCCAACATCGCCGCCCTCAAATCCCTCGGCGTCCTCGCCATCCTCGCGTTCTCCGCCGTCGGCTCCCTCCGCGAAGACATCCCCCCAGGCACATTCGTCCTCCCTTCCCAAATCATCGACCGTACCAAGGGTATTCGCCCCTCTACGTTCTTCGACGGAAGTGTCGTTGCGCATGCGGCGTTTGGTGATCCCTTCAGCTTGAAGTTGACTGCGTTTTTGGAGGAGAGGGTGAGGGGTGTGTTGGGGGAGAGGGTGCAGGGGGGAAAGACGATTGTGTGTATGGAGGGACCGCAGTTCTCGACGAGGGCGGAGAGTTTGATGTATAGGATGTGGGGGGGCGATTTGATTAATATGAGTGTGTTGCCGGAGGCGAAGTTGGCGAGGGAGGCGGAGATTAGGTGTGTTTCTTGTCTAGTTCTACTCTTACCGCGCGTATATACTGACGATGGATACGTATAGCTACGCTTTGATTGCGACGGCGACGGATTACGACTCGTGGCGCCCACACGAAGGCGCAGTAACGACCGCCGAAGTGTTTAAGACCCTCAAAGGCAACGCTGATGACGCGCGTCTCGTGTGTGAGAAGGTCCTTGAAGAGCTTCACCTGGCCGTCTCCTCCGCGGGAGAAGGAGCGACCGCAGAGATTGTATCCGAGGAGGCAGGTTCTATGAAGTTCTCCATTATGCCTCGATCGGAGAAGTGGAAGGAGGAGGACGTGAAGAAGTTGGCGTTCATTCTGCCGGAGTATTTTGGGGCTGGTGTGCAGTAAGTAGATCGCTTCGAGGCTCAGTGTATGTATGTATATAGTACAGCGAATGACAGCGAATGTAGAGATTCGTATTGTCTATAGGGTAGTGTAATCGCGAGACTTTGAGAGGAGGAAGTCGGCGTATCTTGTGCGTGATCTCCTCAGCCCAACGTCCCACCCTCCCACCACCGTCAAGTTTTCAAGACGCTCAAAGGAAACGCTGATGATGCGCGTCTTGTCTGCGAGAATGTCCTAGAAGAACTGCACCTAGCTGTTTTCTCCGCGGGAGCGGGCGCGACTGCAGGATCTTTTGGAGGAAGCAGAGTCGATGAAGTTCTCCATCATGCCTCGGTTAGAGATGTGGAAGGAGGAAGACATGAAGAAGTTGGCGTTTATCCTGCCGCAGTACTTTGGTGCTGACGCGCGGTAGATACCTTGTCATGTCAATACATATGTATGCCATGTCAATACATATGTATGCCAGAACACGAAATGGCTTCCTCTCGCAACACTGATGGTCTACGTCCGACTTATCTCTGCACGTCCCACTCGACTACCAATTTGCACTTACCAGGCTAGTTATTTCTAGGGTATACACAGATAATCAGCAGTATGCAACATATACGTCGACCGCCGCCTCCTCACCTCGGCCACACCGCTAGCCCTCGTCCCCAAATTGCTACACGAGTGAGGATTCGTCGGTAGAGGGTGTGATGTCTTGGAATTGCGTTCTTCAAGATTAAAGACCTCTAGCTGTTCATACGTCTTGCAGACTCGAACGCGATCCTCGTAGCCGCCATATACATGTACCCCCTCCCGGATCTCACTTTCGCCCTTGCATCTTCACTTCGCCGCTGCACCTCACCTTTGACAGAGTCAGTCCGCCCCATCCAAGCCTTGAGCTTTGCGCAGCTCCGAACGCTGTGCATACGAAACGGTTAAGTCAGAGCATCGATGCATACTCGACAGTACCCAAATACGCACGAGCTTCTCTACGAATCGCATCGTTTTATCCCGCCCCAACTGCTTCATCTCCTCCCTGCTAAGAGTCTGACAACCCAAATTAGCCGGATCCCTCGCATCGTCAAAAGACCTCGCAGCGACGAGCTTGAGCAGGCTGGACGGCACCCCTCTATACCGACCATCGTTATACATCCGACATAAGAGGGGTAGATATCAAATCACATAGTCGGGATGCTTCTGGGTTATTAGAGAATGGTAGATGATAGCGAAGATAGGAAGTAAAGTTAATTATTGGAGGCAGCCCCAGCTGGGGCTTATATACTAAAGTACAAGTAATTCAGAATGTTCTACTAACTACAAGCAATGTCGTTCTAGTAAGTTCTACGCTTAGCGCGTACTTACTCCAACATGGGTGTTACCAGGAGGACATAGCGTAGAATTTTCCCAGGTTAGATACGCACAGAGGATTCGATCCAGAATGAACAGAGTCTCGCAGTGTAACTTCCCAGAACATGAAGTGCCCGGGTGGCACGATCCCGCGCGGTTCGATCAGGTACTCACTGACACCTTAGATCGCTTGGAGGAAGTTGTTCTCTTCGAGAATGGCGAGAGATCGGTCCTGGTTGAGGAGCAATGCGAAGTTGTAGACGGCGAGGACGAAGTGGATGTGGTCGATGGGTGACTCGGAAGGAGGCATGTCATCGATTTCAATATCGGTCTGCAGACACAGAACAAAGGTGATCGAGGCCGGCGTAGGGATGAGATGATGTATACAGTTCATGAAGGGATCGTCGTTGGAGAGTTGACACACCTCGAGAACTTGTGCCGGAGGGTCGAAGCAGGACTCGAAAAGACTTTCTTTCCCGTCGTAACTCAAACGCCAATGACGAAGCGGGAACATCTTGTATACCACATGTGCGAGATCGAGCTGGCGCACTAGCCATATGTATCTGTGACATGGAGATTGGATTGTCTGTGTTTGGCGAATTTCCGGCTGGTTCAGAATGGGATGATGGTTATTGAACGCGGAAGTCATTCCAAGATTGAGAGATGGAGGTCCAGGTTAACCTGGAGTGAGGTTGCCAACGTGTTCTGAAGACTGTATGCGTCTGTTCAACGTCCGTTTTTTCAACTCGGCCCTCAACGCTGTGCACTCCTCTAATGATAACGACAGAGACCAGTCAAGTACTTAGACAGTATGTGCGCTTAAGCTTGCTACGTCGCGAGTATTGGCAAAGCCTACGAGCCACCGTCGGAATTCGCCCTGGTCCAACCTCCGGTCAAGCGCCCGGCGGAGGTTGGTTGATAGCCCAGCTCCGGCGCCTATCTTTGACTTTCTTCGTCTTCCATGGACCTCCACCGCCTGTACCTTCCTCACATACGTGCGGGCCAACTCAACTAGTATTATCGCTCTCTTTTCTTACTCGAGAGTACCCCTAACCACCGGATGGTATCACTCATCTTCACAAACCCATCTTGCGTCTCGTGTGTGTACCACGTTCGGTATGATTCATCCACTGGGCATCGCGACACTGCGAGTTTCTTGCTCGCGTCGACACGGCGCTAGCCATGCGCTGCCTCTGCCCTATAAGCGAGCGTCATTCCAGATCCTATTAACTCACTTTTTGTTATCGCGCGTTCTTTTTGCTCGTAGGACGGAGTGATCGAGAAAGAACAAGGACCTCGATGCTAGCGTTCTTTGTCGTTCTTTTGGGAAACATGGCAGGGACGTTGCCCCTATTTCCCTCGTGGTCATAGTCAGGCATCCAAGTCGTGTGCTCATCGTGCGTTTTGGCTTGATTCAGAGAATCAGGTGCTCGCGTAGTTGGAAATTCGAGCAGAACAAGCGTCGGATTGGCGCTTGTCCAGGAATACAACACCATCGGTATCCACACTTATTAGGGCAGGATGGCGACCCTCTAAATATAAGGTCTCCTATCGTCGACGGTGTCGAATTTCGCTACATTCTCTTCCGCCTCTCAACATGCCGACGTCACACTCGATGCCACCAAGGTAAGGCTGATTTTACACCGTGTTCCTCTCACGCTTATACGCGTTGCCTCTCCGTAGCCCCGTCTCAAGCTCAAAGATGCACACGAAAGTGCTCCATCGCTCCTTCTTCGACTCGTTTCCTCTTAGTAACCTAAACTCGACGCACCTGGGTGAGGCGATCCACGCACTTACTTTGATCACTCCATCCTCAACTCCGTTCACTAGCCCATTCTCTCATATGCCCACTGAAGTCATACGGGACATCTTACTCCTCTGCCACCATGCCATCTACGTCGAGAACCTATGCAGGCAAACGGGTGACGTTCATTCGATGGACTTTCAGCGACTGGCCATTGTCCTCAGTGCAGTCTCGCGTCGCTGGCGATCCATCGCTCTAGGGATTCCCGAACTGTGGTTGCACACCTATATCGACTTTTGCCGAAGCGACGCCTCCCACTCGTGTGTGACACCCTGATTCCCCGAGCCGGGGAAAGTCACACCCGATTCCTCCAGTTGACCGGTTTCCAAGCCGCCCCACCGCATTTCATCCTCCCGTCTGTCCTTTTTACTCTGCCCCTGGTGTTACTGGTCATCGACAACACCCACACCAACTGTTCCTCCCCTCGCCTGAGTTCCCATTTCTACCCGACCTCCAGTTGCTTTTCCTCGTGGACAAGCCGATGCTCCCATCAGGCCGCTTCCCCCTCATTTACGACACTCTTTTGCGCGGTGTTTCCAACTATCTGCACACACTGCGCCTCCGCGACTGCTGGTTCCAGCCAAACAGGATCCCGAACTTCCCTGCGCTCAAGGTCTTCGCCGTCGTTGCACACTCGCATTTTCTCCTCGACAATCCTCAGCCTATCGAGGTTCTCGCTTGTATGTCCCGGTTGGAGTATCTTTCTCTTGACTTGGGTGGATACGACGTCACCGCCGAACAATCATCATGGGATCGTCACGCCCACGCCGAGTCATTACTCCCTGAGGTTGAGCTCGAATCACTCGAGCACCTTGAACTACTTTCGCTCAATATCTAATCCTGCTATGCACTCATGTGTCGACTCTCTGTTGACAGCAAGTGCATGAACCGATTTGTTGTCGATAACGTTTGGCATCAGCACGGCGCACCGGAGAGCGAGCTGGGGGTGGGAACAGTGGGTCTTGTTACTAGACCTCTCTCCACGATCGGCCCTTTGAACGCTCAAGATGCTGAGGATGGTCCGGGTGACAACGCCGTGGTTCGTTTCTACTGCCTTGCTGATTCGTCGCGGATCAAGCTGCTTTATATGGAGGAGAAACCAGGCGACGACATCATTTGCTGGCTGAACATAGACGAAGACGCCTGGGACGGGATTCGTGTATCCTTCGAACTGCGCAATATCTACCCAGTCAATGGCCCCGGCACTCCTTCGCCAAAGGCTGAAGAGGCGTGGTGGATTCTTCCCTACTCTATCATGAGATGGCTTGGGATCGACGTCGGGAGCACCACCCACGCACTCTTCGAGAACAACATCCCCTTTCCCTCCACCCTACCCTTGCGCACGGCCTTGAAGACCATCCAGGAATCGTTTCGCACCTTCTCCCACAATCATGGCATCAGCTATATTGCCCTCCTATCCAACTCTCTACTTCTTCTCCTCGTGAACGTCGAAGGTCTTTTGACCGCTGGGCTAGCTCCATATCTCGATGGGTGGGACATCGATGAGTCACCGATTTTCCCGTACTTGTGCGCGCTCAACATCCGCCTCTTTCCTGCTGTTGAAGGCCCGTCTCGGGACGAGGGTGATTATGGGGGCCTTGGCTCCAAGACGTATATCGAAATGCTTGATGTCCATTTCCAGTTGGGGAAGGGTTGTCGGAGGTAGGACCAGTTTGGTCATATCGACGTTGGGCCGAATATCGCGTCCGCGTGGCGACCTAGGTTGGAAGATGGTGTCGTTGTTGTTCGTGATCCTGTTCATGATCACTGCTCTGCTTTATGTGAGGAGCCGAGTTGAACTGTGTACATGCGACGACCTCCGGTGCTTGTCACGATCTCTGTTTTGATGTGTCGACTTGCATGGTGTCTAAAGTCGTAATGTGATGATCATAATATCATTCCGGCTGGAATCCGGGGGGTCAGTGGTGTTGCTGTAATTTCGATAAATATTCATATTCGAGTTTATGCTTCATCATGAACGTCAGCTCGAAACTCTCGCAATGCGGGGCTAGTGGGGCTACGAGGATGATACCATTGGTTCATGAATCACTTGAGAGAGGTTTTGGAGTTGGACCAGGCCAAATCTTCACCCACAAGGAGGCGACGTAACAATTTGTACCAGGCCATTTACCGAGGCTCCACTCATGAAGGGGTTAGCTATATATATTATGCTTGACTATTTCTACCAATACACCAGTGGTGAAACGGTTATCATGCTTGCCTTCCATTCGTACTGTAGGAGTTCAATGACAGCAAGCGGCGGGGGTTCGACTCCCTCCTGGTGTATCAAATAGGAGTACTCATGTTTTTGCTTCTCTCTCTGTACTCTGGAACCTGTCTCTATTTCATTTGAATTCTGACATGCCGCATCGCTGAGCAGTGAGACTGCTAGCCATCAGGCTACCTCAGCCTCCAGCTGCCGGCAGTTGAATCGGACACCTAGCAGTATCCGAAGTGGCCAAACGCATCTCATTTACTCGTGGCCATGTATGTAGTGCGCGTGCAACATGACCGACGATGTACACCTGGAGTGCGCAGACGGTGCAAGTACCTTCCTCGTTTTGGGTTCTCCCAAGCCCAAGGAGGCGCCGAGAAGTCATCGCGTGCGAAGTATAGATACATAGTCCATCTGAATATACACAAAAGTCCGAGAACGCTTATCTGGCACGGTACATTCAGCCTTCACTCCTCTCCTCAGGCCTGCTCCCCGTCAAAGTTCCAGACCCGTCAACGTGAGCCTCGCTACAATCAATCACCTTCCCTCCCCCTCCCCCTTCCCCTTCCTCCTCTGTTGTTGTTTCTGCCCCAGCGGTTCATTACGAAATTATCTTTGTTCGCATCGGCACCTAGGGCGATTCGGGATGGGAAATTAAATGTATCGGAGAACTACACGCGGAGAGTAAGAGGAAGGTGACTCGAAGTTATGCAGAACGGGGACGTACGGCACGCGGGAGTCTGTGAACGGGCACGTCGACGGGGGCGAGATTGGAACTGGGGCGACCGACGGTGACACCTGAGTGTGAATCAGCTTTGATAACACTTGATGCGAAAGAAAATAGACGTGCTTGAGCTGTGGGGTGCGATGGAGGGTAGAGGGAGTGCCGTGATTGGTAGTACGAGAGCGAGGAAGAACGAGAGGAGGATGAAGATTGTGTGGGAAAACATCGTTGTATGTCGGAATGTGTTGGTTTCTCAAAGATCGCGAGAAAGCGGAGGGAAGGTGGCTCAAAGCTTTGAATTGAGGTGGGTTGAAGGCTGAGCAAAATCGAAGAAGAGGAAGAGCTTGGAAAGGCCGGCCAGCAGCAGCGAAGAACAAAAGTAAGGGACCAGCCTAAGGTGTGCTTGACAAACGAAGGGAGCTCTCGGAAGAAGGTTAGCTGGGAGCGAGCCCGTCCACTTTGATCTTATATACCTAACCTGCAATGTATGATCATCATCTCTTTCCCATGGAGGCAACGACAGTAAGCAGGGTAGGTGGTGGGTATCACCATCGTCGGCGATGCGGTGCGAGGCGCGGTTCTGAATGATCTTGCCTGAACTTTATCAGTTCAGGTATACGGACTTAGATTGCACTGGCAAAGTCCACATTCGTGGGAGATGATTTGGGCGATGGAAGATACCTGGTCCACACGCAGCTTGTAGAAGTATTCCCGATATTATACGTACGCGAATTCGAGACGATGACGAGCTGGTGACTAGGACAATCATGACTGGACGGCACATGCTGTACCGACGAGAATGAGGGCTTTGTAAAGCCTGGGAAAGCTGATCATGATGTCGATGATAACGTCCAATGCTGGCAGGTGTCCGAGAATATCGAGATGTGCCCATGTGTATGCTGTAGTGCCATGTCGATCAGAGCTTGGAATAGTCGTTACTGCGTATATACGCTGTGCGTTGAGAGCGGTGCGTATGGTTGTGGAAGCGGCTGACAATGGGAGGTAGTGAGAGAAGAAGACATTTGATCGCATCATAACCGCCTCAACCTCGACCTCGACGTTGACGACGACAGTCTTCCCATCGTCTGCGCTATCTCAGCGACTTCACCCTACTTAGCCGCAACGAATCTCGGCATGCTTCAGCTCGACGCGAATTTGGCTGCAGCATAGGCTGGCCCGACATCGCCCAGCTCGTCGTGATTCTCGGACATCACTAGTCTAGGCACCGGCCATCGATAGACTTTGGAAGTCAAGAATAGCTCGGAACAGTACAAGAATTGAAGAGATACATCAGATTTACTTTCCATCCGATGTTCTACCTTCGCAAGATGAGTGTCCAGAGAGAGTGAAACGGGTGAGTTCTCTGTGTCTGCGTATCTGCCTGCCCGTCCGGGGTCGCTGTTCTAAACTTCCCTTAGATTCTTCCTCGCCACCAGACCCGAGCTTCCAGTCTATGCTACATGAGCAATGAGTCCAGTACCTTGTCCACGCCAACCCAATTGCTACCTCGAATCAACGCGTTTTGAAGCCGTCTCATCCTGGAACTACTTCCGGCCCGTCTTCGTCGTGTTGAGCGCCAAGATCTCTTTCAAGATCACCCAGACAGTCCAGAGTAATGTCGTGCTCAGAGCTTGTTGTGCTGGGTTGTCATTCCACTTCTAAACAAAGCCAACGTAGGTGAGCTCACTCATATACCGTCGCTTCAGCTGAGAACTACCCGTTTCCTTCTGTAGACCCCAGTAATTTTCTGCTCGGCAAAGATATTCTACGTCGTCCGTCATGAAGCTCAACCTACACCTTATCGCTCTCGCCTTCGCCAGTCTTCTCGTCTCTGCAGCGCCCGAGCCAGCCGAGGTAAGTTTCTCCAATCTCTTGAACGTCTTCGTTGCTGATGTTTACATTCTTCATAGAACTTAGTCGCCAGGGGTGGATTCTACGGCGGCTTCTACAAAGGCTATCGTGGCAAAGACAGTGGAGGTACTTCAGCCGCTGCGGCAGCGGCCGCATCTAAGTAGGATCTCGTTCGTATCATCACTCTTCTACTTCGGTGACGTCGATCTAACGTGTTTTTTTTTTTAGGAAATAAGGCAGAAGAATCGCGGTGAAAAGAATAGAGGCGGTGGTGGTGGGAGTAGCGCCACTGCCGCTGCTGCCTCTGGGGGAGGCGGACGTAAGGGTAGGGGAAACAGCGCTGCTGCTTCTGCAGCATCGGGAGGGGGTGGGCGTGAGGGAGGAGGAAATAGCAGCTCCTCGGCCGCTTCTGGAGGAGGCGGACGCAAAGGCGGAGATAGCTCTTCGGCAGCTGCTACTGCTGCCGCTCCTGGAGGCGGTGGACGTAAAGGCGGGGACGATGGCTCAGCTGCTGCTTCTGCTGCCTCCGGAGGAGGCGGAGGCGGAGGAAGCAACAGTGCACCTCTCCTGCGGTGACCGGTGGATGTGGAGGCGCAGGAGGGAGCGCTGCCGCGGATTCCGGATGTGGTGGTGGGGCATCTGCGTCTGCGGGGGCTAGTGGTGCAGACAGGGCTGCTGCTGCTTCTGTGAGTGCGCTTAGGGTACGTCGTCATTTCACATCCTCCCGTGCTCTTTCGTCTTTCTCTCTTCGTCCCAACCTTCCTCATCCATCGTCCCCTCTTCGTCCCAACATCATCCTCTACACAAGCAGTATGCCGATCACCTCCAACCTTCTAGTCCCTCACGAAACGCGCCGACGCTGACGACGACGGCGATAACAAGTGGTTCGTCTACAATACCGGCACCGCCAACGGGCAGACCGTCGGCTGGTACGTCTACAGCCCGAACAACGGTTGGACCAAGTCAGAGTCGTTCGATCCGACCGGGTTGTTCGGGTCGTTCCCATTCGTACGTCTCCCTCTCTTCGTTTACTTCTCCGTTTGCATGACTTGATGCTGATATTACTGCTTCGACCTGGCAGGGAACGAACGGAATCAGTATCTTCAATAGCCCTGATAGGAGCGCTGTCGGTGCGGCGTCGGGGAATGGGTTTGGTGAGACGTTTCCGATGGGTGGGAACGAGGACGCCAATGGGGTGTTCGTGGGCTCGGGAAATGTGGGGAATGTGTTTTGGCCTTTCTAGGAGGGTGGTGTATGCAGATATGGCGGTGGGCGAGGTGCACCGCTTGGGTGCATTGGGCGTTGTGTTTTCTATGGTTGTATGACGATATGACGTAGAATACAAGCAGCTCGGCGGTTTTTGGTTGCTGACTTATCGAGGACATTGATTCAAACTCGTTTCGGACATCTCACCAGAGGTCTCATTAAAACTACTCTCGCAGCCCCCCCGATGACTCACGCATGCACAGCGCAACCATTGTCGTTCACCCGCGTTACTCTGTTCCAGTACGAACTTGAGTCTATCCTCTCCAATCTCCATGTGCTCCTTGGGTATTCCAGGTTTCAATCTGAGCTGACAGAACCTGGCGATTCAAAAGTACGTACGGATCATTCGCCTCCTCGTCAAATTAGCAATGTCAACAACAGCCTACCCAATATTTGTGTAGAAGATCTACATACAGTATACACTGGCTGTACGCAACGGAGTATCTCCCGGTCCGTTCAGTGCTGCTTGCTTTCAACGTTCATTTCGCCTACCCTCCCACCCCCTCCAGCCTAATGGACTCAGTGGACGCCGCCGACATGGCAATCTCAGGCCCAGGTCCATATGGGCCTGCGCAGTTGTGTGACCGGGCGTTGTTTCAGCACTTCACCAGCATACTCGCAACCACGTTCCTGTACGGCATCGTATATGGTGAGCGCTTCCACTTGCGCCGCTGGCCGCACCTTGAATTGTGCTAACGGAAAAAACGGGTATCCCGGTATTATCAACTTGATCCACAGCCCTTCATCTAGTGTTAGCAGCTTGTACACTAGCCGTCGTCACTCGAAGGCGCAAGAACGCTCCTCATTATCGGAAACACGCGGCTTTCGTCATAGCACTGGTCGTGGTGGGAACTGTTAACATAGCAGCATGGATAGCACCTCTACCTCGGTGCGACAGGGTGATGACTCAGTCTAACTTGGAACAAGAGCGGATGTTGGCTATTGCAGTATTCATAGATCGAAAAGACCTCGACACGCTGGGCATCTACATCCCTGACATGAACACCACGTTAGTCTCTCGTCCTTCTCCTGCTGTATTCCATTCGGGGCTCACTGCTTCTCTAGACGCCTAAAGTTCTATGATGAGCAACTTCGCAACATTAACGTACCCATGGGAGAATATCGACGCGTACAGGATGCTGCAGCTTTACTGCTCAGCATACTAGTTCAATGTTTTCTGGTCCGCTTCTTCTCTCTATTCGGCCACAGTGCCATCTTGTACATGTATCTAACATCCATTGCGTCGCAGCTGTATAGATGCCACCTACTCTTTCCCAGAAAAAGTGTGATCGGGGGACTTGGTCTCCTGCTCGCAGCTGTCGTAGGTGCGCTCAGGAAACGGATGACACCGTGCTCTACCTTGATACTCACGTTTGTATACGTACCTATCGATAGGTCTTGGGGCATACAACATCGTGCTGCTCTACGGAGATTCGGCGCTTAACTTCAGCATGTACGGCCAATACTCCATGTTTCCTCGCGTGTACTGGGCTCTTGCTCTCACTTTCAACATTGGAGTAAACATGCTCATCATCATCCGTCTTCTACGGCTCAGAGCTAGGGTGCTCTCCGCGCTTGGCCAAGAGTACGCAAGTGTCTACACGGGGCTCGCCGCCATGCTCATGGAATCATCGCTTCTCTACTCCGTTGTCTTGATCGTCGCATATTTGGCCTTGCCCGGTGGAGGAGGTGCAAACAGTGTGTTCTCTCCTCTAGTAGCTCAAGTTGAGGTGCGCCTGCAGTGCTTTGATGGTCGCGCTGTTTGATTCTGACTTAGTCCCTACTTATAAGGCAATCTCCTCCGAGCTGATTATCCTCAGGTTCGCGTTGGGCCGTGCGATCTCGAAGCAGGACGTCGCTACTATCACTGCTGGTAGACCACAAGTCCTCAATCGAAACAGTCCTGCTGAAACCTCCCGAGTCTTTGCAAGGTAGCAAGAAGCTCGCTGCCGCAGGTCCGGGAAGGGCGCTACCTGTATGGATGCCCCGTATCGGTCCTAAGGGTACTCGTGGGGTGGATTCAACTGGGAGTTTCTCGCAGTTTCCGAGTTCGGTGGCTACTGTGTTGCGATAGCGCGCATAGAAGAGTCGCGATACCACTATTAATCGCGCACGATCTTGAACATGATGTGCAACGAGATTTTATTCACTGTAGAACCCGTAACTCAGACAATCCTTCGCAGATGTTGACTGCCAAACCTTTGCTTACACATACGTACACGACCTCATGTAACACACATATACGACCTCTAGGTGATCATGTAATGCACGTATAAGATTATTCCAGAACCTGAATCTTGATTTGATTCGAAGGCTTTGTTCTTCGCACTATCAAGGTCGAAATACTAGTAGTATCAATAGGTGCTTGCTGTAATATTGGGCGAGACCCTGGAAGGGAATTCACAGCTGGAGTTGATTCGACACGGCACTGTGACGTCTGGATTTCCCGAGTCGATACTAGTTCTGTACATATGCGTGACAAAGTGACTAAAACATGAGAGCGCGATAAGTCCAAGCTGAAGACTAGATAGAGACGAGAAAAAGAGAGGGGAAAAAGGATAGTCCAGACATCATCCGCGTCGTACACCACGAAGAAGGGTGAAACTCGACAGGAAGACGATGAGCACTGTCGAGATGAGCGCAATCGATAGTGGATGCGACGAGAGTCGTGTACCGGCATTATAATCCGTACACTTCCAACCTGCGACACAAACACAGAGTGACACATTTAGCCCAGCGCTGAGCTTCAAGAACGAAACGAAAGCTTACCACCAGCAAGCGCAGTATACGGCAACGGCGTATACAACGCAAACTCTAGCCCATGAAACGCCTGCATATGCCCCGCCAACCTCGGCACCCCATCCCCCCTATTATCCCAAACACTCAGCCTATACTTCTCCGGCGTCAACCTCAACGTCGGATTCGCCTGATTCCACTCATACGAATTCCACACCAGCTCTGTCGTATCCCCCGCTAACGTCCCCTCGTTCGGACCGATCTTGTAGATGTTTTTGTTGGTGATGCCGGAGGCGCGGACGGTGAGGGAGGTCGGGAGACGAGGACGTCGGTGAGGGACCATTGGAAGGTGATGTATTCGAGAGGGGCGATTTTGTAGAAGGTGGTGGAGGCCATGGGGGGGTTTATCATGGAGAGAGCGCCGGCGGGGGCGGAGTCGGGGATGCTGATGACGGGGGTGGAGGTGGTGGTGTCGTCGTTGTTGTCGTTCTCGTCGTCTGGTGTGTTCTCCCCATTACCAGTGCCGTTCCCATTCCCGTTTCCGTTATTGCCATTGCCATTGCCATTTCCGTTCCCGCCACCGCCGCCACCAGGCTGCGTCGGGCCATCCTCGTCAGCTGGAGGGTTCTGTCCTGGGTTCTGGTCAGACATATGTCGTTATCGTTGCTTCTTGCTGTCGTCTAGTGAAAGACTAAAGTCGTAGAATCCTATCCGCGTTTGAGATCGTCGAGTTGAGATAGAAAGCGAGCGAGGAGAAGACTCAAAAGAAGTTTAGCAAGGAGAGAACTTGGAGGGGAGGCGTGAAAAGTACGACGTGAGCTCAGCAAATGAACGCTTTCTTGTGCCTGAAAACATGAGCAGTCCCACAGCGGCAAAGACTCGGCGTAGACGCAACAATAGTCCGCAACCTAGTTGCGTATATTAACGTCTCGATCTGAGCACTGCTATCCTTCGAGTCGTGCAAATGATCCGTGTCTGTCACTGTTGAATGCATCCAGCTCGCTTCTCCCACCAACACTTCCCGGTGTTGATACATGCGGGCGAGTCCAACAGGCGTTAGAACTTTATCGTCTGCTTCAACGGCTAGCAATCATCTACAGCACTTTGCGTTTGAATTTATCTGTAGAGCTTAGAGTCGGATCATGCGCTAGTGGCGAGACTCAAAAGAGCGGATTGATTGCTGCATTCAAAGCGGACTTTTGCATCTGTGGTACTGCTGAGCGATACATATATATACGAGGATGTGCCATGTATATGAGGGATGGAGAAGCGTCGACGATTCGACTCTCGCATCAACTTGTCGAGCTCAAAGTTCTTGCACGCTCTGCTGACGTTTCTCTTTCGATTGCTCTATGGTCTTATCCTTTCTTCTCTGGCGTCTTTTCGTTCCCTTCTGCTGCTTCCCAAGTGCACAGGTAACCTCTGAAAGCCTGCTTGCTGCCAGACAACCAGCCGATGATCGAAACTTGACAGCAGCTACTTTACTTGTTTAATCTTCTTCTTCTCCTCCATCCTGGCTTCTCGTCTTCTGAAGCAAATTGGAAAATCAATGTTCTCGCTATATTAATTGGTCTACACGCTACTTAGTGGATATCTCGCTTGAACTCCGCACAACTGCTCCTTGACACCTCCTACACCTCCTCCAATGCCATCCCAACGTTATCTCCGCGGAGCCCGACGCGCCTCACGTTGCTGATCACGCGTGCTTAGCACCGCATCATCAGCTCATTTGCTAAGCTCACCTTGTCTCCACCACCTCCTCCTCCTCATCCTTGCTAGACTTCCTCTTCTCCTCGATTCCTTCCACCTCATCTCGACCGTCTCAGGAAACGCACAGGATCCTACCACTCCTCGCACTCTCTCGACGACCTTGAGAACGACACAGACGACAACGACGACCGATGTCTGATCAGAACCCACAGAACCCTCCTGCTGATGGAGACAACCCGACGCAGCCTGACGGCGGGAATGGGAATGGGAACAACGGCAATGGGAACAACGGAAACGGCAATGGGAACAACGGCAACGGCAATGGGAACAACGGCAACGGTAATGGGAACAACGGCAACGGTAATGGGAACAACGGCAACGGTAATGGGAACAACGGCAACGGTAATGGGAACAACGGCAATGGCCAAGGCGAGACTGGAAATGGCAACGGCAACACTGGCAATGGCGAGAACGGAAGCGGGAATGGGAATGGGAACGGGAACGCCGGCAACGGCGACAACAACAACTCTAACTCCAATTCCAACACCGCCGTCGACATCCCCGTCACCGCCCCCGCCGGTGTCCTCTCCATGATAAAACCCCCCATGACCACCACCGCCTTCTACAAAATTGCCCCCTCCGAATTCATCACCTTCCAATGGACCCTCTCCGACGTTCTCGCCTCCCCCACCTCCCTCACCATCCGCGCAACAGGCGACAACAACAACATCTACACCATCGGCGACAACGACGGCACCATCGCCGGCGACGCGACCGAGTTGGTGTGGAACCCGTATGAGTGGAATCAGGCGAATCCGACGTTGAAGTTGACGCCGGGGGAGTATAGGTTGAATATTTGGGACGATAGGGGACCGGATACGCCGAGGAGGCCAGGGTATATGCAGGCGAATAATGCGCTCAAGTTTGCGTTGTATACGCCGGTGCCTTATACGGCGCTTGCGGATGGTGAGCAAGCTTCACCTACTTTGCTCTGATACTATGCTAACGAAACCTTCTAGGATGGACGTGTATGAACTGTAACGCTGGTACACGGCTCTCGACGCACCCGCTGTCGATTGCGCTCATCTCGACGCTGCTCATCGTACTTTTATCAAGCTTCACGCTTCTTCGAGGCGCACGACGTTAAACCACCCTTTCTCTCTTGTCTTGTTTCATCTTCTGCATCTCGGACTTCTCGCTTTCATCCCATGGCAATTCTCTCTCTGCTCTGTCGCGCATATATACAGCATCATACCGTTTGGACTTGATTAATACCTTCCCCTCCTCACCTTCTCCCTTGTCTGTGGACGAAAATCTCCTCCACTTCCATGTGATGCTGTGTCGTGTTCGAACATTTCTCTTGGTGTGAACTCTTCGTATCGTGTCTGAACCCTTGGAACCTACAGTACGTACCACAGCCTCGTGTCGCGTTATGCTATGTCCTTCATTCGACTTTCGTGCTCAGTACTGGACTGGAGTTCTCGGTTTATTGTACACACCGATCGTTCTTGTCTTCGTCGTGGTAGATGATACAATGCGGACTGCTTACGTGGACTCGTGTTGTGGACTACCTGAGATACGCCTCCCGTGCCAGGCCCCTGTACGGCGAACAGCTTGAGTTAGAAAGCATGCCCATCGATAGAAGGGAAACCCTCCGACGTCAATAGGACGGATGAGTAGGCTTAACGGTGATCATGGAAGTATGTGTGGCAGCGTCACGTACGAGGTCTGCAGAGTTGGCTGCAGACACCAGGGAGCTGCACTAGAAAGGGAGCAGAATTTGGGTGCATTTTGTAAAAGCGGTGTTTACACCGGTAGAACTGAAGCTTGGGTGGGAAGTGCAAAAATGTGTAAAGGACCCGACTTGAGCATTTAAGAAAGCAGTTGAAATATCGATTGACCAAGAGTACAGACAACGAAGAGCAGCAAAAGCACGATAACAGGAGCAAAAGTTGCACGACTACTCATCTACGACCAGTGTCTAGGAAGCAGCGGCGGCGGAGCCGCCGTTGATGTAGTTGTCGTATCCACCGTATCCACCATATCCACCGTAGCCACCATATCCACCGTAGCCACCATATCCACCGTATCCACCGTACCAGGGCTCACGGACCTCCTGCAAGTCGAATGTGAGAGATATAATGATCACGAGTAGTGGCAACGTACAAGGTCGGGCTTGGACGCAGCAGCGGCGGCAGCAGCAGCAGAGCCGCCGTTGTTGTTGCCACCGTAGTTGTTGTTGCCGTAGCCGCCGTATCCACCGTATCCTCTATATCCGCCGTAGCCATCATAGCTGCCGTACCAGTTGGGCTCTCTAGCAACGAGGTCCTGTAAAGTACCAAGGCAATGAACAAAATGACGAGGAGCGAAGAGAAGTTGAAGGCACAGCTTACCTCGACCTCGGGCTTGTGAGCGGGAGAAGCAGCTGCGAAGGCAGCGACGGCGAGAGTGACGAAGGATACGTTGAGCTTCATGTTGATAAAAGTGGGGTGAAGTCGTCTGGAAGCGATGAGTGGATGGGAGTATCTTACCGACGTCGAACGTAGCATATACCCCTTCCTCTCAGCTCATGCAGAGTGCCTCGTCAAGGCCGACTCCGCGTGAATACGAAGGAACCAGTCACGTCGGTGCTCACCACCTCCAGTCAACCGCATGAGCACTCACTGCGCAGACAACCCGTGTTCCAGGTGTCCCGAGCGTGTCTGAACCTCACTGTGGACGTTCACCGAGCTGAAAGTCTAGCGTTTACACCACACGATATTCTGACCACAGTTATTCCAGCTATCCCAGACCCATTGCTCAGCGGTCAGAACTCCTAGAGCTTCATCAGCCCAACGACCATGAAACTCGCTGAACAAGCAACACACCATACCAACTCCCCCACCATTGACAGAGCCTCAGCTTGGGCTCTATCCCAATGTCGTCTCGTCTCGGAAGGATCCTAAGACTCCGCTCCGCCTGCGTGGTCAGAACAAGCTCGAGGCTTTCCAGGTACCCCTTACGTGCCTTGGTATCGCGGGTTCGCTGAGACCCGACACGGAGAGCTTCCGGCGTCGCCGACGCTGTGAGGCTGGCTTGAATAACGTGAGAGGGTGAGATTAGTCATAGCTGAGATGGACAGAGGCGTCGCTTACGCTTACGAGTGGAATTGTGGAAAAGACTAGACTCGTGAAACGTCGTATCTCCCCAAGTTTCGTGTTTGTACTGGTGGCCCAGAGTAGCGATCGACGAGGATAGAGAGCAAAAGGAGCGAGTCGTCTCTCAGGTCAACACATATGGTAAGTAGAAAGACATGGAAATTACATATGGTAAGTAGGAAGACATGAAAATTACATATGTTAAGTAGGAAGACATGAAATTGAGAAACGTAGTCGTGGGAGGAAGGTGTTTGGCCTCACAAACCACATTGTAAGGACCGAAGTTGGCTCAAAGTTCTGAGACAAAGAGTTTGATGGAGTCAAGCCAGGGAGAAATGATTCCCTGGTGCATGTTGAGGATGTCAGGGTGGAAGTAGACCTGAGCTGTCCCTTAAAGGTATGACACCATAGGGAGGACCTGTAGGCGGTCAGTGTTGAACTCAGTTGGATAACGAGTGTACCAGAGCGTGCACTGAGAAAGGTGGAGAAAGACGCCCACGTTCGGGCATCAGCCAACGAAGCCGAGCCACTCGCGATCGTACCCAAGCCACTATGTAGCAGGGAAAGACTTGCAGTACTTCAGCGCTCCCTCAACGGCAATCTCGCAACAGCGCACAAGATTAGCGAGAACAACAAGTCTATTGGTCTAGAGCAGAGCAGAGTAAAGTGATATAAATAACATCCATACATAATCAACGAGAAAGTCCAGCTCTCATCGTCCATAGCTACTTCATTTCATTCTTCTTCTTCCAATCCTTCTTCCATCCAGATCAACCCTCTTCCAAACCGCGCACTCAGACCCTACGCGCCTTTCTCATCCTCACATCCTCAGGCTACAACGAGAACAAACCGTCAGTCGATGATGAGGACATGGAAAGAAAGAGAAGAACGTACGAGAGGGATCCCGTCGTCAGAAGGGACGGGGATACCTTCGGAGCCTGAGGCGGTGGGGACAGCTTCGGATTCAGAGGGAATAGCTTCAGATTCGGAGGGAATGGGGACCTCTGAGCCGCTCGGGATGGGGACCGATTCGGACTCGCTTGGGATGGGGATGGAGTCAGAGCCTGAGGGGATGGGCTCGGAGCCAGTGGGAACGGGGTCCGACGGAATAGACTCGGAGGGGATGGGTTCGTCCGATCCAGTAGGTACAGGATCAGAAGGAATCGGCTCAGAGCCTGATGGGATGGGCTCAGAACCTGTTGGGACTGGGTCGGAGGGGATGGGGTCGGAGCCAGAGGGGATGGGCTCAGAGCCGGTGGGAATGGGATCCGAAGGAAGAGGCTCAGAGCCCGAAGGGATAGGGATATCTGAGTCAGTAGGAACGGGATCAGACCCTGTAGGCACAGGATCAGACCCAGTGGGAACAGGGACAGAAGCAGACGGGTCCGCAGACGGCAAGCCGCTCGACGACTCGTCGCAATCGTCATCGGGGCGGCCGGGACGCCCAGGCCTTCCGGGGCGACCAGGTCTGCCGGGACGACCAGGACGGCCTGGGTGACCTCCAGAGCCGCCGCGAGGGGGTGGGCCTCCGTATTGGCTAGGAGCTACGAAATAGGTTGTTTAGTATAAGGTGAAGGGAGGGAGAGGGGAGAAGGACGCACTGTTCAAGCCGTGATCACCGGTAGAAGGGACAGGTGTAGCGATAGCTGGGCCAGCGACGAAGAGGGCGAGAGCGAGGATGGATGCGAAGCGTGTCATGTTGATATTCGAGCGTGTGTTAGTGAATAAAGATAGATGGATGGGTGAGAATGAAAGTGGGACGAGGAGATTATGTAGTCGTCTTAGATACAGTGGAGGTTGAGAAAAGATAAAGGCTGTCGAAAACGCCTGTGAGAAGTCGAGTAGGAGAAGTATTTGCAGAACCTCACCGCCTGCACACCCGCCTTATATACCCATCTTCCTATCCCCGTAAGATGTGGCAACCTCGACGCGGTGCACGAAGGAGTAAGAGGAGCGTTCCTCGTTACACGTTGCTATGCAGTGGAGCGCCGCACATCACCACCCACACAACGACGGGGAGCTTCGGTGGCTCCAACGATGGAGTTCTGCTGGGAGGCTGCGCGAGTTCGGCGCCGAGTGGGGTGATTTGGGTGGTAGAACGGCAGTAACGGGACGACTCTGCGATCTGTGGTTTGATCCGGGTGGATTCAGAGGCAACTGCGAAGTGGTGGACAAAGCGACTTGGTGTCCATTGGAGCTACGCACAGCGATGTGCCGAAGAGAGGTCGACGACCTCCAAGACGGAGTTCCTCCTCTAAGCTAGGGTGACGACGGGTGTCTAGAATGGAAATCCGAAGCATGCATGAGCAAATTGCAACCACGCAGCCGAACAATGGTCAAGCTCCCACCATCCGTCGACGCAATCCAACAAACTTGACGACGACCCGCGATTCCACCCCCCACTCTGCTTCTCAAACGCCCTGCCCGCTCTTCGCCGAGCTCCAATCGCGGCTTGGAGAGCTGGAGAGGACGAAACTGATGAAACGTGATGCACCATATCGTCGGTGGGGCGGAGCGGTGTATCGTCTGCATCATCCTCTTCGAACCCCGGTATCCACTCCAACTCTTTGATACGTCCACGGCGAGAATATCCCGGCGTCCACCGTTGGCGTAGCAGGAGCTGGTCGACTTGGATACGTCGCGAATGGAGTTAGGTAGCTAGGTCTTCAGGTCGTCGAGCGGTATAGGTAACACTCAGCAAGATCATGCAGCTCTTTCACCGAATACTCCGCTCAGTAGACCTCTGTGTATGGCAGTCGTACGTTATCATGAAGAGGAGGGATGCACGACAATGAGAAGCATTTGAGAAGTATGAAATAAAGTAGGTCGTTGGTCGACGTCGCAGAACGAAAAACGGGTAAAAGCCGGGCCGGCATCAACGCACTGTTCAAATGCCGTGACGACTTTCAGCCCCCGACAAAATTACCATCCTTCGGCGAGCTCAGTGGTGGACGAGAGAAGTTGAAATGCAAAGGATGCAAACAGACATGCTGTATTCACTTACCGTCTGCAGCTCCACAAGTATGAGTACATGCATAAAGCGTAGTCCTAAAAAGCGAGCTCAGTGCAATATCCGCCAGCGAATTTGAACAGCGAAGTTCAATCGACGCAAAAGCAAACGCTAGATGCAAAGCAAGAACTCGGATGCCTATTGTACACACGACATGTGAGCTCAACACCATACCCAGACGCCCATCCAAATTGCAAAAGAACACCGTCTACGTAAAGTAGCTTCAAGCGCAGCACACCGAGCTCCAAAGACGCGACAACCAGAAAACCACACGGCTCCCTATCCTCTCGACCAATACGGCCCATTCAGCGTCGAAATCCCCCTCTTGGTCGTCGTCGGTGGAGTCTACACCACAGAACAAACGTCAGTCCAACTCAGCGACACTGCAGATAACTGATACGTACCGCACTACTCCGTTTCTGCTCACCCGCCTCCTTTCCCTCCTCGCTCACAGAACCCGCGCCGTTCACGTTCTTGGTAGACCCCACTCGCTGCGAGCCATCCCCTTGCTGCCCACCGACACCGATCTCCGGAGTCTTACTCCTACTCTTACTCTGCGCCTGTTGCCCGTGAGCGAGAAGCTGTGTGCGGTTGGTTCTCTTCTGAGGCTGCGATTGCGACTGGTGCCGGGGATGAGGGTGCGACTGCTGAGAATGAGCCTGCGCTTCCTGAACCTGCGACTGCGTCTGAGATGGTGGATGCTGCGCAGCATACCCCGCCTGCCCATACCCACCCGCGTACTCAGGATGGCCCGGATGATACCCCGCGTACGTACTCCCGTTTCCATTCCCGTGCCCATTCCCGTTCTCGTGTCCATTCCCGTTCGTATCATAGGGTGGTGTATACGCCTGATCTTGGACTGGCGTCGTCTGTGGATAATAGGACTGTGACGTCGGTGGATAGATTTGGGAAGAGGGCGGATACTGTGGATAGCCCTGGGAAGTCTTGGGATACGGATGAGAGTGCGACTGCGACTGTGGTTGAGAATGAGACTGCGGCTGGGATGTATGCCTATTCTGCGGCTGCAACGCCGAGTGCGAATACGGGTGGTGCGAAGTCGTCGCACCAGGAAGTGTCTTCCCCGAGACGTGGTGGTGCTTGGGGGTGGTGGACCCCGTATTCTGCGTCGTGGACGTCGAGTTCAGATTCGACGACGCGGAAGTTGGATTCAGGTTGGATTTCGAGCCGGCAACGGTGGTAGGGCTCGTGTTCGAACCAGTGGCGGGAGGATTCGAGGTAGCAGCACGAGCATTCGAAGTAGAAGATGGAGAATTCGAGGTAGTGGCCGCAGTGGCAGCGGGAGGAGGATTCGCCGATGTTTCAGCCTGAGTATTCATCGAAGTAGCACCTGGAGGATTCGACATCGCATTACCAGGACTCGAAGACGCTGACTTCCCGCCCCTGTTCCCGTTCGTCGCCGATGGGTGCGTTTGCACATACTGTTCTGGCGCCGAAGAGCCTCCTGCGCTGTGTTGTGGATGAGGATGTGACGTCGAAGACTCGCCGAGCCCACTCCCAGAAGCTAGAGCTCCTGCTGGAGAAGAATGCATAACCATGTCCTGAGATTCTGCGCTTGGATTCGTACTACCACTACCAGCGTCGACAAGTGGCGGATGAGCAGTCGAAGAACTCGACGGTCCGTTGGGTGCAGTTTGTTCAGTCATCCCAGGCGTACTTGTACCAGCATCCTCACCGTCTACTCCCGCGCTCGCTGACGTACTCGTCTTCCCTTTATTCGCCTTCGCCGTAGTCGATTTACCTCTCGCCCTCGACGCCTGACTTCCACCTGCCTTACCACCAGCGTTTGACTTGGCCACTGACTTCCCCCTCGGCTTCACCTCATGCGGACCCATTAACGAACATCTCTGATGTCTCCTCGAGCAGAACCCGCACTGCAACGTCGATTTATCCGGTCCTTGCGTCCGACACGGTCTGTAAAACTTCTTATTTGCATGTCCGCACCGTGCACACGGTTCCTGCGAGCGTTACAAATCAGCATCTGAACGAGCGGGAGAGAAGAGAAAGAAAGGAAACACACAACCAACAAAACCCCCGCCGACCCCTCCCCCTCCTCATCCCTAATCGTCTGCGCCCCCGCCTGCTCCCTCACCTTCCTCACAACCTCCTCATCATCCCCAGGCAATCCAACCCACTGCGCCGCCGTCGTCGCCTTCGTCTTCGTCGGCGGACGACTCGTGCGTTTAGTAGGGAGGTACACGGAACCGGAGAGGTCTTTACGCTTGGGAAGGGGCTGGCGACGCGTACGGTAGCGACCGACGGAGGAGGGGTCGTATTGATCTTCCTCGTCTGGGGTGGATTCGGACTCATCGGAGGAGGAATAGTACGAATTCTCTTCTTGTGAAGAGGAGGAGTTGGAGTTGAAGTCGGAGCCTGACTCGTCGTGGTCATGATGATCGTGGTCTGCGAGCTCGGTAAGTGAGCTGTGGGGTGAGCTGGGCTGGTGGCTCTTCGGACGGCGGTTCAATGCGGAGGAAGCGCTGGGTCTGAAGTTAGTATTCACTGAGGTGGGGACGGGATATTGGAACTGACCTTCGGCGGACTCCGCCTGCGCCGCGTTTGCGAGTTGCGGACTCGGCGGTATCTTCCCGCTTGCGTTTCCGACTCTGAACATGGGATTATTAGCATTTCGTGAGTTAAGGCGTGAGAACTGTACGCACCTTAGGCGCTGGAGTCGACGACTCGGCCCGTTCGGCATCAGCTCGTCTCGAGGAGGAGCTCGATGCAGCAGGTCTAGAAGACGGCGAATGGCCATTCGCAACAATCGTGACATGTCTCGTCGTCTGAACCGACGGCGTCTGCTGAGGAACCCCGGTCCCGATGCCCGGTAAAGCATCTATCATAGCAGGAGGCAGCTGCCCACCCCCACGAAGCCCATCAGTCTCGTTGAGCATCGTATCTTTCACAACGCAGGACAGGACCCACCACCAACGCCATCGTGTCCCGAATCCCCGCCACCGCTCTCCTCAACTGCACCAACTCCTCATTATTATTCAACTTGTCCAACTCGGCCCTCGCATTGCCCAGCTCCTCTCTCAGCCCCGCAATCTCCGCGTCTCGCTCGGAGAGGAGCTGACGGAGGTCAGAGTTGGCAGATTCGACGCGGGCGAAACAGTCTTTGACGTCGGCGTAGTGTTTCTCTTCGAACTTGGCCATCGCGGTTTTAGCAGCTTCGTACCCGCTGAACGCCGTCTGCAGGTTCTGGAGCGACTCTGAGGAGGGTTCTGGGGCGACGTCGGCGTCGGCCATGGTGCGAGAGGCACTTGAACGAAACTAGCTAAGCAGTAGGAGGTGGAAAGATGGAGGGGCATCATGTGACTGGAAACGACGTTCTACAATGGCGAGCCGAGCGTTTGGGGTGAGTTTGACAATCGACTCGATTCGAGTGGAGGGCTAGCCAGTCCTTTTGCTATGTTTTGAGCTGCAAACAGTCGTTACAATCCTTCCTTTCCCTAGCCCGTTCTGCGGGAGAGCTAGCTCAAGTTGGTACACAGCTTGCTGCTAGTTTTCACAACTCAGGCTGAGAAGCCTCTTCGCTTTGACACAATGTTCATCGGAGCACTGTGAATGAGTTGACTACGACACTTTCCGTCCTCCAGGGCCAGCACTAGTACTGCTTTGTTGATGTACAGGTCATGGTATGTGTGGTAAGCTCGGATTCAGGCACTCTAGGGGTGACGACTTTCACCCCGTACAGATTGAGTAGGCTCTGACAGTGTATCATATCTCAAGCTACTCCGAAAGTACTGCGTGAACGAGACTAACTCAAGCGCTGTCCACCACCTCCATGGGCTCGCACGCCACTTGCTAAGTTCCCCTCAGTGGCCGATGGCTTAGCAATGATGACCACGGCAAAGCCCGCATCTCCATCAATGTAAGTACTGTTAACGCCAGCACCTCGACGCCAACCACCATACTTATTCTTCTTACTGAGCTGCGACAATTTACCAGCTCTACAGGCTCAATGCAACCGCTGCTGCGTCCAGAGCCCCTTCTCTACCATTGCTCAGCACTTTTTCGGGGAGCGGAAGATCCTCTGGAAAGCAAGACATGGTCAAGTCCAGAGACAGCCACCACCTACATGTACATCCGCGAGTCCGGTCTAGTCTCAAGCTCTCCTAGGTTTCAGATCGCCCTCTTAGTAACGTCATTGCAATAATTCTCAGTACTAGGATGCGGCGATGCCCTGGCGTAAGCACTACCGGATGGGAAAAAAGCTTAAGGTGGCCTCAAGTCTGAGTCCGACTTCAGGGACAAGCGATGCCTGCGAACTCGTCGTTTGACTTATGCGAGGCAGAGTTGCCCTAATTGGATGATCGTGGCACTCTTTTGGGAGGCAAACATATTTACTCACCAATCTCAGAAAGTATGCGAAGCACTGAGCGAGTAGACGGTATCTCAAGTCGTCCCGTACGTTCACCGCCTTCGGGTCTGCTTCTGAGCTGACTGTTATCACATCCCAGACAAACAAGGCATATCTTGAATAACTACGGACGCAGAGTTTACCTATCCGCAGTCAGGGCTCCCACATCCGAATCCACCGGCAGTTCCAGGTTCAGGTTCACCGCTTCGTCATTGCTTGACTTGCGTCGCTCTATCTTGTCAACGCTCAAGGTACGCCTGCAGTGGGAGGGAGTCATCTCTGTGATGGGACGGGGAAAGTATATAACCTGAGTGGAATCGCAGTAATCGTCTCACCATTCACCGCTCTCAGCTTCCAACTCATCCACTCCATCCAGCTCCGCGCATATTCTCCAACATGAAGCTCAACATTTCCTTCGTCACTCTCGCATTCGCTGCCTTCGCCGCTGCTGCCCCCACCGAAGTATGCTCTTAATAAGGTCTTTTCTTCTCGCAGAACCTGAGCGTTTTTTTCTCCAGAACATTGCTGCAAGGGAGCCTGGGTTCGGTGGCTTCGGTGGCTTCGGTGGCTACGGCGGATACAGGAACAACAACTACGGCGGCTACCGCAACAACAACAACAGTGGTGGATCTGCTGCTGCAGCCGCCGCCGCCGCCGGTGGATCTGCCGCCGCTGCTGCTGCCGCTGCCTCGAAGCGCGATCTCGCACGTTCATTGTTCCCCACTGCCTACTTTCGTCTTTGCTGAGACCTTGCTTTTCAGGAGGGTCGAGACCCTTGGTTCGGTGGATACAACGGAGGGTACGGAGGTTACGGTGGATACAATAACTACGGCGGAAACAACGGTGATGATTCCGCAGCTGCCGCTGCCGCTGCTTCTGGTGGTGCCGCTGCCGCCGCCGCCGTTGCATCCAAGCGTGATCTTGTACGTTTTTCATCACCTCTTCCACTTCGTCTCGACTGACAGTCCACATTGCAGGAAGTTCGCGAGCCAGGCTATGGTGGCTACTACGGAGGATTCGGAGGCTATGGTGGATACGACGGGTACAACAACTACGGCGGGAACAGTGGTGGTGGTTCCGCTGCTGCCGCCGCCGCTGCATCCAAGCGCTATCTCGTAAGAAACCATCATCCTTCTACTCTCATCGTCTTTAACAATTTGATCTTCAGGAGACCCGCGAGCCAGGTTTCGGTGGATTCGGCGGATACCGCAACAATTTCTACGGAGGAGGATTCCGCAACAACAACTACGGCGGGTACAACAACAACAACAACGGAGATGACTCTGCTGCTGCCGCCGCCGCCGCCGCGGGTGGTTCAGCTGCCGCTGCTGCTGCTGCTGCGGGCGGTTCGGCTGCTGCCGCTGCCGCTGCTGCTTCCTAGTTCTACCCCATTACCTACTTACAAAATGTCACTTGCGACGGACTATTTCGCTCTCTTTCACCGTCTTTCATGTTGTCCGTGTTGTGTATACGTCTTCGCTATTCTCAATTCAATTCGCGTCTCTCTTACTTCCACTTTCTTTCTGCTCGTGCATTTGCATTGCACCATTCTCAACGTTCATAGTAGCAGAGAAAACTTTCTCTATGTACACAGATAAATCTGTTTTTCCCGCCTCCGTCCCATTCGAGCGACTGGCTTTCGTTATGACTAAGCACTCCTACCTTCTTCCTCAAACCCCATTCCCGCGCTGTTGCGAGTCATGGCCATTCTACCAGCCTGCATTTTACGGCTTTCGATCATCGCATGCAGTTGTACACGCATATTGCACTTGCTACCTACAGTACTGGCTTGAAGAGACCTCCTTGATAATCGGCTGTCTTGAGAGACGACGCTTGCACTGCATACTCGCATCGTCTCGTCTCGGTAAAATATTGGGGAGATTATCCACAAGACACTTGGTGGAGGGACTTTCCACGAGACAGGGGACTCGGTCGCGTTAGCGATTTCTCTCGCATCCCCGCACACACTATCGGAAATCCTGTCGACTTGGCTACGTTGAAAGCACATTCATCCTTCGCTTGTTTTTGCTCGTCCTATCAACCACGCAATGTACCAGCAGTAATCTTGCATCGTCGTGGTAGATGGAATGTCTGTTTACTCGGTCTAGGTCTACCTCCCCCCTGGTCCCTGCATATCTAGGAACATAGGTATAGCCGAGTCGCACCGGTCGCCCGAGCCTGTTTCGCCCAAGATCAGCGCTCCTGACCCAAGTCGCTCTAAGGTGTGGTAGAACGCTTCGGGCTCCATGCATATCCCGCAAGTCTCGCATCTCAAAAACGTACAAAAGCTCGAGTCGCTGAGCGGAAGTTTCATCAGTTCATCCGTTACTCCCTCTCCTTCTTCCAACGTTACCCAACGCAAGATGTCCGGCCATTTCTACCCTTTCCCAACCGCTGCCGTATCGCTCGGAGTTACTCAAGCCACCGTCTCTCCCACACCTACCAGCACAAACAACCGTCTCTGGGCCACCCAGCTCAACGACGTCCTCGAGATGAGCAAGCAAGTCAGCATGGAACTCTACCATAACGGTATCCTTCTCCTCAGCGCGCAGGAGAAGACGCATTTGGCAGTTGCGGAGCAGATTGACCAATTATTGGAGGAGAACGCGCAGCTGAAGGAGGAGAACGCGATGTCGAAGGACGAGGTGGAAGGCTTCCAGACGGAGAACGCGCGACTTGTTGGGCAGAATGGGAGGCTTGTGCAAAAGAATGCGGATCTGAGGCAGGAGATGTTGATCATTGAGGATAGACTGAGCGAGACGACGGAGAATATGCAGGCGTTCCGTTTGGAGCTGGACGCGCTGAAGGCGAAGGCGGCTTCTGTGAGTATCTTCATGTTTTTCTTCAGGAAGCAGGTTCTGAAAGACTTTCTCTCAGTTGCTGTCGAGCACTCCCTCGTCGTCCTCCCCTGATCCTCTCGCCGTGGTTCCCGCCCGCTCGATTGAGCCAGTCCAGACTATCTCGCCCAGACCCTTCTTCGCAGCGCCTCGCAATACACACTTTGTCCCAAGCCTCAGCGTCTTCCCGTTCAGCGCTCGCGTCCGCCCCACCGTTGTCAACACCGTCAATGTCAACGTCCCTACCATCACACTTAACGATCTTCCCATCGCCATTACTTCCAATGATGCGGTCATGGTACCCACTCCAGCCCCTTCTGTCGCTCCCGTTGTTCCCACCCTCGCCCCTTCTGCTGCTCCTGTTCTTCACAGTGGTCACCTCGCTGTTGACCCTGCGCAACTCGCTTGGCCTCCTTTCACCTCGTTTAACGGAGATGCAGAGAGGGAGGGCGTGCACGCGTTGAGAAGGCGCGTGAGGGAGGTCAGGCGACGTGAGCGTGCGAGAGAGCCGATCCAGAGGCGTGGGCAGGGGTCGAGGGGTATCGCCTTTCGCGCATGGGAGAACGGTGTTCTCGATTCGATGGAGACTGACGAAGGGCAGACGAGCGAAGGCGCGGAAGGTTTTGAGATGTTGACGATGGAGGATGGGGAGGACGAGGACGATGTTCATTTGGTTTGAGGTGTATGCGCGGATGTCGAGCTTTCGGGTGTTTCTTGCTTTCTTGCTTTCTCGTCTTTCTTGCTTTTGTGCTATCCATGCTATTTGCGTTGTTGTTCCCCGCCAGTTATCCTCTCCTCATATCTAGACTGGTCCTCCTTTCTTCTGTGCTATCCACGGTATTCGCGTTGTGGTTCCTATCCGGTTTTCCTCTCCCTCATATCTAGACTGTGTTAATTACTCTCGCATACCTATGTGCGGCTTAGACCATGTATTTACAGTATATCTCACTCAATATACATTTCACGTTACCGTCTTCTCCACCGTCATACCTTAACTCTTACCGACATGAACGTCGCCGTCTACCAACGGGAAAGCAGAGCTAATAATGCTCTCGCTATTCATGGATCCTGACTCTCGCGAGTTGTTTGATTCTAACTTCATCATTCAATAAGCTACTTAACGTGGCATCTATGTACAAGTACTGAACTGTATACTAGAAACGAACGACTAGGGTGGGGATATGAAACTACGAGGGGAACCGCAAAGACCCTTATCGAGGACAAGCGAACTTGGCGATTCGAACTCGAAAGTGCTTTTGCGGCATCCAGCGACTAACTGACTTGACTGACTGAAACACAACAAGGAATAATCCGGTACAATTGGGGTTTTGGTATGTTGGGAAGCACGCGGGGCCTTCCTCGGTGGATCCAATCCAGAGAAGCAGGGAAAGAGTAATCACTACAGATAAGGCAAGGGGAGAGAGAGAGACGGGGACGACCAGGTGAGGATGAGTACGGAAGAAGCATATGTGAACAGCGAGAGAGCAAGGGAAAAGACAAGTAACGATGCAGGTGGGTTGAGGGGATGAAATGCGGTCTAGGGAGAATGCGAGAGGAAGAGAGAGACAAGGCTTAGAATGCCTGAGCCTTGGATTCAATGTCGTCGTGCGTCGGAGAGTTGTGCGAGCTGAACTCGACTGTGTGCTGCTTGTCGTTGTACTGCTGCGTCTCAGGCTGGTCCGTTCGCGTGAACGTCTCCATCTGTCAAGAGGCAAGCGAAAGTTAGTCTGAGTTCTGGGGAAGGCTGAACGGAGCCGAAACGAGGGGTGCTAGGAGGAAAAGTGCAGGCGTGCAAGCAGCTTCGCGACGAGCTCGCAATTGCAATCCCGCCATCAAGACATTCCACGAGAAAGAATATGTTGAACGGAGGGGATGGAGAGAAGAAGATGTATTCAAACATGAAGGGATGCACGTACGCGGATCTGGACGCCTGATCGGCTGCGGGCAGCCGTTCCGTTGATTCCGCGGTCGGCGGAGAGAGGCGCGTTGGAAGTGCTGTGGGTGCTGCAAGACAGAAAAGACATTGATGAGCATCGTCGAGCATCAAGTGCGAAGGCGAGAACTTGAAGGCAAGAAACTGGACGTACTATACTTCTGCCTGAGATCCCTGACCGAAGTTGTTCAGTCGTCGGACTAGTCGCCCTGAAGCAATCTGTTGAGATGACGAGAAGAGGTCAGAACATGAGGCGGCCATGAAACGTCCGAGCGGTAAGGAACTGACGGTTGCAGCAATGACGGCTGGTACGTTGAAGATAACGTTCATGAGGGCGTTGAGGTCGAGCAACATGAACACCGTCGCAACGAAGCTGCCCAAGAAGCTGCGTGATGGAAACCGGGGTTAGAAAATCAGAAGAATTGACAAGCGCAGAGACTGTTGGCGCTGGAAGGACTTACGCGATGAAGAAATAGATGACACCGTCGCCGAAGATCATCTGCGCAACACCGCTGTGCTTCCTCATCGCCGATGTGCCGGAACCCCCGAACGCGAGCCTCCACACGTTGAGCACCATGATCACTAGGTCAAAAGACATAGTGTAGATGAAGGTCGCAGCAAGGAGTGTGTTGTTCGTCTTCTGAATCACACAGCCGACACCGTCCACAAATCCCACGGTGAGCTGCACGCCCTGAAGGATGAGAGCCCAGTGCCCGAGCATGAGGAGAACCAGCCCTCCGATAACAAAGCGGTTATTGCCCCATACGGCGATTCTAGACGAATTAGACGCGTCGTCAGATAGATATAAGGAGAAGAGATTGAGTGAACTCACGTTCGCAAACTGAGGTTGATGCAGGCAAGACCGGAGCAGGCAGATCCGGCCAACTGGTTGAACAGATACAGCCCATGGCAGTCAAGACCCGGTCTATTCGGATCGTCAGCTCGATGTTACTAGAATCGGCTAATGGCAGCGTCGTACGTTGTGTGGTTCAAGGCAATGATGATGCCGACGAGTGTTCCCAGCATGAGGTAGCGACCCAGGAAGTAGAACACCTGTTAGCGGCGTGTGAGATAGCGCTCATCACGGAGATACCTAAACGCCTTACCAGAGGCCATCTGAACTTCCGTCTACCACTGATGAACTGCCAGTCAAAGTCGAGCTGAGGTAGGGAGTCGTGTTAGTTGGAGCAGTTAGGCTGGATAGCAAGTGGCCTTACCGATACGAGAAACTCCCAGCTGATGTCAGATGTCACTCAGTTTTAGTTCAAGATGGAGATGTTAACTGTACATACGCATAGACACCAAACAACTAAGGGCAGGAATTAGTTTTTGCCTTGTAGAAAGCAAAATTTCAGGTTCGAGCTTACTGCATGGTTCAGCTGCAGAAATGCCACCTGCACTTGTGCCATTGTGAGCGGTGATGTCCAGTCCGTCATCTTAGGCGTAGGAAGAGAGAATGAGAGAGAACTGTAGAAGGAAGGGAGTGGATGACGGCCTGGATGCCGGGGTGGGTGGAAACGTCGCAGTCCGCGGGGGGCAAGGTTTATGTACCATCCACGGCAGGCATCTCGCCAATTTAGTCTCGAACTTTCAATGGGTCCATCTTTCGTTCATCGGAGCAAGGAACTGGCGATCATCGAAGGAAGATTTGTGCAGAAGCGTGGGTAATCTGCGCTTGTCGCCAATCGCGTTCGCAACATGTTGTCGGCTCGGTCAACGTCCAGCGCGCAGAGAAGCAAACAAATTCAGCACAATTTAGGACGTGTCCTTGTCTTCTGATCTTGATGAGGTAAGGAGCATCCAGGGAGGTGGTGATACAGTAAAGGCGCCAGCTGCCGCCAATTATATTCCTTTCATTCACTTTCTACCCTCGGGCCTAACGCCAGTAGAATCTCCGGTCGTCAACATGAAATAGAGTGCAGCCGGTTAGCCAGGAACCAGCGAAATAGGCGAAGGATCTAACCTGCAAAGGCCAAGTGCGTACGTTACTCGACAGTGGGAGAGATGCTCAAGCTTAGGATCGTTAATCCGCGCAGGTCTGGCAGCTTGTTAATCACGAAAGAATGAGATACCTGGGGTATGTGGATGTCACCGCTACCGTCGTAGCGCCTTTACGTGATGAGCTCCAGCACTTGAAAGTGACATGAATTTAGCCGGGTTCATGAGCAGCGCGCCAATTTTGACATCGACGGCTCTCGCGCTAGCCCCTTTAATAACCGAGAACAGCTGCCTCGAGGCTCACCTAGGTATCTATGTACGCGTCCAGCAGATTATAATTCTGGGGCATCCAGTTAGGAGAAACATGCTTTTAACCTCTATGAGACCAGGCATACAAAGGCGGCGGCGCCCGGAGTCTATCTGACCTGATGGCGAACCTCGGTGTTGACGTGGAGAATCACCGCCTAGAGGCGCACCAGAATCTTCTGATATGTGGGTCGCAGGAAGTGTGGGTGCGTCGTGCGGCGGGGCGAACGGCAATTCAGTAGCCAGTGTTCATTTGTGTACTGGACTATGGTAGTATGGCGGGGATCAGGGCGCACATTGAGCACAGGCAATGTCAGCAAACATGATCAGCCTGACAGAATATATAGAAACATTGAGAATCACCCCAGGGCCGTGCAGTGCAAAGACTGCGAAGAAACTATGAGCAGGTAAAAAAATAGTGTATTTACGAAGGAGGTCGGCGTCTCAGAGTTGTTGCATTGGCCTGGAGAATGTGGAGCCGACCTGTTGCGAAAGAAGGAGAACGCAAGAACGCATCAAGGTGCTCGGCTGCCCATGGTAACTCGCACGCAGCTCGGCGAGTGACATGAGAAGTTGAACAGAAGCACTTGGAAAGTATAAGCGATGATAAAGTTGGCTCAGCGCTTTCGCCACAGCGCGCTCACTCCTTCCTCGGTCCCCGTCTCCTTCCACGATCTGTGCAGAGCGCACCACCCCAGCGGCGCAGCCCCTTTTGCGCCACTACGGCCTCAGCGCTAAGCTTGCAACCGGTAGCCGTAAAGTGCGCATTCCTTCACCATGGTTGGCGTCGACGTCAGCATCTGGGGGTCTTACCAATACGGGACCTCCCTTTATACTCAATCGACTACGAATGTGCAGTCCCCTACCTTGGCGAAAAAAGCCTGGAGCTCGTGCGCGCCTTCTCCTGTGTGCACATCGTGTCCACTGCCTGGCAGCTCTCTTGATATCACTTAGCACACGAATGGAATAGGCTGCTAGTAAAACTTCCCTGTCAACGACGTCCGCAACCGGTGGTCAACGTGTAGTGTAAGTACTTCAATTTAGCGTTGGGAGTCGCAGACGCGCCGGGCTAACCGCTGAGCTATCGGGACTGATTAAACTTTAACCTATTGATATCCACTTTGACTTGGAAGATGGTACGACGATACGTCAGAATCGATGTGCCGAGGCCACGACGTACGAGGTACAGTTGCCAACCATGGATGTAAGTGTCGCCTCGTGTATGTCGCGTAGCCCCGAACGCTCGCTTCTCCCATCGAACTTAGAGCATACGAACGACCTGTCGCCGGAAACACATCGGATTGCCAAAAGCAAAGAGATCAAATCCATGCCAGAGTGCTGCCAGAAAATTGCGCCTGTCTTCGGAAGGAATGACATGCCTGCGAAGGCGCACGGAGAACGCGTTCAGTGTTACAACCCTGCTCACGACGATCAGAGCTGCGGATTCAGCTACTACTAGCGTGAATATTTCGGTAGATAACATCAGGTGCTGAGTGGTTGAGAGTACCTCACGGAAGCGGAGATTAGTGAGAGTGCAAGCAAAGCTGAAGCTGAGAACTCACCTGATAGGTTCGCAAAGGGTCCGACCTCGGTTGGGCCCAGGACCAGCCAAAAGATGCCACGGCTACCGGCTTCTCGTCCGTTGTTCATTCTGCAATGCATGCTGTTTGAACGAGAGCGACCCAGCCAGTGAATCGCAAGCACAGAAGGCGCAGACGACAAGGGCGTGCGAAGAGGCGTAAATATGCCTAACTCCGAAGTGGGACTGTGACCATGAGGCAATAGTGCAAGAATGCGATTATGAGGAATACAGCAGATATATTACATGGCAGGTGAAGGAGGTTTTGCCACCTCATCCCAGCTCGATTCTGCGTCGCCCCTTGATTCACCAGTCTCGCTCCCTTCAGCTCCATCCACCACTCGTCCATCGCACATACATCCTCTGTGCAGCGCTAGTACGCTGCTTCTTTCGCCTCACTTACCTTCCTACAAACATTGCCCATCGTCGTCATTGCCACAGCTGTGCAGTTTGCGTAGAAAGTTCCAAGCCAGGAGTCGGTTGATCCAGCGAGCGTGGAGTCTTTCTGGGCATCATCATCGACGCAACGCACTGTGGATATCGGAGAGAAGTCGTACCTAGTTCATTCAGCGTGGCTTAAAGCGAAGAATATGAGTCGATGCAACTAGCCAGAGGAGGTCTTGACAACGAGCGAATTGAACATGGATATGGATATGCTGGAGGGATAGGAAGAGTGAACGGCTCGGCCTCAAACGGATCAGCAGCTCCCTGATTGCGGATTCGCCTCCTGCTTGCAACAGTGCACCTTCCTCAACACCTGTACCATCTGCAGCAACTGTGATCTGCGATACAGTGTTGTACTTCGAAAGCTTCTGTGCAACTTGAATGAACTACTTTTCTCATACACGGGGATAAGTGCCACTCGATCATCTCGGCTATTGTCCTCATGTATGGCAGTACATACCCAAATGGGCCCCTTCCATCGAATCCGAAAGCGTACTCCAGGCTCGTCAACACCTAGGACAATGGAAAGCTCCGCCACCTATAAGTACCAGAGTTCATGGCCCTCTGCTTCAGTACTTTCCCTCGACCTTCCTTCGAGATGACCATCTTGCCGGGGCAGTCACCTTATCATGACTCTTACCGACATACACACGACGTCCAGTCTCCGACCAAGACGCTCTCTCACTCTATTCTGAACGCAGTCAGACCACCCAACACATCTCGTTCCAATGCGACAGGCTCTACCAAGGCCTCTCGATTGCGCCAAATCTCCACCACCAAGAGC
Organism: Pterulicium gracile; assembly: GCA_004369125.1. Classification (NCBI taxonomy): domain Eukaryota; kingdom Fungi; phylum Basidiomycota; class Agaricomycetes; order Agaricales; family Pterulaceae; genus Pterulicium; species Pterulicium gracile. The sequence continues at coordinate 47,164 of ML178829.1, forward strand.
GCGGAGGCAGTTCAGCGCGCTCCCTCTGCCACTACTTACCCCCCAAGCTCTGCCACGAAACCTTCGGCGAATGCATTCACGAGATCCGGCTCTTCCTCTTCACGACGGCCAAACGTCCAATCTCCGACCCGGATCGTCTCATCATTCATCCCAGGGCCATACAACCCATCCCAATCCCATTCCAGTCCGAGACCTCGATCACGGCATATCTCCATCCCCACAAGCAGCTCGATCCCACGTTCACCCTCTGCTGCCCACTTTCTCAGCTCCCCTACGAAAACGTCGTTCCCCAGCTCCTCTCCGCAAAAAGCACAACTTCAAGCGCCCGCACCCACCTCAATCAGCACACCCTACGCATACCTTCCCCCTCCCTACCACCCCCCCCAATTCACACAGTATTCAGACGCCCCCTTCGTCAGTCTCCCACTGCATTCTCAGCGGTATCTTACCATCATCGATCGCGACTTCAATCCGCCCACGTCCAACCGCCCCTGTGAGCGCGTCGCGTATCTGAACCGCCGATTCCGGGAGATGCAGTTAGAGTTGGAGAGGGGATTGATGAGAGCGTTGGATGGGAGTACGATTGGGTTGGTGGGGTTAGCGGTGGAGAGTCGAGTGGATGAGGTTGGTGCGACGGAGAGGGAGGTGATGATGAATGAGAGGGGGAGGAGGAGGTCGTCTGCGCTTGCGAGGAGTCCGTTGTTGGAGTTCAGGCGGAGGAATGGAGAGGAGGATTTCGAGATGGTTTTTGAAGACGAAGACGAGGAGGACGAGATGAGGGAGAAGGAGTGGGAAGAGGAGAAATGGCGCAAAGAGCAAAAACGGCTCGAGCTAGCGCATGCTTTCTTCCGTGATCGATTCGACGCGCTCGACGCGTACATGTTGAAGATCGACGCGTTGGTGTGGCTTGATATGCGCACGAGGCCGCAGAATTTCAGGAGGGATAAGGTGACGAGTGAAGTTCCGGTGGATAGGAAGGCGGAGAGGGCGTTGAGGGTTAGGTTTTGTGAGACGACGTTGAGGAAGGCGGAGGAGGGGGTGAGGAGAGAGATGAGGGTGGCTTTAGAGCAGTGGGGATGATCTGGTCTGGGTCGTGATGTCGCGTACTCTCGAGCTATGTATATCTGTATTCTGAAGTGTCTTGTCCGGCGGAGCTTTTGACTCTTCTACTATTCATTGTATCGTTACCGTACACTTCATAAACTTGCAATGCAACTGGTGATAAATCATGATGCATGCACTACCATATTTGCAAAAAACAGTTTTTTTACTTTCAATCCTCTACGATATCGTGTGCAGGATAAACAAGTATCATATGAAACCAGTCATTGCTCACTCCACCGTACGTACGGACCTGCAATGATAGTGCATGCTCAGCAAGGCATCACGTATACTCGGTTGACGAGCAAAGGAATCCTCTCACCTATGCACATGAGTTTCCAGCCTTTCATGCCCTCAGCTTGACCAATATGGATCATGAGTTCCGATTTCGGAGCGAGTTTGTCCTTTCGAACATCCTCGTGCAAAAAGAAGTAGGCGCCACACCCAAGGATACGGATGTGCAAGATGGAAGGCTTGTCGCCAGTAACCAACTCAAAAGGTGTTTGCCAATTAAGGCGAACCGTAGGCGTGTGATTGTAGATATGTACAGCCTGTTTGACCGCAAATTCCCACCAGGAATCAGGAAGACCGGCAGCCAGGCGGAGAGCCTGCGCCTTGTCCATAATAGTCCGGTTGAAGCGTTCAGCACGACCATTTTGCAGAGGCGTGTGAGGTACACTTCTAAAGCGTTCATTGTCTTCGGATTGAAGCATCTCCTCAAAAGCGGCGGAGCTGTATTCTCTCCCTTGATCAGCCATCCCTTCTTTAATGACAGCGCCATACTGAGTCTTTGCCATGCAGATGAAATCAAGCACAGCGTTGATAGCAGCAGACTTCTTTCACAGGAAGACAGTCCAGCCACATGAAGAATAACCATGAAGAAAAGAGATGTACCACTTGTAATTGTGATAGGACAGAGTGGGGAATTATTTGAGATTGGAGTGGATCCGTTCAAAGAGCTTTGATGCACAAGTTGACAAAGGAGGGAAAGAGCGAGAGGGCATCTTCCCTTTGGTGCAACCGGGACAAACTGGTTTGGATTCTGATATGTGGATTGAAGGAACATCCTTCACATTCTGTATTGAAGGTACAGGTATGCAGCACAGAGTACCACAGTACCAGCAGAGTACAACAGTACTGGCAGCGTACAGGGGACACTCACCAAGATAACCCTTAGAGGAACAGAGCATGTAGTAATTACAGGCAATGTGGGGAAAAGGAAGAGAAAAGACCCTAGGTATATTTGAGTAGACCTAGTCTCATATACGTAGTACAGGTTGCAGACATGTAAGCATGTAGAAAAGACAATGAGTCTACATCTAGGAGTCATAGGGCATAAGGATGTAATCTTATCTAAAGACTGAGCCTGAGGTGTTCACTGAAGCTAAGAACCAATCTACACTACAGTGGTATTTATTTAACAATGACCAACCTTAACCTTATCCGTGGTTAACCTTATCTGTATCTGTGCCATGCCCTAAAGGTAGGTTTGTGAAAGGACTCAAGGTGGGGGGATGGGAATTCGTACCTGTATGGTGACTGTGTTGACGTAGAAGCGGTTGTTGCGCTTGGGGGCTGTCAGCGAGCTTGTGGTGCTAGCAGCAGCCTTGGAACCAAGGGTTTTTTTGCCAGTCATGATAGTAGCTTGCTATGCGCTCAAGGGTAGATGGATGTAGGGAATGAATGAAAGATAGAAGAGAAATGTGACGGTGCTGAGACTTTTGTAGATATCGGAGTCAAAGGCACGGATGCAGGTCAATGGTGGTCCGCACATTGGTTCACAGTGATGACAAAGAGCTCAAAGGACTCAGTTTCTTCATTGAAAGTATCAAATTGGAGCTGGAGTGGCGGAGCTGGGCGCTTTGAGATAAGGTATGGTCTTTTCAAAGAATACGTCGCAAGTGGAGGCGACCAAGTCCATGGGGGTGAAAGACAAGCTGTAACGCCGACGAGACTCAGAGATCGGTGCCCCACGAGAGAGCGCCAGTCAGATTATATACTAAAAAAGTGCACATTGAACAAGTCTCTGATAGTATATCGGTTAGTACACGCGCCTGTCATTCAATTCCTTGCGTTGATGATTATTCGCGCGAAAGCTGGGTTCGACTCCCAGTCAGAGAGTGGTTATGAGTAACATTTCTTTTTGTCTTGTTTTTCGCATGCTATATCTCGGAGCTCAGTGAATCTGGCTCGGTGGGCGCATCGCGTGTGTAACAGTCACATTTACTATGGTTTAGAGCTACTGCGCAGTTACTTTACTGACAAATTGGATCCAATCGCAGCATTATGAGCTTAGGACTACATGTGCAGTGCACTGGCATGGCAAAGGTGCTTAGTGTAACACAGTAACACTTGTGATTATCTGGGACGATAAACACGGTGTGGGGAGCTTACATCAAGATCTTCAAGGATTATGCGCACGGTTTCCATGTTTACAAATACTTGGAAGCTGCACACATGTAAAATACATGCACTAAGCTCAAGACGATTGCTCGTACGACTGGAATGCGATGAAGCGCAGCGTCTCATCGGTTCATCGTCCCGACGTCCGAAAGCCACTGCCACCGCCACCGCTACCGCCTCACGTCCTGTGCTGTCACCACCCACGGTTCTGACAGCAGTCAGGGCACCTCAACCGCATTTGCTCTCCTCCCCTTCTCCTCGATGCAGCCAGATCTACAAGTCACGCTACACCGGATGCAATTTCGGGCGGAAGGTTACCCCAGCTCACCCAGAAAAGGATCCGGAAGGTTCCTCGTCAACTCCAGGTACAAGGGGGACGGAGCTTTCCCGGAAGCTAAACTTTATTTCTTTCCCCGACGGGGGTCTCAAGTGTAACGTTCAAGTGAGTATCAGCAGTGAAGTGACGATTCGCTAAGTAAGTATGGAAGTGAATGGGATGGGATGGGATGGAAGTGAATGAAAGAATGGATGAGATGGGGATGGGATGGAAGTGAATGAATGAATGGATGAGATGGGATGGGATGGAAGTGAATGAAAGAATGGATGAGATAATGATGGGATGGAAGTGAATGAAAGAATGGATGAGATGGTGATGGGATCCGATCAAGGGGAAGGACGGATTGAGGATAAGGGCACTTTGTCAGCGGGTATGAGGAGTTCATTCTGCGTGGTACTGGATGGCTGTTAGAGTTCGTTCGTTGGGTGAGCAAGGTGATTGTCATTAGGGCTCGAGTCAAGCATAGGATTCCCCCAAGTACATAGAATTATTACATACATAGATATCGACAGTAGAATGGAGGTTGGATCGATTTTAATGGTATAGCGAACATCCTTCCATCCCTCCATTCTCGCGTCGTTGACAGCTGAGCAGATCCATCCTTGACTTGTCTTGCACCGCCGAAGCGAGGAGAGCGAGGCTGCCTCGTGCAGGCATCGTGTTCGTCTTTTCCCATCCTACATCCCGCCGTTTCCTTGTTAAGCTGATTCGACGGTGCTAGTGATAGTGACAGAGCAGAGGGAAGCAGTCCTGAGAAGGACTACGAAAGGGAGATGCCGCCTGTACGCGTACACGATGGGTTCGCGTACGTTGATGACCTCCGTACGTCTGTTCTTTTTACGTTCACTTTCAGGGAGATGAAGCTGATGGAATGTGTCTATTCCTTCTCTTTTCTTCACCTGCTCTTTGGGTCCGACTGAACTGCACCTCGCCACATATTCATCGCACCTGGATGTACTACTGGCTCTTGAACGACACGGCTATAAATTCCACCTTCACAAACACAGATGGAAATGGAGAAGAAGAAGAAGAAGACGTAGAGATGACTCTGGACGACCTTCCTTTGCTCGTCGAGAGACCAGAGGGGTACGATGCGCAGGGGTTTGGGTTCGGGATGAACGTCGATTCTTCCAATGGTACGTCTCCATCTTTGTCCTTTGTTCTCCGAGACACTGTTTGTTCTCGACGCCGTTCGTTCTCTCTGTCGGTTGACCTCATGCTAATTGATATAACTCGACAGGTATAAACATGCCACCACTCGTCGAGTCCAACCACTCGTTTCCCACAACCAAGTACCCCTCCGGCACGATAGAATATCCCGGTTCAGCCGTGCCCCAGTATCCCCGCTTCGGCGCCAATCCGGGGTATCCTGGGTATTCCCAGGCGCGAGGATATTCACCGACGACGGCTGGGTACTCTCTCAACCCAGGTGGATTCTCTCCAAACCCGGGCTTCAACGCGATACCAGGATATCTTCCGCACCTGGGGTACGCGCCCTATGCAGCATTCCCACCCCACCCGGGACACCCACCATATACAGGATACTCATCAACCACAGACTCGTACTCCGCCCCATACTCCAGTCCCTCCTCCAGCTCTTTCCTCCCCAGTCCCGCGTCGACGCCATTCATATCCAGCCCAGGATCGAGTCCGTTCCTCTCTAGTCCGAGTGAAACTAGCCCGTACCTTACGAGTCCGGGGTCAAGTCCGTTCCTCCCCAGCAATCCCAGCTTGAGTCCATTCATCACTCCCCCTGGATCCAGTCCTTACTTGAATACTCCAGCTCCAGGCTCCAGTCCATTCGTCTCGCCCTTCCAATCCTACCCCGTGCATCATGCGCATCCGTATCTCCCACATCTACCTAGGCCTCCACCTTCCGCGAACCAATTTCCGACTGGGTTCGGCCTCCCGACTCAAGCGAATAGCTTCTCACCGACTTCCTCCACCAACACCCAGCCCACCAACACTGACTCCCACGCCACTGCGTTCACGTTAACATCTCCCCTTACCCAACCAGCCTTCGACCCCCCACCACCAGGCTTCTTCCAGTTGTACGACGGAGGCGATGTGAAGATCCGTGCGAGTCCTGAGCCTGAGCCTGAGCTTGGCGGTGAAGGCGCGGCTGACGGAGGGGACGGAGATGGGAAATGCGGAGGGAGAGGGGGACAGGCCGGTGCGCCACGTCGTGGTGGGGAGAAGATGAGTTTCAAGACGACTGGGGATAAAGACACCGCGAAGGCTGGAACGCCGAGGAAGAAACGCGACCGCGCTAAACCCACCACCACCACCACCACCAAGAATGGAACAGGGCGGAAAGACCCCTCGTACATCCCGCGCGCCCCTAACGCGTTCATCCTCTTCCGGAGCTCGTTCATCAGGAGTCAGAGGGTGCCGGGGGATGTGGAGGGAAGGAATGCGAGTTTGAGTAAGATCGTTGGTGAGTCGCGTTCTTGGTTTGCGTTTAGGTCTGGGCTTGGGTTGGGTTTGGCGGTGTTGGAGTTCTGTCCTTTGCTTTTGTGGGTTTGTTTTGTGGTTTTGGTGGGTTTGCTCTGGGGTCTAGTTGACGTTGCTTTGTCATGGAGGCTTGCGGATTATTCCCACAATTCGCAGTTCGCGTCGTGCGGTCCGTCGAGCGTTATTGGAAGCTGTCGAGTTCGCGGAGCCTCATCCGCTCCCCACGCTTCGATTCCTCCCTCGATTTCTACCTCTCTTTCCTTTCCATTCCTACCTCTCTTCGCCATCCTAACCACCCTCCCTCCCAGGTCTCTGCTGGAACGCCCTCCCCCCCACCGAGCGCGCCCACTGGGAAGAAAAAGCCACGCTCGCACAGGCGGAACATAGGCGCAGATACCCCGATTGGAGGTTCAGACCTGGCACGATGGTCGGTCGGCGAGGACGGAAAGGAGGCGGGGCCGGAGCGAATGGGGGTAGGGGCGGAGCTAATGGGGGTCGGGGCGGAGGTGTGATTATGGGAGCCAAGGACGGGGTGAGAGATGGTGAGGATGGGGGAGGGGAGGATGAGGGAGGGGGAGGGAAGCCGGGGAATGGGGGGAGGGGGTATGGAGTTGGTGCATTGCCTGGTGTTGGGGTGATGCGATTTAGGAACGATACCACCGCTGTGGAAGGAGCTTCAGACTCGCCTTCGAAGGGCAAATCGTCGGGGTTGCTCGTTCATCCGGATCAGAAGAAAACCTCCTCGTCCAAACCTAGCTCGGAATCAGTGAATGGATCGACCTCCCCCGCATCCCCTAGCCCACCCACAGCGACCAAATTCACCCTCTTCACACCCCCATACACATTCCCTTCTCCTTCGCCCGCTGCTTCTCCCCATCCATCTTCGTCTTCTCCTACTACCACCACCTTCCCATACTCATTCACCCCCCCGAACACCCGCACCACCTCAAAGTTCACTGCCCCCTCCTCCACTTCAAACTCCACCACTACCACTGCAAACGTCCCACGCCGCGGACGAAACCGTCCCGCCACCCGTCCCCTCGATGCAGAGTCACACGCGATCGCGCGGAGAGAGGCGAAGATTGCAGAGTTGTTGACGATGGGGGTGGAGGGTGAGATGTTGAGTGCTGCGATGAAGGAGTGGGAGGGGACTGTTAAGGAGGAAGCGGACGAGGCGGGGAAGGGGAAGGGGAAGGCGGTGGTGAACGACGATGTCGGTGCCGAAACTCATAGAGTCAAGGGGAAGGGGAAGGGGAAAGAGATTGAAGTTGTCCGTATGAGCGCTAGTCCCGCTCCCGTTCCATCCACACCCAAGAATCCTTCTCCTACGGCCACTACCACCACAACCCCAGCTCCACGCAGTACATCCCTCGCCCGCTCGAAATCTCTCCTATCCCCCTCATCTTCCCGTACCAAATCACCCAACGTGGCCCGGTCTCGATCGAAATCCCCGGTTAAACCCAGGTCCAAGTTCAAGCACTACACCTCTTCGTCCTCTCAGGGTGGTGGCTCTCTCAGTGGTTCTGGGAGTGGGATCTTTCCTCGTCCGAGACCTCTGGCGCTTCCACTTCCTCCGCCAGTTCCCAGTCTGCCGGCGGAGTTAGCGGGGTTGTCGCCGACGTTTTCGATCTCGTCAGTTTCGTCGGTGAATCTTTCGCCTGCGCTTTCGACTGTTACATCGGCGAGCGAGGATGGATTTGGGACATCAGTCAACGCTGGTTCGAGTCCCGTTGCACATGGCGGAGGGGAGCATGTTTCTAGCGGAGGAGGGGTTCAAGTTGCCTGCAGAGGGGAGGACGAGATGTTCATGGACGCTTCGGAGGAACTAGCGTTCTTCGACAACACGGAAGCAGACGAGACGATGCGACGGTCGTCTTCTGCTCCCGCTTCCTCTCCCCTTGCGTCCAGCCCGAGTACGAAAACGCCGCTACTCAGCCCGCCGTTCGAGTTCCCTACGCACAGTTCTGATTCTGTCTCGAGCTCGACGAGCTTGCCTTTTCCACTCACAGGCATGGACCGAATGAACGGGGGGTGGACTGGCGACACGAACCCGAGCACGCCGTTTTATCCCAATCCCCTCCCTTCGTCAGCATACCCCGCTTCATCTCCCTTCTTAGCTCGCACCCCGCCTCCACCGCTCTCAAATCCCACACATCAGGATATCCACCATCACCACAGACTGAGGATGCACGCTTTGGCGTTATCACCCCGCTCCTCCGTGTCTCGAGATGAAAGCACCAATTCGGGAAGGCATCCAGGTGGAAGACGGAAAACGCATGGCAGGAGAGAAACGATCTCGTCTTTCCCTGCTGCCCACTCCCATGCTTTGTTCCCTTCTAGTTCGGTACCCACGCTCAATCGGAGTCAGACGCCCCTCGTCACAGACAGGTCCGGTCGCGGGCAGGGACATGGGCGGAGGTATCCTTCCGGATCGTACTCCGCCAACTCGTCGCCTACGAGAGCGCATGCGCCGATAATCAGGCATGCTCAGAGTCAGGGTGCAAGTGGATGGGATTCACCCTCTCCCTCGCCCTCTCCAAGTCTGACGATGGATGGGCAACAGGAGGGATGGGGAGGATTCGGCGATGCGTGGCTCCGGACGTGGGAGATGGGTACGAATGCAGACTCATATTCTGCCCCCTCGAACCCGATTGCGTCGAGCAGCAGCGCTACTGCTGAGTGGCCCGCGATGCCCGATGGCGCTGGGGTGGTAACTGCTGGGGTTGTAACTGCTGATGAGGCGCCGATGCGGACGACGAGACTGTCGGGTCCGCCGAGGTTGACGAGCTTTTCGGAGCTGTCTGGGTGGGCGGGGGAAGGCGGTGATGCTCATGACGTTTGAACATGTTCAGGTGAGAGCTCGCGCTGAGCTCAGGATGGGTGCAACGGCACCCCGAAAAGATACACGTATAATCATAATATCAACGAACGTCCCCCTCCTTTACGAACGCTTTCTTCTCCTGTTTCTGTTCTGCTCTCATGATAAAGGCTGCTTACGACTTTACGACAGCTTCTCACTAGACAATCACGATTACGACTGGTTTGCCTCTGTTGTACTGCACTTCGCTTGTAACATGTGTATAGTTCGTGTTTCTTTTCTCGATTTATTCTGTTCTGTGGATGTTCTACCATGCTCTCCTCTTCGTCTGCTATCATGTACCACCAATTGTACCAGTACGCTCCGAGTTGCTGATGGTATGGTAATCGATCGCTAGTGCGTCTTTACCTCTGTTCTCATTCGCGTTGGCAATGAACGTGGATTTTGATTACTGCAGGTTGTCCGTCCGTATTTGCTATTTGAACTAAGCGAACTTGCGTCCCACCTTGTTTGTAGTACTACGTGTCAATATCTATGAGCACTCGCAAACCCGACCTCGGGCGAGGTTTCACGCGACGCTGAAATATCTCTCGGTCCTACAAATCGCCAGCAGACGCGCATCGAACTTGGCAATTACAGCACCTCCTTCTCCTCCAGACATGTATTAGGTGCGCAATGGAGTTCCCAGACTCGACAAACGCAAGAATGGAGGTCGTCCAGGTGGTTTCACGAACTGACACTGCCGGGACAGCTGGAGCTCTCCAGGTGAAACTCGTCTTCATTATGACTTGGATATATCCGACATCTGTCTTGGTGTGGAAAGTGCTTAGAAACAGGCTTGAGATACACGGCGATATGTTTAGCCCATGCTCACTTTCTTCTGCTCGTCGACCATGTCGCATTGCGGCTCCCGTAGTCATCCAACCTCGAGTCCATCTTCTTCGGACTGCTCGGCAGGATCTAATCACAAGCGCAATCCCATCTTCTATGTTGACACCGTTACCTTTCTTGTAAGCATTTTTTTTACGTCTCGTTGACGAGCCAACGCTAATCCCAACATAACTTTTCTTGATCAGATCGAGGATGAGATATTCAAGGTCGACCGCGCGCCGTTTGTGCAGAAGTCACCGGTGCTCAGGGAGATATTCAAGAGGCCGCAGTCCGATAGCACCGAAGGACTGTTGGATTCTACCCCTCTCGTACTCAACGGCGTTCATAAGGACGACTTTGAGGCAATTACGAGGCTGATGCTACACTCGTGTCAGGACCGGTGGTTCTCTCGGTTCGAAGGGGTTTACTACATCGGGTACGTGTCTACCTCGATTCTCATCCTAGGAGGAGAAGCGCGCAGTTCGTCGTTGGCTGACAGTCTACTCTCCTTTCTTAGGGGCCCGTTCGGCATGACCATGACGCTGAATAACTGGATCGGCGTCCTCAACCTCACACGTATGTGGCTCATGAAGGATGAGCACCAAGTCGCCCAGGACGCTATCACCGAGATTATTAAGGACGAGTCGATCCCCAGGAAGATCCAGGTAGCTCGGGACTTGTGCTTCGCTGATCTCTTCGAGAGTGTGTGCCAAGAGCTCGTCGATCGACCAGCTCCAGCTATCTCGTTGGAGGAGGCGATGTGCGTGGGGATCCAGCAGGGTTTCGGGCTCATCCAGCTTCGTGATGAGCGTTTGCGTCGTATTGCAGGTTTAGACGAGGCAGGGTGTCGGGAGTCCGACTTCTCTGGGGTGCCGGTGGACTCGCTGTTCAAGGACGAGCTTGATTATATGCGGTCTACGTACAACAGGATATTCGATGTCGCGGAGCGTGGGTTTCTCACCTCTCCCGCCCCGCAATCCGTGTTTGCGAACCCCAAGAGGAGGCCGCGCAAGCTGAGGAAAAAGGAGCCGCCTCGATAATTGCATAGTTCGGTTGATCTTGAGGCTATCGTATATTGCCCTCCTTGGTATTTCCCCTCAGTCGATACTTCGTATTATCTCATATTCCATGTTACTCGGTATGTTCAATGTTACCCAAATTTTGCCAAGACGTTGACTGCGGACCATCCGAGTTGATCGAATCGAACCACTGTGCCGCAGCTTGCGAGACTCATCCCTAGAAGCTTTCCTCACGGTCATCACACGATAGTTGATGAGGATAAGCTGAATTCATCGCGGATTAGCCACATGTACAACTGATACAACTTGATATCTACGCCAATGTACACCTAACTTGAAACACTCGTTCAGACGCGCCTGCCATTCCACCACGTCGTTCAAGCAGCGCTGTAGACAAGCGTACCTGTGGCACCTGGAACACCCTTCTCTAGCTTCCATCCAGTGAGCTGGCCGAGCTCGACGAACTCCGCAACAGTTCTCTCTTGCGCACCAAACAGGCTCAGCATCTATGAGAGAGACACTGTGATCAGCTCGACTGCGCACGTCACTCAGCACTGGCACCAATCACATACGTGGATGTCTAGACCAGTCGTCGTCGCACCAATCCCATGTCCCAAATTCGCCAGCATAGGCCAAGGCGCATGAGGAACGCTCTCAGCGGGCATTGAAGGGTCGGGGCAGGCGTGCAAGATGATGTGGTCGAAGACGATGAGTTTCGTTGATGGCTGGGCGGCGGCTCGGAGGTGAGAGAATCTGGACGTTCTGCTCTTTTGTCCAGTCGTGAGTGATCATGCGCATAAAGAAGACGTCGGCGGTCTTGACTGGGTTGGGCCTGAAGAAGTTGTGATCTGAGGTGGATGTCGGTTAGTTTTGTCAAGCAGAGGATAAGAACTGAGCGACGTACGTTGGAACTGGATCTTCCCCTTCGATACGTACTCCGGAGCGTGCTCATTCCAGTACTAGAAGTTGTCGTCAGCATACGTTTGCGCAATCAAGTCATACACAAAGCGTACCGGTTTAGTGAGACCGTCGATGACTTAAGGTAGATCTTGAATGATGAAGTTGAGGTGAGGGTGCGCCTGAGAGATTCCGAAAGAGACCGAGGAAAAAAACATCTTGTTGTGGGCGAATACGTCGGGAGCTACTTCCTTGAAGCAGTGACGCGACGCCATGTACCTCAACACGCGGCCTGCAGGGCAATGTGAATTTAGCGACGAGAGAATCAACAGGGTAGACGAACTCACCAATCAGCGCGGGTTCCCTCGCATTGATCTTCTTCGCTATCTCGGCGACGTGCATCCCCTGGAAGGAGAAGAAGCTCAGAGCTGACTTCGGGCGGCGAGGTTTTGACGAACGCACCTTGGGATCACGATCATTGAGGACATCAGCGATACTCGTCTCCACTACGTATCTCAGGGAAGGCATCATGTACATCTGGTAAGTGTACGTCGTGGTAATGTTCTCTGTGGGCCTCTGTGGGCGTGCCGACGGCTATCATGAGCTGGTAAGCAGCCCCCATGAGCTGCGCGGTGAGGCTCATGACCTGAGGATTGTGCTCGAGTGGAGATAGCGTGTACGGGGCGTTGACGTCGGGGAAAGTAGTGCCATTCTTCTCGTAGACAGACTCTATGCCGTCCACTGCGCTGGATAGGATGTTGACGAGAGCTCTGAGTGGAGGGAGCAATGGGTTCAGGGGAACTCCCAGAAGGAGCTTGGAAAGAAGAAGAACAAGACTGAGGTCGCCGGTCTTTATAGCCTTCGTTCTTGCCAGCGAGCAGCACCGGGCATCCTTGAAAGAAAACAGTATAGCCTGAGATGAAAGGGTGATCCGGTTGCACAACCAGGATGAGTCCTGGCGATCGTGTTGTACTCCATACTGCTCAAAAAAGAAAGCAGCGTCGAATGTTATCGCCCACATGGGGCTAGCGTCGAGTTGAAAGCGGGGCTGCAAGGCTTCCGCGACGTATGCATAATCGGGAATTAGAGGTCCGAGGCCTGCGGGCGTGCGATGCGAGAAGATAGCCGAAGTCAAGACATTGTATCGCAGCATCATCCAGCCACCCGTCTTCTTGTCTTAAGTCTTCGATGGAATGAATGAGAGACGTTCAGCTGACGAGCGATGACACTCCATGATCGTTGGAAAGCCGCATGGGCCATTACCAGGTTGCCAGAGCAGGTAGAATGTGAGGGCTAGGTACGTTCAGCTCGGATAATAGGCTCAGGATCGAAACTGAATAATTGAGATAAGATCCAGCATTCTGGCGAAGGACTTGTATGGACCGTCACCGAGGCCCTACGGCGGGAGTAAGACGGCTGTGATTGAGATCTTTGATATAGAGCTGGAGCTGTGAAGGAAACTAGAACAGTGCAGATGGGGAGGATCCGATGGTGGAAAACGCCTGTTCTTAGCCAGCCCAGCCCAGACTCTCGGCACGCAAACACGTGCGTATCGTTTCAAAAGAGTTGGCTCTTATTTGTTCAGCATGAAGCCAGTAAAGAAGGCAAAGGCCGGGAAGAAGGGTGCTGGGGAGAAAACTAGTGATGAGAAGGGGACAAAGAAAGAGCCGAAGAAGATGGGGAGGCCTCCAAATCTGATTGTCATCATTAAGGCAGTCCAGGCGTATGCGGTTGTTGCAGGGAAGAAGCCTGCTCAGTTCAGCACTGGGTCAAAGCGTCAAGGCAAGGGCACCAAAGCACCAGCTCCC
>ML178829.1:62766-103897 GCA_004369125.1 Pterulicium gracile
ATGCATCTTTATTTTGCACCACCTGAATCAATGTTCCTGTCTCCATTTCCTGCAGCATTCCCTGCCACACCAACTTCAGCCCAATTCACAGGGCTCATTGCTCCAGTTGTGCAATCCGCTTCCACTAGTCCAGCGCTTGTAGATTCTTTTGGGAGAACAATCTCTCTTGCAAGCTTGCTGACCTCTTGGGTGGATTTGGATTCAACTTGGATCATGATTCCTTGGACATGATCTGTTGGAGAACGCTATATGAGACCAAAGATAGAAAGTGATAATTGTGGGAGGCAGCCCCAGCTGGAGCTTATATACTAAAGTACAAGTAATGTAGAATGTTCTACTAACTACAAGCAATGTTGTTCTAGTAAGTTCTACGCTGAGTGTGTACTTATTCCAACATGATCAACTTTGCTCAAGACCTTGTGCCCCATCACGTCACCCTCATGGGGTTGAAGAGGTTTGTCCTTGCTCACACAACGTATATTGCATGTAGCATTGAGGGATGAGTATTCTGAGACAACACAGAATATATCTAGCCAAATAAATGTTACAGGCAACGGTGCAACTAAATGTAGCCTGAGTGAGAGAACCAACCGCGAACCTTGTCTGGAGTGACTGCAGCATAGCAAGCAAGCTCTAAATCCAATTCAGGTGTTTCACTATTCTGAAACTGACAATAGTGCCAACGGAGATATGCTTTCACCGCAAAAGAGGAGCTGGAGTTGGTTCATGTAAGAGTAGCAAGGATCAATGTACCACAGGAGAAGCTCTCCTCAATAGGGTTGAAATTGGGCGAGTACGGTGGCAGAAAAATGAGTTTGCGGTCTGGGAAATCCTAGAGTCAATGATATCCAATTGGCACAAGCTTCATGAATGTACTGGCAGCCTTGACAATCTCACGCAGCGCTTGACTGTGATGTGTTGCGCAATTGTCAAGCACGAGAACGCTTTGTGGGCCTGGCCACTCTCCTGTGTGTGGTAGCTAGAGCAAAAGCAAGTGAGCAAAAGATGTATAATGAGAAAATGGGAATAAAGACACACCACTTTGTGGACAACAAACAACAGAAAATCCTTGCTATCAAACGAGCCCTCCTTGACACTTACTGCAAAACAGCTGTTTATATCCATTGCCGGAAGGATGCTGTAGCGCCGGCCTTGTTCGAGAGGCTCGATGGTCTCTGGTGTTTCCCCTCGTAGCCCTCGACCGTACTTCCGAATAAGTATACAACCATCTTTACTGGTTTCGTCAAGGAAGACCAGATGCAGCGGATGGAATTCTTGAAGAAACTGATTAAACCATTCCGCGCGTTCTTGGTCGTCTCAATTTCGGGCTATCCTGCGCATCTTCTTCCATGATTGATCCATTTCCAACAGATTTTCGCTAAGAGCAGACTTGGAGATCTCCACGTTGTGGTAGAGTGCAAGCCATTCCTGCATTTCGTTGAGGTACTCGTCCGGATACTGTGCGATGCGGTTGGTGATCTCTCTGAGGAGTTCTGGAGATATGATACGAGGTCTTCCAGGCCGGAAAATAGGTGGATTGGCGTCCCCGTATTGCTCAAACTTGTCGACCCATCGATCAATGCTCTCCTCAGAGACAGCGAGGAGATGTGCCACGAAATCTGGTGCACAGACTTCAAGAATTGCCTGCACCGCTTGGTCTCTGATCTGGGGATCGATATGGCAACCAACCATGCGTAATAAGAGGGTAGAGAGAGGTTACAGAATGGGTAGAGCGACGAAGAGCTACACTACAGACTTTTCACGACTTTCGCGACTTTTTGCCACTTTCCGCACATGATTTTTTATCGGACAACACTTTCCGGATAGCCTGCACTACATCCTATACAATAGTGATCTAGGACGTTTATACTGCCTCAACCGTCTGCGATGACCCCCCGGGCCAATCCAAACTTTCCTTTGAACCTAGATATCAGCCCCTCCATTTCCACGGACAGATCTAGCGATCTAGAAGGAGCAGGATTTCTAGACCAGGAATCTTCGATTCGAGACTTTGGTATCGCAGGTAAAATCTGGTACAGATCCCAGGTCCGCAGAAGATCTCTCAGCACTGCTGACATTATATACATACTTATAGGGAATCGGCGTACGTTTTGGACGAGTACCTTCGCTCCTCGGATGGCATGGAGTACGATCCACCATGCCCTGTGTTAAAACCCCATACTGGATCTCGACTAGTTGTTGAGCTAGGCTCTGGTACTGGTGTTAACGCGCTCGCGTTGGGAAAATTACTGGATGCCAGTGCGGGCGATGTGCTAGTTGCTACCGATCTGGACGATGTATGCCCACTCCTCTTGAAGAATCTGCAGGGCTGTACTCTGCCAAATGGCCCAATAGCCGTTCGTCCGTTATGCTGGGGGGATTCGGCCCAGGGCGAGTCCATCTTGTCCGAGTTTGGCGACGATGATCGAGGGATGATGAGAGCCGCTCACATCGTCTGCAGCGATTTGGTGAGAACTTCGTCTCCCAGGTTGGTAGAAATCTGTGTCCCTGACGCAGTAATGGCTTAGATCTACTTTCCGGAGCTTTTGACACCACTGCTTCGATCCCTTCTTCATCTCACCTCGGCAATACAGAGAACGACGCCTGACATTCCCTCCGTCACGATTTCGTACAAAATCCGCAGCTTACCAAAGGAGATGCCATTTTGGGCAGCATTCGGCGTATGGTTCGACTATCAGCCCGTCTGGCGACGAGCTCAAAGGAGCGCGTCTCGTTTGGGTTCAACAGTCACCTCCGAGTTCAGCGGCTGGAGCCGGTTGGGTGCTGCTAGGGACGACGGCGATATATTCGTGTTCGTGGCGCAGCGACGTCCGGAGAGTTTGCTTTGGGATATACCGGCGGCCGATGTAGCTCTTATGAGTGGGGCGGGCCATGGTGCTGATGATACTTTCGAACGACTGTTGCTTATGTCGATAGGCGACGACGACGGTACGCTATGACTATAGGCTTTACAACTACATATCCTTTGGCTGTCATATCGCGATATCGTTCCAACATAACTGTTTCGCAACTCATTCGCCACTCCGGAGTAGGAAAGTAGCGTCATCTTAGTGAATGTATCGGTAGCTAGGATGTAAGTTGCCCAACCTAGCGGGTGGTACCCATTAGTCTAGATCTGCAAGCTTATACAAGCTTGGAATCATCACTCACTTTTCTATCCCGCCCTTCTTAAGCCTGTAGTCCCTCAATCCCTCATCTCGCCGCTTGTTCTCTCGTCTCTGATACAGCATCAACCCAGTAGAGCACAAAATACAGGATACTCCCATCGAAACGTTGAAGATGTTGCCGGGTCTATAGCCAGATGCGGCCGTGTTCGCGGGGTATGCCCACAGTCCGCCGACAGCGCCTGAGAGGATTAGAGGTAAGACACACGAGCTTTTGATATCAGCCAAGAAATACGAACCAAAACCAGCGAAGCCGGTGACGACGGCGCCGACCATCGCTCGGATGGTGTCTGGACTAGCATTCGCAGCCGCCCAACCGAGCGCAACGGGCCCCAGGATCTAAGGAAATGTACCTTGAGACGGATGCTAGGTTCCAAACATCCGAAGAACGTACAAAACCAGAGCTCATGTTGAGGAAGCACGCAGCGTAGCGTAGTTGAGCATCATCAGGGCCCGTCCCAACCCAGATGCCGTCTACAGGAGATAGTGAGGAAGAGTATGACAAGGTAGTATGGTCATACGTCACTCACAGCCGGTAATTGCCAAGGCACCTCCGAGAGCTGCGAAGTACCAGTGCGTTCGAAGACGTACGCAAAGGTATGTGATGATAAGAGTCACGACCATTGCGACTCTGCAGTGAAAAGATACGTTAGAGAGTATACACATGCACAAGCGCCGGAAGGAAGATCCTGAGATTAACGCACATGTAGACAGGAACAGTGAGAATCTGGATCCTGACGTTAGATGCGCCAGGGTAATTGACCCGAAGAACAGAAGGTCTGAGGATTGAGGTGAGCAGGGAGAGCCCTGGAGGAAATGCTTTCGTACATACAGGAATACGCCCAGTCCTTGCACCGTCACGTTGGTACAACTGAAGTGAATCGTTAGAGAAGCTGCTGGTTCTTGGAGGGAGCTGCGGGGGTATACCAATAAAGCCTGCGATAGATAGTTTGAACCTCAGACGTTCACGAAGGCAGAGCGTCACCGAGCTTACCAGATTGCGCCGACAGTGTTGATGTTGAGAAGCCCTCTACGGATAAGATCGCGGTCGATCTCCTCCTTCGTCTCCCGGATCTGAGAATGAGGAGTTTTGGGTCGACTTAGCGAACTCGTGAAGAAGAACGAAGAGCTTACTTGCGGTTGGTCGACGTAGATCCGCTTGATAGCCAACTCTCGCTCGCGCTCGTTCAGATACTTCGTTCGCTCAGGATCGTCAGGGAAGATGAAGAGAAGAATGATGCCGATGCCCATCGTGATGATTCCCTCTCAGTCCAACGTTGGTCAGGGTTCAAATAAGAATGAAGTCGCACGTACCCACTAGGAAGATGTTCCTCCATCCTTGTAAACTTCCTATCTTTCCAACAGCCAGAAGCCCGGCGGCTAAAAGACCACCGAAGGCGCCTGCTAACCCTGCAGCTACCACCATGAAGAAGCCAAATCGGACTGTGAGTTCACCACGGCGATAATACCGTGTCAGCAGATACCTATATTGAGCGTCATTCATCGTAATTAGTGGCGTAGAAACTCAGTCGTTGACCCACGATATTCCAGGCATGAGAAACGCTACGGGCAATGACGAGAAAGTCAGGTTCGAGAGATGTCAATAGCCAGGTCGGATGACATACATTCCGACATCCCAAGAGCGACCCTCGCCAGGTAGAAACCTGTTCTATTCGTCATCCAAGCCTGGACTAGAGTTACCAAGCCGAAAAGAACGACACTGCAGCTTGCATCAGCTACCGAGCCCATGATGACATAAAGTACGTACGAGATGGGCACAAGAATGAAGCCAAATCGCTTGACGAGGAGACCACTAAAGATGTCACAGGCGAGATACGTGATGTAGTACTATTAGCAATTTGAAATCAGCGTTCATGAACGGCGAACAGGAGTTTCTGTAAACATACCAAAGAAGTCCCAGCGTTGACTGCCTGTCAAAGTGAGCGAACCTACACATCCAAAGAGAACTAGAGAAGGCGCTCACAGTCGTATTGATGCAACCGAAGATCCCCAACCAACCCGGCTGCTCTCGCGTTCCCTGGTAATCACAAAATTACATCTCAGCAAGAGACATCGCTATGGGATACAGAGGGAATGCAGACACCTATGTTGCTCCGCTGCCATCATCCAACCATGATCATAAGGTTAAACAGCCAAACACCCTCCGGCGAGACGGGCTTACGTCCAAAAACATGAGCAAATAGCCCACTGTGAAGACAGGAAGAATGCTAGCTCAAGGTCAGGACATGCATGGCAGATCGAAATCAGAAAGAGAGCGTACTATAAGTCAAGTTTTCTTCGCAACCTCTGTTCTTCTACCGGATCAATGTACAAGTCATGATAGGCGTTGGGAGCAGAAGCATCATCGATATGAGAGGTCGCAGATGGCTTCTCCTCGTCAATACCCACCACCGTGTCTACAGGATGGTGTGCCATGTTCGTCCAAGGTCCGATGAGAGGGTTGGGAAAGAAAAGCCGCTTGGGAGCACGACCCGGATGTTCTTATAAAAGGGGAGTACTCTACAGTTGCGCCAATCAGATACCGCTGAATGCTCCCAGGGTCACAACAGTGTCGGTGTTGAATGAACTCCTGATCAGCTGCCATCCAATGAGGCTGCTCGATAACATCTGATCACCAGAGCCCTGGCAATGGCAGACCCCGGGCAGACCGGAGAAGCGCAAAGCCAGCGCTAAGTATGGTCGTTGTACGTTGGAGCTACATATAGCTTCGCAAACTCACTCATGAGCAACACTCGAGCGGTACCATCGTCCACCAATTTTGGCGAACAGTCTTACGAAATCCAATTGACCAAGGAGACATGGGCTACTATTTGATAGCTAGATTCGAGATCGGTCGACGCTACTACTGGGATGAGTGTCTACCTGTGACTTGAGAACAGCTGCTTCTGATCTCGGGAATTGGGAGAAGTTACGAGTTTCGACCTCCCGTGATGTCCTACGGTCGATACGCGGCATCCATACTGACAGAGCCCTCTGAGGAGAACCACGATGGCTCATTGCGCCTGAGTCCCCATGCGTGTGATCATGAGCGCTGTCTGAAGGCGCGGACCCAAGGTCATTTCGATTCGCATCTCGTGGTCGACCAGCAGTGACAGTGGCAACGTCTTTTTTAGGCATTGCTCGGCCCAAAGCAAACCTGAGTATGATCAGTTCGACAGAGATAGCCTGCAGAAGATAGAAGTGAAGTGAGATGTGGGGTGTTAGTGAAGCTCACCGTGTGGATCACCTCGACTCGGGTTATCAGTAGTGAGAACAGGCCAGACACGCCTCCTGTTCCTGGCAATATCAAGTATCCTACCAGTAGCACAACCGAGTACGGAATCGAAGATTCCATCAGCACCGCAGCAAGCCCTGTGTAGAGGGTCCCAAAGTCGTGGCCGAGCGCAAAGCGCACTCCGGATCTAAGCCGGAGAAGTCAAATAATAATCAATAGGTTGGCTTTAAGATTGAACGCTAAGGCGAGCCCAAAGTACGCGCGAGGAAACACGGACGCTCCGAACAGATTATAGTAGATCATGGAGTCGGCGGTGGGTAATATAACGTTGTATAGCCCCTACATCACCCTCCCCTCCTCGTCCATAGTCACCGGCACCTTCTTCAAGCTCGCATTACGAGGATTCGGCGCATCAAAGATCACCGTCATCTCCTCCAAGGTTTTCCCAGCCGTCTCGACGAAGAAGAAGTAAATAACGACAATCTCCACGGCGATCCACCCAATGTACACGAGATACAGCCTCCACTGAATCGCCTCCATCCCGATACTGATCCCATACGTGTTCACGACCATCGCCACGTTCAGGAACAAGAAGTTGGCACCGGAACCCTTTGCACGAGTACGGTTCTCCAGACATTCGACGGCGTATAGGGTTTGCAAAGGTGTAAATCCCCATGCGAAACAGATACCGAAGAGGTAAATGGACACGATGGTGCCGTAGGCGAGGTTGGGGTGATTGTCGGTCTGGGCGGTGAAGGCGGTGAGCATGATGTACCAGATGAGGGCGCCGACGAGGCCCCAAAGCATCATGGTGCGGCGGCCGAGTTTGTCGAGGAGCGTAGCACCGTAGACGGCGGCGATCATGGAGAAGATGGGGTTGATCGCGTTGAGAAGGAGTTGGGTACCAGTGTCGGTAATACCAGCAGCCTCAATCATCTCCGGCTAGTGCGATGAGGAACACATGTCAGTATGAGAAGGACGAAGTGGGAGCAGCAGAGGGAGCTTACCATGAAGTAGCTGACGACGTTATTACCGCTCCACTGGCCGAAGAAGGCGATGCCGAGGACCATGGCGAGCCTATATCTCCTAGCCTTCGTGTTGTAGAGCTCCCTGAAGTCCCACCACGGGTTGTCGTTGACAGCGACGCGCCTCTCCTCGAGAACTTCGCGATACTGAAGCTGAACAAGAGGAGAATTGGGATCGCCTTCACCGTGATACTTGGTGAAGATGGCAAGAGCCTCTTCCGTCCGATCCTTGTGCATAAGCCAGCGAGGCGACTCGGGGAAGAACATGATGAGGCACATCACGACAATGGGCATCGCAGCTTGGACGACGGTCGGCGTACGCCAAGCCCAGGAGTTCTTGAGGTTCCTGTCGAAAGCCGAATGTTTGTAAGTGAGATCACCCGAGAATGAGAACGCCGACATACCGTTGTGAGCCGTAAGTAGTCCATCCAGCGATGATCTACGTGTACGTCAGCTCAGCTCTATGCGAGATGACTGAATATTACTCACGTTTCCGAGCCACCAAAAGTTATTGTACCTGGGGACGATTGAGGGCGCGAAGAATAGAACCTGATGATAATTCACTCACATTCCGGCCATGGTGCCTCTGTACGCGGGATGCGCAAGCTCTACCGTGTACTGTTAAGATCCGCAATGAGTAAAGAAGCGCGTAAATCTGAGAATGCGACTGGAAACTTACTGCAGGTCCAGCAGCAGACGCGATGGAAGCACCGAAGCCGAGGACAAAGCGACCCCCGATGAACTGCTCCATGGAGTTTGCCGTAGTCTGAACTGCGGTACCAACGACAACGATCAAGCACCCAATGAAGATGCACCACCGACGTCCCAAACCGTCCGCAAAGAGGCCGCAGAAAGGAAAGCTGGCAATCTGGCCGAGATTGTAGATGATGAAGATCATGCCCTTGGTCGAGGCTTGTCCGGCGAGCCCAAAGCTCTCGTGGTACTCCTCCATGGCGTTGATAGCACCCATGAGAGAACTGTCGAAGCCGTTCATGGTCGAGACGAGGTAGCCAATGCTCATGATGGCGTAGAGCCGGATCATGTTGGGCGTCCATAGCTTGGGCTTCTGCTGGGCAATAGCAGCAGCGAGAGCGACGGATGCTTCATTCACTTGGGTAGTGGTGGTGGCATGGTGCTCCTCCTTTTCGATAGGTGACGAGTGGTCTGACTTCAGGTCGGTGTCTGAAGGGTGTTTCGAGTCCGACATGGCGGGAAGAAGTGAGGACCGTCTAGGAGCTGAAAACCGGTAGAGTTCCGGGTTTTTGTGCGTCGGTACCGGTCATGTTTGCTCGTCGGCGGGCGAAGAGTTTGTGTCTGCTGATGATGGTGGAAAGCAGGTTTCCATTCAGTGCCAGCCGCCAAGTGGTCATCGTGGTAGCGATGTGCCCTGAAGTCAGTCACCGGATGACCGAGTTCAATGCAAGTCCAACAAACATTCGGGGCGGTCGAACGCCCATCCAAAGACGCTCTGGGCTAGACTCGTTCACACTGTCTGTAAATAGTGGGAGCTGTATGAAATGCAATCATATCAACATGGTAGACGACCACGACAAGTGTAACCTGCAGCGCAATAGGGCACTTCAACCGCACGCGCTGAGGTTTAGCGGTTCACGCAGAGGCCCCCGACCAAGATTTCTGGGCAACACCGGAGCATTGACACGGAGTCGGAGAGATGCTCTTCTGCGAGTACAGGCAAGCGTGGTTCAAGGACGTCCAAGTCAATCAAGTCTCGGAGTCCTGAGGTTTATGCGGCCACGCACTCCATCGTCAGCTCTGCCAGAGCACGTCCACTTGCTTGGGAGTAGATGCGCAAGCGAATATACGCCATACTTACTACTTCTCTGCATTGGCAAGCGAGAGAACCAAGCGAAGAAGACTTGAAGCTTGAAGCCTGAAGACCCAGAGGCAGAAAACGAGCCCCAGCCAATTGTACTTAGAGGCAGTCCATAGCATTCAGTCTCGAACGTATCCTCGAGCACGCATTACACCCAGAGACAGACTCATATCCACAAGAGAATACATTCGAACAGTGTGGATACAACAAATAGAACGGAAAAACATTGAGAGGAGAGGAAGAATCCAGAATCCAATGTATATTACATGGTTGGCTTGCGGTGCATAACAGAGACGAGAGGAACAGAGATAAGAAAAAGGAGAGAAAGGATAAGCTCGATACGCAAGAACGATTCGAGATCTAAGCAGGGAGCGCGAGGGTTTTCGAAACGGGCAGCAGCAAGTGCTGTTGCGGAATCAAGTTGGAAACAGAAGAGGAGGTGTATCAGCGGGAGGAGAAAAGCATTCCGACGTCGCATAGCGAGCGAGGGTATAAGGGCAAACGGGAGAAGAACATAGGGAGAAGCAAAGGAAATAATGACGAGAGCAGATGAACTCGACGTCAGAAATGATGAGAACAACAAAAGATATGTTTTTTCTAATACAAGTCGTTTTGGTTTGCAGATCCAAGAAAGTCCCATATGTGTCATACAAACAAGCGCGAAGCAAGAATGAGGACGGCGCCACAAGCCTGGTTGTGCTGACATGCGTCCGTCACCAGAGGTATATGGTGTGAAGATAGATAGAAAAAAAGGAAAATGAGGGAAAGAGCAATGAACGTCGAACGTACGCACAACCCAAAACGATACGCCAACCTCACACACCCGCCGCCTCCCTCAACCAATCGTCAGCATCGTCCTTCCTACTTCCATCGCCCCTCACACGCTCCCTCCTCCTCTCGTACTCTTTCGAATCAGGCGACGCTTCCCCATCGCTCCCACCAGACATCGCCTCCGCAGCGTCAACCGCCTCAAGCAACACATCCTCTACATCATCGCTCCCCATCTTCTCCTCCCCTCGCTGATCTTTCCTAGACCCATTATGATTACCCGCCGACCCACGCCCAGATCTATAGTCCGGGTTAGGCGAGCGCCGACGACTTCCAGGCGCTGAGTGGTGATTGTAGGAGGAATACTGCGACGACGACAAGGGCTGCTCGCGCCTCAGACTGGACGAAGTAGGCATCACCTTGCGAGGGGTGACCAGGGGGTACGGGTTACCGTGCGCACCAGTCTGAGTTTGCACAGGTGGAAGCATCGTCTGCGTGTCGTTCGTGATTTCGTCCTCCTCCTCCGGGTCCGCATCAGTATCAGCGTCGGCATCCAACTCAGCCTCGACGCCATCCTCGTCCTCGTCCTCATCCTCGCCTCCACCCGCGATAGCTGCGATCGGTGCAGTGGTGGTAGGCGCAGTCGCCGGCGTGCCCTGCCTCGACCGATGGAATCGTTGCTGATCACCGCGATAGTCGACCGGAGTCGGGAGCTTCAAGTCTCCAGGCTGCTTCGCTGCTGTAGACGACCGCGAGTTCGATCTGTGTACCGGCGAGGGTGCCGACGAACCCGAGTTATTCCGCGATCTAGAACCAGCTGCGTCTCCCGCTCCGTCCCTCTCCCTCTCGTCATCGTACCCGCGCTCCCGTTCACGCTCGCGGTCTCGAGATTCGCCTGGCCGCGGGCCATGTCCATGATTGTACGACGAGCCCCCATGCGGATGGAGATGGAACGAAGTCCTCGCAGACGAGCCTTCGCGCTCCAAGATCTGCGTCGGTGCGCCGTACGGAATCGGATGGTTCGAAGGAGGCTGAGGCGGCGACGAATGATGGTGATGCCCATGATGATGATCTCTCTCCCTATCCCCCCTTTCGCGTTCACGGATATGACCCGAGTGATGCGCATGCGAACGCGGCGAATGAGGTGGCGGGAGCGAACTATGGCTATGGTTATTCACCAACAACGTGTCCGACCTCTGCACCTTGCTCCTATCATACGTCGCGCCTGGGATCCGATTGGATGAGCCCGGGCTGGAGAAAGAGCTGCTGCTGGCTGCGGTGAGCTGAGCCTGTTGCTGTTGCGCCTGCTGTTGTGACTCGAGTGTGCCTCGCCGTTCGACTCGCTTCATTTTCTTGCGGCATCTGTGATTGGCGAAAAACGGGGTCAGTAAGCCAGTCGTACGCGCGCAAGATGCCGGATAGAGACGTAAATAATACGCGAGCTCGAGAAGGAAGAGATGGTCAGCAGGTGGACCTGCGGTAGAATCGCGGATGCGTAATTGAAAAGGCAGGACGCCGGAATGAAAGAACGGGTGTCACAGACCGCATGGAGGTAATAAAAAGCCCACAAGACGCGATAGAATGTGATGATGGATGGAAAAGGAAGTAACGCGCCTCGAAAAAGGGAAGACGTCCAGAAAGAAAGAGAGGCCCGAAGGACAGGATGGAATGCGTCCAATGGAAAAATTATCAACCGCCCTATACCGTACTCCAAGAGGATGGAACAATAACGCTCTGGAACCACCCCAGAAACGCGGGAATCCGGGACAGCCCAGAAGGAGCAAAGCAGCCAACATAGCAGTGACGTGCAAGTCCGCAGCGTCAAACGCCACGCCCATATCCATCCCCCGAGCGAGCGAAAAACGAGAGCGACTCGTGATCGTTAGAGGCATGATGAGCCAATGATGAAGTGAAAGCAGGACCGCAACGCGAAAAATGCAGCGTCAACACCAAAGCCGAAACCGAAAGACGAGATCCCCGAAAGAGAAGAAGAAAGAAGCACAAAGACCCACCTATCGCAAACCGTCCCAGGCCCTAACGGTCCCGGCCCCCACTTCTCCACACACTTCCCATCCTTAATCCTCCCCGGCTGTCCACACTGCCTACAGATCCTCTGCCCATCCGCGTTCGTCGCTGGGAACCTCGACGTCGGGATGAGCTGCTGCTGCGACGATCCAGGAGGAATGAGTTGTGCAGAGGAGACTCCGGCGACGGAGGCGGTGGATCCTTGGGCGGGGATAGTCGCGATGGTGGATGAGCCGCCTGGGATGGCTGGCATTGACGTGGAGGGGAGTGTGTCGTGCGATGAGGAACCTAGAGGAAGTTGTAGCGTCAGTATACCGTCATACGTAGTGGGACATCGAAAGCATAGAGTAACATCGAGAATACGAGGAAAAGCACATAGCAAAGCGCGAGACTAAACGAATGAGAGCAAACTCACCATACTTCCCCCTCTTCACCGGTGCTCCCGTCACAGGCGGCGCAAACACATGAGTCTGCGTCGGCTCCTGTTGATGATGATACGCCCTATGCATGCCCGTCGTCGAGCTGTGCACATTCGCCGCCGTCGCCGTCGTACTCATCTCCGGCGAACTACCAGGATCACCTCGATGGTGCGGGTACCGAACGTAAGAAGGATCATGCAGTTGTGGGGCAGGAGGAGGAGCTCTTGCGTCTCTAGGATCCCTCTCCCCTCTCTCCCTTTCCGAACGCTCCCGCCCCGAGCTACGATACGCAACAGGCGACTCAGTACCCGGATGTCCCCTCATCGGCGGACTCGTCGGATTCCCATGTCCATACTGAGCGTGATGAGATTGCCCATGATGCGCATGTGAGTGCCCATGTCCATGGCTCTGAGGATGCGCATGATGAGGATGGTGCGCGTGCGGAGGAGGATGAGAATGCGGATGCGCCGCCTGATGCTGAGCATTCGCCTGCCCCTCTGCACTCTTCAACAACATCTCGTCCAAACTCGCCTCGCTAGTGCTCGACGACCTGCTCCTCACACCTCCAGGTTGCGCGGCACTGTACGCCCGCTCTCGATACCTGTACTCCTGAGCTGAGGGGCGGTACGCCGGGTCTTGGCGATAGGAGGGGTCTGGTTGTCGGTATGGGCCATCTGGCTGGACTGTTGGGCGATACTCCCCTGACGAGGAGAGGGCGGAGTTGGGTGGGATGGATGAAGGTGGGACGGAGGAGAGGTTAGACGATGGTATTCCGAGGAGGGAAGGTGGAGCGGGGGGAGGAGCTTGGCCGAGAGGGACTCGAGCCGTGTTCGATGCAGGGTACGAAGCTGGGTAGGGCTGGAGTAAAGTGAAGTTCGTCAGTAAAGTCGTCTTTGAGGTCGATGTATGCGCGGAGGATGTCGATATATGCGCGAATAAACAGGAGGAAAGAAGAACCAGAGCCCTCCACCTCCACTTCTCCACAGAAAATCGAGACCAGAAGCAAAACAACTCACAGGATCACTCGCCATACTCCTCGGCCTCTTCGCCACCCCACCCTGCCCCATCCCCTCCAAACTCGCTGTCCTCGGCCTCACCCGCCCAGGATGAAACGGCGACGTAGCAGGAACGTACAACGTCCCCTGCCCCTGCCCCTGCCCCGAGTTCGAAGCTGGGAGCGATTGACCAGCGATAGTCATGGGCATCGAGATAGGTACAGTCGTTCCCGATGAAATAGGCGGACGCATAGACTCTCTCGTCGATGCGGCATATGCTTGCTGTTGTGGGTGTATCGACAGCCTGGGACGCGAGAAGGGAGGAAGAGGCTGCGCGACACTATCGACCTCCATCGCATCCACCGCTCTCCTCACCCCAGCACCCTCCAACGCAGCCCTAGCCTCACCGACCACCGTCCCCACCGCGCCCCTCGCATCCCCAACCCTAACATCCACGACCCTCAGCCACCGCTCGTACTCTCCCCACGCATCAACGACGTGTTGTAATCTCCCCTGCGCATCCGCGTGCGCAGCTTCGGAAGCGGCAAGTTGCGTTTCGAGGGAGGTGAGGAGTGCGAGTTGTTCGCGCTGGGATTCTGTAGTGGTTGGTTGGGAGGATGGTTGGGGTTGAATGGAGAAAGAGTCGGATTCGTAGAGAGATAATCGGCGTTCTGCGCGCTCTGCACGGGCTTTGGATGAGGCTGCTTCGGTGCGGAGTGCTTCGGCGTCTTTGTACGCTTGAGCGAGGAGGGAAGCGAGGTGCGAGTTCGAGTTGAGCGCTGCTGGTTGTTGCTCGTCGTAAGGAGGGACATGGGGTTGTGAGTGGGAAGAATGCGATGGGGGACGTGGAGGATGATGAGAAGAGGATGTTGGTGGTGGTGGATGTATGGAAGTCGGTGGAGGACGAGAAGAAGAATTCGGTCGAGGAGATGCAGCCTGGGACCTGTTCTCCTCCGAAGACGATGCAGGAGTCATCTCGCCCTGCTGCGCTGTACTCGTATCACCTCCTTGTATAGCATGTGACGCCGTCGCTGGTACTTTCGACTCCTCGTTGTCGTTGTCGTGGTGGTGGTCGACGGCGGGGGCGGGGGCGGGAGCAGATGGTGGTGATGGCGTCGGCGACGATGAATGTGATTCGGAGGCAGATGAGGGTATGGCGTCACTGCCCGTTGTCGTCGTCTTTGTCTTGGTGTGATGGTTATTACTGTTCGAGGTCGTCGTCGTCGCCGTCGATGGTGGTGACCGTGTAGAAGAAGGAGAAACGGCCTTGACGAGAAGCGATGGGTCTCGTTCTCCCGAGGTCGATGTGGATGTGGATAATACCGGTACTACCCCTGCAACCGGCGTCTCTCCGGTCCCGGTGTCGTTCGAGTGCGAGTTCTTCGATGGATGTCCGTTGCTTGTGGTGCTCGATGAAGGAGGGAGGTCCTGGACAGGCGTTGATGATGCCTTGGGCGGACGTGGAGGAGGAGGAGGAGGAGGAGGAGGGAGATCAGGGAGGGGAGATTCTGCCATGAGGCAAGCGGACGGAGGGAAGGGAAACGGAATTGGAAAGAAGAAGAGCGCACGGGCTGGTAGACAGGGACAACTAAGTAACCGACTCGGCGAGGCGGCGGGATCCGAAGAAGGGTTTTGGCTCAAGGTGGGTGTGTGGGTTTGTGTGTTGTGTGCCTCCTCCTGTGGGTAAAGTAAAGTTTTCACAAAAAGGCCGGCGTCAGTGTACAGTCAGAGAAAGCCTATCCCGTCCGCAATCAAGATCAGGCGACCTCGAGCAGTGCTTGCGTCCGTGTGCTTCTCGAGGAACGCAATAGGAAATGGCAAGAGCAAGCGACGACAACAACAAACAGCGTCCTCGCTTCGGCCAATCACACGATACCACGCGCGGAGGATCGATTTCTGCTGCCCGAGTCTTCGTTCCCAGCCTCGGTTACGGTGCCGTACGTACGTATGACCAGCTGAGCCAGTCAACTCTATACAACGTGTATTGTCCGGTGGATGGAGATCGATGATGCGATTGTTCTCCTTTTCGGCGTTGAAATCTGCTGCATCCATCCATCCATCAAAGAAAAGGAAGGTGGAAAGGAACGTTCTCATCAGTTGCCTGTACAGTATTCCGAACCGAATCGAATGAAAAGCCCGAGTAATCACCCCGACCTTGACGCGAGTCAATCAAGCCTATTCCTTTTTCGCTTGATATCAAGTCTTTGTCGACGTCGGTGTTGTGAAAAAGGCGACGGATGGGCCCTTGAAGTAAGTAAGAGAAACGAAAATGAGGGTGAAGATGAGACAGGCGGGGCGGGAGGGGGGCGCCGATGACGGCGGCGAGCAGCTCGTTGCTCGGTCCCTCCCCAGTCACACGCGCCACCGCCTGATCGATGGACTAGACAGCGTTCTGATCAACTCGGATCACCATCATCCCCATCCTCCACATCCTCCATAGCCCCCCTGACCCCCTTCACATCCCACCTCGTACCAACCATCCCGTCTCATCGCGCTCATGATCATGATAATATCCTCAACACTACAGCAGACCTCCTTCTCCTCCTCCTCCTCCTCCTCTTCATCCAACAGCACAACAGCAGCCTCCTCACTTTACGCACACATCTAGTACTTCATCTCATCTCAACCCCTTACACACCATCCGCTTCCATTCCGCACGTCACCCACTCGAACGCCGCCCGCGCCGCATTGAGCAATTCGATTGGCCCGCCCCTCCATCACTCGGCAAACGTAAAATTAAAATGGCACAAGCGGCGCCAGCGCCTCGGATGTGAAGTTTGTCCGTTCCCATGCAACGAGCCGCATGTGAAATTCCATCGTCGTGTGGTAACGGGGCGGAGGAGGCGTATCGCCGGATTGGCGCGAGCGACGTCACATCATCTAATCGCAACGAGCGAGCGAGCGCACAGGTGAACTTGAACGCTCAGTTACGTATATCACTGGCAAGGACGCTGGTGGAGTGCGTGGCGTTAGATCGTCCAGCTTCGCACGGTATCTCCTTCTGTGCGCTGACTTTCAAATTCGTACTTTGCATTTGTTTTGTCTTGGTGTGCAAAGTTGGAATTGAATGTTGGCCTGGGAAATACCGACGACTCTCGGGGCGCCCCTCTTGGCTAGAACTTTCTCTCACCAACCGGCGTTCTCATCTGTCTCCCTTTGTGTTAGTTCTCTTGTG
The DNA here is from genome assembly GCA_004369125.1 of Pterulicium gracile. Lineage (NCBI taxonomy): Eukaryota > Fungi > Basidiomycota > Agaricomycetes > Agaricales > Pterulaceae > Pterulicium > Pterulicium gracile. Next base: position 79,428 of record ML178829.1, read on the forward strand.
CATGGGAGAATGCGCTCTTATCGATGGCTCGCTCGCAATTCTCCGGGTCGGGACGCGAAACCTTCCTTTCTTGCTCTTTCGTCGTGATTTCGACACATGAATCGTACAGCTCATCCTTCTTGCGACATCACGCGTACTGGATCTTGTTCGATGAACGACGAGGACTGAATCCAATGTGTCAGTTGGACCAGCCTCGCCTCACGCTGATGTCGCCTCCGAGATGGATTTTATGCAGCTTGGTCTATTCACAACGACCAAAGACCTCCGCGGATTCGCGAGTAGCGCCTCTTAACTTTGTGTAACGAGCTCTGCATGCACAAACGTTTTCGAGCTTTCAGCCGCAGACGCCCAGAGCTCGACGTTTTCTTGATGATCCTGCCACCGCGGCAATGATAGCAACTGCGTCTACATGGCTCGGTGGACGGATGCTACTCGAGCAGAACAGTGTCGTCGGTCCGAGCTCAGAGGCCCGACCTCTCGCCTGGGAAACATTCGGTTTGCTATAGCGTTCCGGGCGTGAGGTACAGGAACAGGAACAGATCTAGACTTTGCTCGACAAAGCCTTTTTTGGTTGCAATATCAGCAAACGCTCTGATCATCTGCGCGATGGATTGAACCAAGAGTCATGTCGCCCCGAGAAAGCTCGGTCATTCAGGGGTGAGAAAAGCTGAAGATCCCGAACAGGTAGGTGCGCATCTCGAGCTGCAAGAAAAACCAATGACTTGAGGAGATCAAGAGTCCTTGTGGTTTGGATCCGCTAAACTCACTCGACGAACGCGTGAAGCGAATGCGGGTCAACGCTACATTCACTCGAAGACCCGAGGCACACCTTCTCAGCGTCAAACAATCCGAGGTCATCTTCTCTGACCCCGCAAGTCCGCTGATCCTGGATCTTCAATCAAGCCGGCGGTGACTGTACATGTGAGAGCAAGCGGGAGCTGAATCTGAGAAGATTCGTGGATGGTGTATGAAAGAAGGAGGACCTCGTGTCCGAGTCGGGAGGTTATTCGTACTGAGGAGGGCGATGGTCAACGGCGAGTACACGAAGTGCGCATCGAGAGGGCTAGACGTTTTACCTCTACCCGAGGAGTGGACTCTACGAAATGTGCGTGCGTTCTCGAGCTGTGCAATTTTCAATGTTGGTGGCAGGCACAGCAGTTGGCTAGCTTGATATCCTACATATACATCATGATTTTCGCTTTATCGCAGCTGCTTTGACACTGCGACGCTGAAGACGCTCGCAGCCATCGGCAACTGAGGTCGCGTCGGCGTTGCTGCTTTCGTGCCTTGGACCGCTTGGACCTAGACTCCTCTTTGGTGGTGATTTGAGTTTCTCCGACCCCGATATGAATCCGTGGAACGGTCCATGCTATTTATCTGAATGGATCCCGCCGGCATTAAATGCACGAGTTTAGTATTTCCTCATGCAAAGCGTTGTCGCATCGAATAAGTATAGATGATGACTGATGATAACACCCATGCTGAGTGTTCGCAGGGCATCGAATGGTAACCCTTGACCTGTCAATTACAGGGTTCGCGCCATGACAAGGTGTACTATTGCAGAACCGCTGGTCTGGCTACAATGTCAAGGCGAGAGAGCTCAACAAGATTTTGGATGATAGAGCTATGACACCCTTCGGTTACTTGAAATCACCGCGGCCGCGGCCGGCGTTATGTCGAACTCAACCTCAGAGCACCCAGACTTGATTCGATCCTTCACAGCCAACGGTCAGAGTATTGCACTCGAGCTTGTAGGTGGATGCGCGAACCGACTTGGAATATAAGATGAAAAGGTTTCAAATGTCTGTTGAGCTGGGTAGTGACCACCGTGATGTTGTTACAGCATGTTGCGAATAAATGTCTGGCAACTACGTATTGACCGTGGCCTCGAACATCCTCGCATATTCTCCTCGCATCTGCTCAAACTCTTCCCTAAACAACACGCTGATTGGGGCCGCGGTAAATTTATCCTCATTGTAACCGGGGCCTGTATCCTTGGAAATGCGATGGAGATGCTCATCGCGAAGCTTGCTGAGGCCAAATGCTTCCTCCATGCCGATACACGTTGCCTCGTTCATAGAAATCGCGGAACCTGGCCTTTCCACCAGCCTCTGGCAGGCTTCTCAAGTAGCTCGATGATCCCAGGATCACGAGCTAGGTGAATCCCCTTGATAACCGACTTGTTCTTGCCAGCCATGTAGACTATGGCGTTGTGAGCCACTGCATGCGTTTCCTCCATTAACCATGCTCGCGACAGCTGGAGAGCACCGATCCACGTGTCCAATGCTAGGTCAAGATGCTGATACTTGTAAGAGGGTGTTCTGATTATAGAGGAAGAGTATTACTCGAATTAGTGAGGCATCTTGAACGAGTTTGTAAATCACTGACACCGTGGTAAGGGCGTTGTATAGATTGTCTAGAAAAGCTGTTTTTCCCTGTAGGATTCGAAGCGTAGCCTCGAATACCTCCTTCTTAACTCCCTCTAGCACAATGGGTGTGCGATCTAGCAAGCCTTCGGTGCTTTCCGAGTCGAATTACGACAGGGAGAACATGTCTGCGAACACTTGCGAGCTCTTCTCGAAGTACGATCGTTCGAGGTCAGTTCAAAGTTGGGGGTTGGTTCCGGGTGAGTCACGGCCCGCATAATGCCTGGCCTGATTCCATCACTCACATCACTTCTCTTCCTTTCACTGCAACCACCACAACAACGGACACTCTCCTCCCAGGGTGTCTTTCTTCATCTTGCTTTTGTGTGCGCTATGATCCTGGCAGCCTAAGCTGTTACAAATGTCGACCTGTAGGAAGGTTAACTTTACGATGTTACGAATATGCCCCAATCTTGACACCTAACTCTGCATCCGTACTGGCTGGGCCGCCACCAACCTCATCACTGTGTGTTGGATCGAAGTGCGTATGCAAGAATCATCCTGGTTCTCCTGTTGAATATGTTATGTGCGCCGTAAAGTAAAATGGCGCTTCTCGCTTTCACATCTCCTCTCCTTAAGTCCCCCGTAGACAAGCTCACGTATGCAATGGTGGGGCTCAGCCCAGCGTTCTTGGTTGTCTAACAGGGATGTTGACATTATCGCCGCCTTCGTTGTTGGTTGTTGTGCACGTTGTGTGGCCCCATAACGTCATTTACCGCCATGGTACTCCCATATCCACAACTTAGCCTCAATTCTCCCTACATACATGCATGGCTACCCGTTGCAGGTGGTTGTCACCCACCACATTCTCCCCGAGATTCTTTTACTACATTCACTAGCGCCATATCCTTGAAACTATTGAGATTCTATGTTCCCGGACTCGTCTCTCTAGCTGCTGCACAGAGGTTTCCAAGTGAACGTGAAGCCGCTCTCGTCCAGCAACTCCTCTCTCAAGGACATCGAGTTATCGTCACCAACCCAACCGCTGAGGATGTGCACATTATCTCCAAGAGCAACGTTCTTGACGACTCCTCCACACGCTCCTTCTCTGTTTCCAAGGATGGCAAGGAGGTTCAGTCCACGGGTGTTCGGGTACGTTGTGTTCAAGTCTCAGATGGCCAGTTGTAAAAACATTGGTACTGACCTTGTTCACGACCTACTCAGATCACCTGAGCGTTCACTCTCAACTCTGGCCACGTCACTGTTCCCGCTTTCGGCTCTGTCGCTGTTAACCACACCAACCTCGCCGCCTTATTTGACTTCAAATCTTACAGCATCGGTATGTTCACTTTCCAGCCCAAGGCAAACTCCCGTACCGCCCTTCAACGCCAAGGTGAATTCCGCCACTGTGGAGGTCAAGGAGGACGTCAAAGCTCGTCAGGTACTCGAACCTGGCCCTCCCTCAAGTTCTCTGGTCACGACTCCAAACTACAACCACCCTAGCAAGCTGAGCTTTCTGCAGGGGGTGCTCTATCCAATGCCCAGGCTCTTTCGGCTGCAGCTCGTGACGCTATTGGGGGTGGGTCGTATAGCTAGTTCTGGGGTGGGAACAGCTCATCAGACGTCGCTGGGCTTCGCTTGACGCTTCTGACCAAGGTTTGAGAACGTACGTGTGCCCGCTGCGCTCCCTCACGTCATCTGTGCTATCTCCACAAATTTCCAGCATTTATTGTAACGAGGATCCGCTGGTTTGTGTGGCGGCGGAATCGTGGTATACCACATATTTACTTGGCTTGAACGGTGGTCAGATCGCCAGCAGCGATGTAAGAATATCATCTCTACCTCCACTACTTGAAGCACGAACGTCTACTCCCATTTGTGCGAATAGATCAACAAGTGCGACTGCTTCTTGCATAAACTCCTTGAGACTTCAGACATCTGTCTCGTGAGTTTCACCCATTCGACCACACACTCGTCGACCACACACCCGTCGACCACACTCTGCTTTTAGCACTAGCATTCGTTTTTTCGGGGGAGCCTCTTGAGCAGGCTCCATGAGGTATAGCCTCTGCTTACGTTCATACTCTCATCGTTTGTGCTCGAACTTTTGTTCATCAATAACTCTTGCCAGCTTTCGCAGGCGACTGCGGCCACAGATGATCACCCTTACGGATGCCAGGCCGTGAAGAGTCTGTCTGACAGCGAGAAGTTTGATAACGCTGACAACTACCAGGTACGCGGAAGCGTATCTTCTTTTAATCAACTTGTAATCACGACGGACCGGTGCCGTCGACCTCTACAGTGCTCCACCAGAAAAATTCCTAGAAGGCGAGCCCTCGTACCACCTCAGCATAAAACGACATATACCACCGCGGAGTCGACTACTAGTGGCTGTATTGTGTACAAAGTCCAATGTCATACCACTCACAACTCTAATCTTTGCTTCGAAGTGCATGATACCGGGCTTTCGTTGAGAGTCTTTGTCGAGATCGTATGCCAATCGAATCGCACTACGTAGGCTTCTCGTACCGAGAAATGCTCAACATTCCGGCGTGTTGATTCGTTTCAGTCGATAAAAACACATACAAACATGATACAGTTTCATCATCAGAACGTTACAAAACAAACTTTACCGATCCTACATAAGTCGAGCAGATGAACGTTCCAACACTCAAGACTGTCAATGTACAAGCAAACGAGTCAGAAATACTCCAACCTCTCTGATGACTTTCCTTTAGCACTGGGTGTTGGCGTACACCTGGGTGGAGAAGCACTGTGACATGTCCATTAGCCTCGTGCGCATGAATCCGGACGGAAATCGTCACTTACGTTGTAGTTGTCAGCGTTACGAAGCTTGTTGGCGACGCTGAGGGCCTGGTCAGCGGCGCAGCCGTAAGTGACGTCGGTGGTGCCGGAGATGGCGTGGGTCATCTCGTGCAGAGTGGTGCCGCCACGAACGTTACGGCTGGCGACGGTGGTGCCGGAGCAGAGACTGGTACTAGGGACCTCGTTGAAGAAGATGCTGCAGTAGTAGATCTGTACGCACAAATATCAGTAGTCGTACCGAACGCGATGTGAGCGTGAAATAAGGGAGGAACGTACGTTGGTGGTGGCAATAACAGTGTAAGCGATCACACCGCCGGTGCAGACTCCGTAGGTATCGGTGCAAGAGAGACTGGATGGAAGAAAATGCGTTAGCTACGAGCTTGAGTGGGAGAAAAAAATTAGCGGCGTACGTGCGGGAAGAGCTGTTCTCGTTGGCGACAGCGGTGAACCTGCTCTGGATGGTCGAAGCAGAGTTGGTTCCCCAGTAAGCGGTGTAGAGGGAGCTTCCGCTGTTAGAAGCGATCCAGCTGGCGGCGATACGAGCGAGCGCCTTGGACTCGTTGTAACTGAATTAAATACTGTCAGTTTCGATGATCGACATTCACGAAGACACAGTACTCACGAGGCGGTGATGAAGCTGGCGCGCGAAGCGTTGGAGGAGCAGGTAGTCACAGCGCGCTTCTCGTGGATGTCACGCTTGGCAACGTCGTTGATCTCAATGCTGACGGTGGTGGAGGTAGAGTCGAGCTCAACGAGCTGGTCGACCTTGGCGTCGGCAAAAGAGGCCTCGTCGATGACCTGGAAGACGGTGACAGGTTCGAACTTGAAGGCACCAGTTCCAGCAGACTCGAAGTCGTAGATGCCGGCGACTGCGAGAACTGAATTAGGACAGGGATACAAGAGATTTTGGATGCGTCGGACTCACGGTTGGTGTGCTCGACAGTGATGGACTCGCCAGCGGGGATGACGGTGAAAGCGGAGTCATCAACCAACTCGAGGTTCACGTTCATCTGTTCCCCAGCGCGTCAGAGAGGAACGAAGAATGTCGTTGAAGTTGAGTGTTACTCACGGCGATACCAGTGAAAGGCACTTCAGCACCATCCTTGGTGATGGTGAACGAGCGAGTGAGGCGGTCGGCGTCGAAGATGGTGGCGAAGTTGAGAATCTTAACGTCCTCTGAACCAGTGTTTTTGACGGTGGCGCTGAGAGCGAGATCCGCGATGGACTGCACTTTGGCGTCTTTGGCGGTGACGGAGACGACAAGACCTGACTCCCTCTTCATGGGAGAGGCGAGGGCACCAGCGGCCAGAGCGAGGAAAGCGAGAGGAGCGAAGATCATCGTGAATGAGGAGGTACTGGGACTGTAGAGGGACCGAAAAGTCTGAGGAGTAACGAAGATTCGGCCTCTCTTTTATACCTTCTTGCTCTCTGCATCGTGTATGTGAGAACTTTGGATCGAGAAGAGCAACAGCCCTTGTTCCGACCGCCAAGACATATTTGAGGAGCCCGGAGGACTCACAGTGTTGCCAGCTGACCACTCGCACCGTAATGAACGCAGTGAGCAACATATGGAGCCCATCTATCCAGACGGCATTGGATGGTCGCGAACGAAGGAACAGGTGCGACGCTCTCTATTCAGAAAGCTATTTTTGTGACCACGTCCGAGATAAGACCACCAAGCACAAGGGTGTTATATGTTCACGAGCACCGAGAAGTTTGATGGGGTAGATTCGCACGGTCTGCGCTGTCAGGTACCTCTTCAGTCGTGCAACACTGGGTAATCAAAAGTAGCTGTCAACTCGGGGGTGGGGACCTCGGCTCCAACGAAGATTCTACATAGAGGGGTTCAAAGGCTTGCTCGTGACGCAGTAGCGCAAAATACTGTTCCGCGTGAGCCTCGAGTGGAAGTCGTCGGTTTGATTCTATGTGACCACAGTGGAGAAACTGTCCCTGGTCCTAGACTGCACCCCGAGGGTCCAGGTTATGTTCATCGCAATGCTGATGATAGTAAACCACTCATATGTTTGCTCGGGGCCCTATATTAGTCGACTGCATCCGGAACGCATCAGAATTGGCGTGAATGCAGCCAGGTCGAGTGCAGCCTTTTATTTGAAGGGCAGTGTTGTGTATAACCAAGTCATCGAAGTCAAACGTGAATCTCGAAGTTCAAGTTACGTGAATCTAGTTAGAGTTGCGCTTGCGTTGACGCTAAAAGGTTCTATCTGAGTCTAAGACGAGAGCAGGTGCATACCTTAAGTCCGTGTTCGTCTATCGCCGGGATGCGCTGGCTACAGAATTAGACCTCGTTTTGTCGATATGGTTCCATAAATAGCACCGGCCCGTGGAGAGCTCGATTCGCTGGATTTTGCAAACCGCGGACACGGTGAGATGGGGATGCAAACATCTAATCTTCTTTTCATAGAATCGGATCTTGAACGCTGCATGGATACGGGGGAGCTCGTCGCACCAGCTGCCTGTTTCCTTGCGTCCCCCTCATGAAGATAGCGGCGCTTTGTACTGGATAACCGCCGCGGCCAACGGGGGAAGATAACGCTGAAAGGTTTGGATGGCTGCAGCAAATACATCGCAGGTTACAATGCAGTGGTCCTTCAAGCCGGGGACACGTCGACAGAAAGCGTGCAATTAACTGCTTTACTCTGTCTAGACACCACCGACTCACTTTCTCATAAGCGCGACTTGTAGTCTGTGCGAATTGTACCAAGCCGCACACACGTCGACAAGGCAAGGCTGTATGTGTACGGTATGTGATGCTATTTTTAGTTGCAGGCCCTAACTTCGGTGATGCAGAGCTATCTCAAGACCTTCCATCCATCGTCACTGGGTGTTGTTAATCGCCAGGTGCTGATGCCACACCTCCACACCTCATTGCCCAACCTTTTCTGCGCCCTACTATCTGCGACCGGGAGTCGGAAAGACGCATTCGATGTTGCAATGAGACGCATGGAGCGATTGCTTACACCATGCTGCTAACAACTTTATCTTCGATAGCCTGACATGACTCGCCACATGCAAGTGGCATAAGTTTCTCAAAGACGCAGCGTAGTATGCCACACCGTAAGTATGAATGCCGATGCTCGGCACGCCAATATCAGCGCAAGCAGAGTCATTACGCGTTCAAAGATAGCCGTAAGTCTAGACGAGTTTGTCCCGAAGTCGCCGGGGTGACCGATACCGCCTTTCATTCGAACCCGAGCGTACTTCCCATCTCCCGCAAGTGTCCGGTTTCCTTGCGTAGATAGATACACAAACCGACTGTGGTCCCTCAGTTGAAACAGTATCGGTGAGACACAACGTAAGTCGTTGCTTTACAGAAATGCACAATATTGCCCCGGCGCATAGCCGTCACGATAGCTGAGTACGGTAACATAGAGTGTATACAGGAGAGCCAACAAAAGTCTAGACACTCAGATGGTTAAGCTACCCCGAGTCGCGACTTTCTTTCATTTTCTCCAGGTCAAGTCAACCTTGCTCAGTCAAGCTACTACTGTAGATGACGGGCAGAATCTACACTGCGTCGCAGAATGATGCGGCCCCAGTCAAAACGTTTATCTGACTGTACGCGTACGAGCAGCTCCCGAGGTCGCGCTGGGCGTAATACCAGATATTTAGCATTGTGTATTCCTGTAAACCTGAGTCGCGAAGCACTGTAAAATTACCGTTAGCTCATAGCGCAGACTTAAACCCAGCAAAGACAAGAAGGTCACCGCTTACATAGTAGTTATCGGTGTTGCGTAGCTTTAACGCAGTGCTCAGGCCTTGGGCAGCAGAGCACCCGTATACATACTCTTCGGTGCTCAAGATAGCGCGAACGAGCTCGCGGAAGACTGTCCCTCCGCGAAGATTAGACGGTGGGATTGTGGTCGATGTACAGATCTGCGTTATGGGAGCCTGGTTGTAGAAGAGAGGGCAGAAGTAGATCTGCCAAGCGATGGAAAGCATTAACTCGTCAGGGCAGATACTGTAGTCGTGTGGAGCGACAGCGTGAACTCACATTCGAGGTAGGGAGATGAGTGTACGCGATCACGCCACTAGTGCAGAGAGCGTAAGGATCGCTGCAGGACAAACTAGAAGAAGGGATAGCTCTCAGCGGAGCATCAAAGGCTAGAGAACGAGAAACGTACATGCGAGTCGGACTGTTCTCGTTCGCGATCAAGTTGAATCGACTTTGCATAGTGGAGGCGGAATTGGTACCCCAGTATGAGGTGAAGAGCGCGTCGCCGCTGTTCGAGGCAATCCAAGAGGAGGAGACACTCGCAAGCGACTTCGCCTCTGTATACCTGGTGGTGAAGTAGATAGGTGATCATTTCACAAAAACGGATCCCGAATGATGTAGCGTACGCAGCAGTTATGAAGTTCTTCTGCGGCACGTTAGGGCAGGAAATTACGGCTCGCTTCTTGGGAATGTCGAGCTTACTGACGTCGTCGAGGATTGTGACCATAACAGGGGAAGAGGTAGCTTCGAGCTGGACGAGCTGATCGACCTTATCTTCCGTGAACGATGTCTCGTCGATAATCCGGAAGATGCTAATCGGCTGAAATGCAAAAGTACCAGTGCCTGCGGATTCGAAATCATAGATGGAGCCGACTGAGAGAGTATGAGTACAAGATAAAGGGCGCTGAGTATCCATTAAACTGACGATTCGTGTGCTTGACGGTGATAGACTCGCCAGCAAGAATGGTGGTAAAGGCTGAGTCGTCCAATAGCTCGAGATCGACGCTCATCTAATACCAGAAATCATCAGATACGCACTGAGCGAGAAGAGTCGATGGTCATTGAGAACTCACTGCAACGCCAGTGAAAGCAACCTCGGCACCATCCTTGGTGACAACGAACGAACGTGTTGGGCGATGGGCGTCGAAGATGGTCGCGAAATTGAGTATCTTGACGTTCGTGTTGCCGGTGTTCTGGATCTCGGCGATGAGAAACAGCTGGTCGATGGACTGAATGATGGTATCTCTGCTGGCAAAAGAGACGACAAGCTCCGAAGCAGTTTTGGAGGAAGAAGCAAAACCACCGACGACCAGAGCGAGTACAGCCAGGGGAGCGAGCAACATGATGTTAGATGGGGTCGTGGGAGCGGTCGCTTTTCTTTTCAACTCCCATGACTCAACGGCCCTTGTATGTAGACGGCTAAGGAGTGATACCCAACTATATGAGCCCGCCGCGCCAAGATCTATCAAGAGCAAGTCCGAGTCGAGACCACGAAACGTCAAGTTTTCACCAGCTGACCTCCTCAATCAAGCAGTCGATGGACGTAGTAACACATGCGCTCCACCTGGGTACTGAGTCTAAGCATATACAGGAGCCTCTCTTTGAAGATCTGTGCCACTTCTCGGCGCCTCGTCGACTGTTACGCTGGAAGCACGGGCGATAAGACGTCCAACATGCAGACCTCCTTCCATTGGAACGGGAAAGAGTCATATGAGCGTAGGATTCGACATGAGCTTAGCGCAAAGCGAAGCCTTGAAGACACCTCAGGATGACTCCTCGGGAAGGCAGAAGAGCAGATGGTGATCGGTGAGAGTTGCTTCAAGGCCTTTCACAAGGATACGCTCTCTGTGTGATAGCTGAGCTAGCGCAATGCTTGGCTGGATATGAAATAGAGGTTGTATAGGAGGCCAACGATGAATCTGCGAGGTTCGACAACACACTCGCCTGAGCTGCCATGGTGGTGGAACGACGAAAGGAACAACACCTCTCTTTCACTTCCTCCGGAGCTCGGCAATCATGACTACCGCTGCTGCCTTTCGACCATCTTCCTTGTTGCACCTCGACGTTCTCAAGACTCACAGACTCACAATTTTGCCCTCCTATCAAGTCTAGGATAGAGCAGAAGAATGGCTACAGATGCCCCAGAACTTGGATAGATACGCTACTGATACAGTTGACTCTATAGATCTACATTGCGAGTGCGAGTGACGATCTATCGATATGTCATCGACCAGTGTCGTTCCATTTCGCAAGCTCATCCCTCATGTCCTCCACAAGACCCTCGTCAAATCTCGCCACCATGTCGCTGATCTCCTTTCTCCTCAATTCGATGCGCTCATGCATTCTCTTTCCTTCCACAGACTGGCCTCTTTCCACGTGTCCCGACCCAACGCTGACGCTACTTCTCCTGCTCTTTGCTGTCGTATTCACGGTCCTGCACGCTTCCTTGGCGCCGTTGACTTGCTGCTCCGCCATGTGCCGCAGCTCAAGCCAGATGAGCGAGTCGAGCTTCTCGACGTACTCGTCGATCCATTCTGCCCTGTCCGTGAAGAGGATCTCAGCGCCTCGAACGTGTCGAGCGGTCTCGAGTCTCCACCTCTCTAGCTGCTTCTCGTCTCTCCCTTCCAGTTTCTCCCTCGGCCTTGAGCCGAACTCGGCTGAGACTGCGCAGCTCATCTCCTTCTCTAGAGTTCTTCTTTCCGCGGCTAGTCGTACAATGGCTCTGGTGCTCTCCTCCAAAATCATGCCGAGCTCGTTCTCGAGCTGAGCGCGAAACACGCGTAGTTGGCGATTGATGTAGGCGGTGCGAATAGCTCGCGAGCTGGTCGGCGGATCGATGGTGAAGGAGGCGATGTAGCGTTGGATCTGGATGGGGAGAAGACCGCGTGCAAGCTGTGCGGAGAACCTGTAGCGTGGAGGCTGGTATCGAGGTGGGAGGAGAAGGGGGGTTGGCATGCGTTGGGTATGAGTGGGTCCGTGCATAGAGGAGACGCTGTGGGCCTGGTGTTTGGTGAAGTACTCGTCATCGGAATGGATGGAAGACGCGTCGGTATCGAAAGAGGTATCCTCAGAGTCGAATAGGGAAGAGGTCTCGCTGCCGAAGAACGACGACTCATCGGCGCGGTGGTAGAATGGACGCTGCACGGCCGAGGTCGAGGTGAAAGTCTTTGCCATGTTTGGCAGACGGGAGTAGACGAGTGTGATGATGTGGGTTCGGGGGGATGATGTGGGTGAAGGTAAGAGAATGGTCAACCATTCGCTAGGTTTTATAGGTGACCCCTGTTGCACGTTTTTCACCCATGCCCATTGTGCTCTGTGTCCCGATTGGGACTCAATCCGGAGTCAGGGTGCCTGGCCAACACAGTGCCACTCAGCCATGGCGCGGCCTCGTGTTTCAGACGACGGACTGTCCAGCGACTCCACGCATTGCAATGTCCAGTTCGAGTAGCAGTCCATGGCCAGCCATTCCAGTCCAGTCTCTTTAAAACCCCGTTCTCTCGAGTGCCACCGTAAAGGCATCGACGTGTACTTTCTTGAGCATTCTCTAAGAATCAACGAATACAATCAATCCTGCCTTCAGACACACTCTGCACCCACTTGGTTTTTGTAGTACTTCTCTCGGGCTTGTCGCCTGTTTACCTCAGAGCCTTGTTGCCGACTACTTCGATTGAGAGGTGCGCAGATAAGTATACAAATAAAGCGTATTTCAAGTAGATTGAGCAAAGTAGGAACCGACAGTTCAACGTTCAAGCATCAAACACCGTTGGACCAAGCAGTCGCCTCGCAGCATCCACAAAACTCTGCACAATGTGCCCGATCACCCTGACCATCTCGGGGTATAATAACCTCCTTCCAGCTTCTTCGCCAGTTCCTCTAGACGACGCTCCATGACAGTATCTGTCATCTCCCTATCAGCCAACCCGCGCACGCGGTTTGGATGAACAATCGCCAGCTCGGTAAGCTCCAAGAGCCGTTGCTCCCCGCCAAGGATTCCAGGCCACTCGTCTAGCTATATCTCTCCCTTCTCGAGCGCGTGTAGCTGACACTCTGGTGCAATCGACATGAGAATTTTGTCGCCCGGAGGCCAAACGGTATGAAGAGACGCGAGGTCTTTGCAGAGCACTTGATGACTTGGGTAAGAGGATGACGAGTCGACTTTCCAAGCGGCCTTCTGGCACTCTTTGCTGCCTGAATTGTGAGGTCGAATAACGATACATGGATTACACAAAAGGACGCACAGTATGAGACAATGCGACACTGCGAGCACCGTTTCCACGCCTCGGCCCCAGTCAGAATCTTGCCTGATGAGCGACGTCGTGGTTTATCTCAGTGCCGATTGATGGAGGAAAGAACGGTGCTCACGTACCACAGGCCAGATTACACCTCTTTGCAAAGTGCTCAATGTATGCATCTCGCAATACACCCAGTGTTGAAGCACATCTGGTCCCTTTGTCGCTCTAGCCCCATGGTCTGGTAGACGTACTCCCAGCTCCCCGGAGCAGCAGGAGCTCCCGGCTCGCGCGGCTCGTCGTTATCCAAGCGCGACATGCGGTAGCTCGCCAACACCGCTGGATGGATCCGATCAAGAACATTTTTTTGCACCATCTGCCCAGTTGGTTCCATCTGCTTGAGAGTCTGGTATGCGTACTCGACGAGTTCGCGAGTGCAATCCAACCAATGCCGAGAAAACCCGTTGTCAAAGTCGTAGTCGTCGGGGCTAGGACATAACGTAGGTTTGCAATTTCCCTGCGGAAGCGCCGGCACGAAACTGGGGGCACAGGACTGTGTCGAGGAAGCTGGAGATGGCGCAGATGGCAGATGCTGCCGTCCAAGGGAGGAAGTGGCGGAGTTTCGCTGCGTTGGCGATGGAGACGAGTACGGCGGGGCCTATAGACACCATGAATGGAACCTGTTGGAATTGTGTGCGGAAGGTCGCTGGGTGCGAGTTCGCCAGGGCGCAGAAGAAGCTGAAGACGGTGGTGGAGAGGGCGTCTTCGAGCCACCTGAGCGGAGATAGGAATGTCAGATTGGCTTGATTGGCGAGTGTATGAGCGAGGGCCTGATATCCTTTGTCTTTCGTGGCAAGAGGTTTGCTGTTAGTAGATGAGCGAATCCGGTTGAAATTTGTGTTGGTCATGCTGCTGGTCAACTGAATGAGAAATTGGAAAAGCTGCTCGGAAAGGAGGAATAGTAGGTCGGGAGGATTGGGAACATTGACGAAATCGGGGTGTCGGATGGCGAGACGAGCCGCATATTCGGGCTCCACAACCATCCCCTGGCTTTCAAACAGAACGGAAAGAATGGTGTAGATCGCTTCGAGGCAGAGTGCGCTTGGAAAACGTGGCTTGGGTGAATTCGAGGGAGATTCACTTCCGACGGTGGCGACTGCAGCAAAAAAGGGCTCGACGAGTTTTACTAGTCTATCATGATGGCTAGGTCTGAGCGTCCTGTTCCTCTTCTTCTTCAGAACGGATGGCGTGTCGTTGAAAAGCGTGTACGCTATGTGTACGTCGATATCAGCAGGCGCTTCGTAGATGTCGGCCGTCGCCATGATGGGAAAAGAAGAGATACACCGACAAGCTGGGCGTCGAAAGCAAATCAACCTGGTGCCCATGCTGAATACATGTCAAGCTCGTGCCAGCCAGCTATAAGGCTGCGTTCGACAGCCGGAGTTAGTTTAGTGAAGGGTAGTTTAGGCAAATATTTCCTGCCAAAATTGGGTGCCTGTTACTCCGGTAACTGGCCAATCCGGTCAGGATCGACATTTTGGCAGGAAAAACCCCGACTACGCTAAACAAAGTGCGGCTGTTGAACGCAGCTTAAGCTCAGTCAGTTGTGAGCTAGGGGTGTTGCTGCGTCGAATGGCATCCAACCCATCGACGTCGGCCTAATTCAACATGTGCCCACGTAGAGGTAACGCACGCGCGCAGTGACCATCGGGCCATCAGCAGCACACCCGTACACGACACGGCCCAGGCGACGAGCAGTTCGTGAACACCACAGACCAATAAGCTTGGAAGACACTGTCGACAACTTAGAAGGAGAACTTGGATGGATATAAGTAGCGGATACAGACAAGGACGAGAACGAACGGGGGATGAGTCGGATGTATACATGACCTGCCGCGATACGAATGATAAAACAGATAGATATTAGCGGGGCAGACCAGAAGAAGGAGCAAGGGGAGAAGAAAGAGAAGATCGTCGCTGATGGTTTTGAGATGAATCATTTGCCCAAGAAGAAAGAAGAAGGAAGAAGAAGAAAGAAAGAGATGCAGATGGGAGAAACGACACGTTGCGCAAGACATCGCGCCGTCGTGCTCACCCATTGGCACCTTCCACAAACCACCCGCCACCCGCCACACTCAACATCCAAACATCGAACACCCACAACAAATCACACCAACTCCCAAGTACCAAGACGCCAGACGCCGCGCAGAGCACCAGCACTGAGCATCAATCGCCTCCACTCCCCTCATCAAACGCCCGAACCAACTCCAGATAACTCTCCGGCACCAACGCGTGCCTCTTCGTCGTCTCCCCATCCCCCTTCTTATCATCTCCTTCGCCGTTGTCATCAATCACAACCGCCCACCCCACCCCACCACCCCTCCCTACGACGGTAACATGCTGATCTTCGACGAGTGCCATCTCGGCGGTTCCTTCTGGGTCGAAGGCGTAGAGGGATCGGTAGATCCCGGGGACGAGGGGGCCGTCGTCGGCGTCGCCTTCTTCGGTGGAGAGGTATTCTGTGGGAAGAACAGGGGTGAGCGATGCGAAGGAGAGGGCGGAGGGAGACAAAGACAATGAGAAGGAGAACGGGCGAAGTGGATAAGGAGAAGCAGATGCGAAGGACAAAAAAACGCAAGAGAAGAAAGGGAAGAAGGACCGGAAGAAGCGACGCGGGGCCGGGAAAAAAACGCGCGGGGGAAGAAACGCGTGGAAAGAGAAGCCATGCGAGGAAAAGGAGGAGATGTGAGGAAGGATTGAGATATGTTAAAGACGCAAAGATACGGAAGAAACACTGAGGACGAAGGAGAAAGACGACGGACGAAGCAGGAACGTCATCGAATGAGCTGAGAAGAAGAGTGACGAACGCAAGGAAAACGCAATGCATGGAAAGAAAGCGGAAGAGAGCACAGAAGAGCGCAGCCGACGGGAAGTAATCGCAAAGAAGGGCGAAGAAGTTGAAATTGAGGGAGAGTAAACGTAATGGAGGTATGGCAGAGGCAACGGACGAAGTTAAAGCGCAGCGAATGGAGGCGAACAACAGTAGATGGAAATCGGAACGCGAAGGGGAAAAAAAAAAGAGGGGTCGTGAAAAAGAGCGACGAAACGCGAAACATAATGGAGAATGCCACGATAGGGCGAAGAAACGCACGGACTGAGGGTAGAACAACGCATGCGAAGGAGGAGAGGACAGAGATGCGCAAAAGAAAGGGAAGGGGAAGCGATCGTGAGATTGCAAACGGAGGTGTGGAAATGGCAAGATAGCAAGGAGAAAGATGAATAGGTAAAGGAGGGAAGAGAATACGTCAGAGACGGAGGGAAACGGCAAATAGAGGGCGATGAACCGCAACAGGATAGCGAAGAGCATGGCAATATGTCAAAAAAGGAGAAGAAACACCATAAAGGGAAAAGGGCGAAGATCCGCACAGCAAGAACGGAGGAAGACGAACGAAGCACGGAAAAGCACAGCAGGCGCGACAGAGGCGCGAGAAAAACGCAAGAAACGTGAAGAAAACACATGGAATAGACAAGAAGGAATGGCATATGCAAAGGGGAGCAGCGATTCGCGAGAAAAAGAAAGCAAGCGACGAACGCGAAACGCAAAAGGAGAGCAACCTTCGACGAGCAAGAATGGACAAAGAAAGAAGAGAACGAAACGTACCTTCATCATCCTCCTCGTCCTCCTCGTCCTCAAAGTTCCTCGCAAAGTCATTCTCGCTCGCCTCTGGCACACCCACTCCCCCATTCTGCCCTCCAGGCCCCCACGACATCCTTGCCACGCCCCACTTAAACCCTCCACCAATCTGCGACTCCAACATCCTCGCGTCCAGCCCTGCAAACCCACTATGGTCGTCGTCGTCCTCTTCCTCTTCGTCGTCGTCGTCTGAAGGAGCAGAGGCAGTGGATGAGAGAGAGTGGGTACGAGCGCGTAGTTTGCGATTGAGCCGCTCGATCCGGTTCGGCTTGGGTATGTCGCCGCCCTGCCCCGCCCTCCGCACGTCATCGACGGGAAACCCGAAGTCGATGATGTGGATGAGGTCGGTGTTCTTCTTCTGCCCTGTTGTCGTCGTAGGCGTGGAAGAGGTCGAAGCGCGTAAGGGATTCTTTGGGAGTTCGTCTCGCGGAGAATAGGTCATGGAGAGTTTCGAGGCGCGTTTGGGTTTCGTGGAGGAGGAGTTGGTGCGGGATAAGCTGCCGGTAGAGGAGGTGGTAGAGATTGCTCTAGACGCGCGTCTGGATGGAGCAGGGCTCGGTGGAGCGGGACGACTGGATGTGGGTGTGATTGGCGAACCTAGCGTTGCCGATGGGGAGGAAGTTGCGCTGATGGAGATGAGAGAGGGCTTGGGCGTGGGCGTGGATGGAGTTGGTGTAGATGGCGTGAGCAGATCAGAAGGAAGATGGATCGTCGTTTGCTGCTCCAGTACGTTGCCATGATCTGTCCTTGTGTCCTTGGAGCTGCCTGTGCCCGTGGAAGACGAAGACATGGCCTGCATTGGCGACTGTGGTTGTGACCCGGTCGAGGATCGTAGTTGGGAGGAAATCGATTGTTTTTTCTTGGGAACGGCAGCAAACTCGTGCGGACTCGCGGTGGGAGGTGGTAAGAACGAGGAGGATGGTGAGGGAAAGCCTGGAGAGTGATTGCCGGATTCCGGGGCGGTGAGGGTCACGACGCGGAGGGTTTGGGACTGGAAAGAGGATTCAGACGACGGCGAAGGTGGGTTACTCGTCGAGCGAGATGATGAGCTGAGGTGGTCGGAGGAAAGAAGGGATACAGACATTCGGTTGGGATAAGACCGATCCTTTTTAGAGCCAGATTGCGGTTCACTCTTGATCCCCTTTGGTCGTCGTTGGGAGGTTGAGAGGTTTGCACAGAGTGGCTGTGCCCATAGCAACCATCTCCTCTCACACGTTGAAGCAGCCCACAGTCCACGCAAATCGCTGCTTCATTGTGGATGGCTCTGTACAGTGTACACCGAAATGCGGGCAACAAAGCGAGATGGATAAGCTAATCTCAATATCAGAACGTCCCTGAGAGGAAGAGATGGGACAACACGTTCTGGAAGTTGCAGAACGAGATTCTCAACAAGTTTGCCCAGTATTTGCCAGAGCCGCCAGAGTTTGAAGTGAGTCAAATCTCTGTGCTGTTGTATCTCATTGCAAGCTTCTAGTACGCAATATTACCCAGACATCCGTATGGCTGGAGCGGTCCATGCGGCTTGACGTGACAAGTCTTTGTTCTTTGGCACAAGTTGCACCCCTCCACATACCGGCGCACATGCTCACACATGCACGGCTAATAGTAGTTGCGTGCAATGAGCTCCAGCGTCTTTGCCTGTCCAGGGTGTCCAGCCAGAATTGAGTCATGATATAGTTTGAGGACCATGCGCTTGCATTCTTCATTGTTTGGCACCATGATCAACCCGGTAGGCTGTCTTCTTCAACTTCAGCCCAGCCAGCGCCTCCCGGGGTTGCCGCTTTGGCGAGCCCGGAGAGCAGTTTGTCCGCCGGCCTATAGACAACGCCAGCAGTGCCAAACGCTTGCCGCGCGGATGGGAGAGCAAGGCCAAACGTGCCACTTCCTCTTGCAATGGCGGCAAAGGTAGACCAGCCTCTGCCGCCGCTCTCACCGCCTGGCGGTGCTCTCAAACCTCAAACTCCAATCTCCTCTTCTTCAGCGGGTGTTTCGGACGGCTGTTACAATACATAGCGTACTTAGCCTTGTAGAGTAGATGTAGCGGCAGTGGATGGCTGAAGAGTGGTGCGCGTTGATGGTGGCGGCCCGCGCGTTGAGCATGTGCGCGGGTTACGTGTCGCGAACCATCACGTGATGTTGCTCTTTAGTTTTATCCACTTCGTTACTAGGTACGCATACTCACGGCCTCACCATGCTCATTATTCATCTTTGTTACTAGACTACTTGGCATGCTGCTTTGCAGATCATCCCCGGGGTCTTACAACGGCCAGTCACCAGCGGGGTAGGCCCCAGTGGCTTGGGCTGTACCTGGCGGCAATTGGCGTGGCAGGCAGGAGCATCATAAGAAATGGTGAACTTGCGCCAATCAATCGTGGGGTTGTGCTGCCAAAGCCAGTCAATGCCAAGGATCAGGTTGTCATTGCCAATATCAGCAACTTGAAAGAGTTTATCCTCCTTGTGATTGTCCATGACCACTCGCAAAAGCACCTCATGAGTTATGAGCCCGGAGGTGATGTCGGAGTTGTCAATGGTGCGGAGGCGGAGAGGTCCCTTCCAAAGGATGGTGGGAATGCCGTGCTCATCCACGAAGCGCTTGTTGGCAAGGGAAATGTTTGCCCCAGAATCCAGCATTGCGCGGGTTGAAAATTGTACTGCGGTACTCTTGTTGTCAACTGTAAGTGGGATCTCAAATGAATGAAAGTCGGAATGCAGGGTTCTGGCATGAAACACTGCACACCGCAGACGTTGTGGACGCCTGCAAACTTGGGGAGGGGAGTCACCAATAAAATTTGAAGATGCCATGTGTGGTGGACAACAACTGGGGATGGGGGCGCTAGGGCAATCTGGAGCTAAGGCTCTACAGATCTGGGAGGTAGATATGAACAATCTGGAGATTGGGCGCAAGACTAGATCCAACTGCACGCAAACTGTCCCAAAGACCAAGTTAGATTGAGTACACAAAAGATAACTAAGTGCAGCGCTGCATACCTGTCCCAAAGACCAAGAGGTCAAGATGGGAAAGGCATGCACGCGCGCGCGTCCCTACTATGTACCCAGCAGTGTACAGCTAACAGATGATCTACTGTACAGTACTAGGCAATTGATGGCGAGATATCGCCTTGCGTAAATGTGCTCAGGTACCAGCGGGAGAACTAACATTCAAGCATCCAAACGCGGAAATAGTGATTGGATCAAAAGAGATGCGGGCGCGTCGCGCGCGCGTCTCGCAAAAAGGGAATGATGCGAACCAGGTAGGGGATGGATGCAAGAGACCAAGACAAAGGAAACTGTGTATTGAGAACGGCGAATGATGAAGGAATTTGAGAGACAAGATGAATAAAAGGAAATAAAGATGAACGAAAACCAGAATGAGACATAGGCAGAAAAGTGGTGGACCTGGGCACTTCATCACACCATGTCTAACACAGAGTACCGGTTAGCCGCACCCAGTGCAGTTACTCGGGATTGGCGTGTACAAAATCCGGTGCCGGGCACCAAGACGGTGACGGTGCCGGGGATAGGAGAAGTGAAAGCTGGGACGGGGACGAGACAAAGGGCTGAGTTGCCGCGCTGCAGACCCATGCCTGCCGGGCTCTTGCCTTTGCGTATCCACACTTCCTATGGCCAGGCAACCCACAATCACCGCACCGGACCCGAGCCATGTCAACATCCATTGCATTCGGATTGGTGGGGCAAGGAGGTGGGACAGCAAGAACCGGTCAAAGGGGCTGGGTGACGGGGGGCGCAAACAAAGGGGACAAAGATGGGTACCGGGGAGATTGGAGAAATGGGGAGGGCTTGGTAGCTGCAGGAGTTGCCAATGCCAAACGCTGCTTTGCCAATGCCAAACACTGCTTTGCCGCTTCCAAACACGCAAGTAGCTGCCAACGCGATACCAGCAAAGCCCATTCCTTCTCATTGTCCAAGAGGTACTTCAGAGCTTTGTCAATTGTTGTGTACCGGGGCTGCATGTGCAAGAGTCGTTTCGCAATCTCAACTGTCAGTCTGTCCTTGAATACCTCCAGGACGAAGCCACTTTTGCGTTTGTCATAGGAAAGGTTGTTGCGGTGGGCGCGGAACTCCGTTACATACTGCGAGATGGTCTTTGAGCCCATCCAAATGCCGGCAATGGCATCACGCGTGTCCTCAGCTTGATCTTGCAAGCAGAACTGAGCATGGAAGGTGGCAATCCAGGCGGAGAAGTTGAGGTGTGTGGGGTCCCGTGAGTTGTTGTGGGTGATTGTTGCCAACCAGGCAGCAGCATTGCCGACGAGGTGTGACTGGCACCAGTAGATCTTGAGCTTGTTGGAGGCAAAAACCTTGAACTTTGCTGCGATGCTGATTGCTGTTGCAAACTCCTCTGCCTTTGCCTGCGAGTCCCCACTATACTTCTTGGGTGCTGCTGGACAAGGTCTATTCCATGCAGTCCCGCCTCCCAACCCTCCCAAAACCAATGCCTCCAGCCTATCCGCACGCTTCTCTGCATCCCGCACCATATCCACCAAAGCCAGCACATCTTCCTCCAACTGCACCACGGGCTGCTCCGCGTTTGCCCATAACTCTGCCAACCTTGCCACCAGCTGACCATTGATGTCCAACATGGTTTTTGCCAGAATGGCAGCGGCAAATTTTTGCTTATTGTCACCAACATTGTTGAGGTCATGGGTGTTTGCGATTTCTGCCGCACCAAGTAGGGGGAGGTCGGGGAGAGTCCATTGTGGAGGGGTGGAGGTTGCAGGCGCCGGTGTTGTTGCCATGGTATCTGAGGCAGCCAAGTTTGAGTTTTCCGCCAAGTTTTTCAGAGTTTTATCCAAGTGTAAGACCCCAGGGATGATCTGCGAGGCAGCACACCAAGTAGTCTAGTAATGAAGATGAATAATGAGCACAATGAGGCCGTGTGCGTGCGTACCTAGTAACAAAGTGGATAAAACTAAAGAGAAACGTCACATGATGGTTGCCAGCTCATAACCCGCGCACGTGCCTCTAACGGCACATGATCAATGCGCGGGCCGGCACCATCAACGCGCGCCACTCCTCAGCCATCCACTGCTGCTACATCTACACTACAAGGCCAAGTACACTATGTATCGTAACAGAGCCCTGGCAAAAGGTGTTAGTTGACTTCATCACCCAGCTTCCACAGGCTCGTGGCTATGATTCCATCATGGTGGTCTGTGACATGCTCATTAAGTGCTCTCACTTCTCTCGCACCCACAGTGACATCACTGCTGAGGGTGCTGCACATCTCTACTACTGGGATGTATGGAGACATCACGGAATGCCTATCTCTGTCCGCTCAGACCGCAGCCCCCAGTTTGTGGCTAGCTTCATGAAGGAGCTATGTTGCATTCTGGGAGTCAAGCAAGAGCTCTCCACAGTGTGATGATCTTTGACATCTCATGCAAATAGCTTATAAGCACTGCGCACACTGTCCAACTAAGTTGGATATCTCGCCCTTTTGGCGGAGTGGTTAGTGGTGCCAGTCTAGTCACAACACACAGCATATCATCCTCAGACAGATGGCCTGACAGAGAGTGTCAACCAGGAACTGGAGCAGTACCTTTGCCTCTTCACCAATGAGGGCCAGGATGACTGGGATGAACTTATCCCTGTTGCTGAGTTTGCAGTCAACAACCATGTCCACTCCTCCACTCAGCAGACCCCATTCATCCTGAAGTATGGCCGTCATCCTTGTCTAGGTTTCAAGCCTCATCCTGCTCCTTCTCCTATGTTGTCTGTGACATCCTTGGTTGACAAGATCAAGGCAGCGTGGGAGGAGGCTAAGGCAGCTCTGGTGAAGTCCAAGAATGAGCATGCTCGCTACTACAACCAGTGTCGACTTCCAGCTCCAACCTTCAAGGTAGGGGACCGGGTTTGGCTTGATTCCACAGATATCAAGACAACTTGTCCCTTCAAGAAGTTAGGTCACCGTTGGTTGGGTCCTTATAAGGTGGAGGGTGTTGTTGGCAACAATGAATACCGTCTCAAGCTCCCAGCATCCATGTGTTGTCTTCACCCTGTATTCCCAGTGGTGAAGCTAGAGCATGCTAGCCCTGATCCCATTCTCACTCGTCGCCCAGACCCACCTCCTGATCCTGACATCATAGAGGGGGAATACAAGTGGAAAATGGACAGGATCCTGAACAGTCGACGCTATGGACGTTCGAAGAAGCTTCAATACCTAGTGCGCTGGAAGGGGTATGGTCCTGAAGAGGACATCTGGGAAAATGGTGAAAATGGTGCATTCGCGGGATCCTTGTATGCGTGCTCATCCCTCTCGCTGATCATGATGAAAGCTAAAGTGTTTTCAGGATTGTCAACCGACTTGTGCTGGGGCCCAATGTGGAGGCGTCGTTGTCTGGTAGCTGTGAAGGAGCTCAGTTTCTCGACGGTCTCCCATTCCAAGTTGTAGCAGCGGGAATTCAATTCATCTGTTCTGTGCATTTCTACACTGGCGCGTATTGTCTGAATCTCGTCTGAACCATTCATTTCTTCAACTACCACGCGACATCCAACTTCAGCCCACCCATGACGTCGACGAGCTACCCAACCGAGTACGTCTGAGGC
The DNA here is from genome assembly GCA_004369125.1 of Pterulicium gracile. Classification (NCBI taxonomy): domain Eukaryota; kingdom Fungi; phylum Basidiomycota; class Agaricomycetes; order Agaricales; family Pterulaceae; genus Pterulicium; species Pterulicium gracile. The sequence continues at coordinate 102,843 of ML178829.1, forward strand.
CCTCAATATCTGGAACTAACCGATGCTCGGAGCATTGAACCACTACCGCCAGTCTTCCACGCTCCTCCTACGCCTCGCTATCAGACCCATACTACTCCGCTCTCCGACGAACAGCTCAAGCACAACGCAGACGCCGCACTGAGCCTGGGGAGCTGGAAGAATATACACGAGGTGAAGGGATGCCACGGAGCTTACACTGCTCAGAGGAGGATGTGGGACAGAGCCATTGCTGCAGTTGCTGGATGCCTTTGCAGGGAGGTGTGCGTTGGGATGGATGTTGGTGTCGAAGTCGAAGTCAGAGTCGAATGGAGTTTGTGAAGTGCGACGTACATGATAGACGGGAAGAGCTGGCTTCGAGGTGGGCTTATGCACTTTTCATACTCCTCTTCGACGATGAATTCACCGCGTGTTATAGTCATCATGCCCAGAGAAGCGGCTGCCTTCCTAGGGTGAATTGATTTGCTAGGCTCAGGTTTTTCCGCTTGCCTTCGTGCACTCGACCAGGAAGGCCTTCTCTGCTGAAAGTCTAGAATGCTACTTCTTCAAAGTCTGCGCCCCCAAATTCTTCTCTCTACTCGAACCCGCTTCAACTTCATAACCATCACCCACCTCAGACACTCATCCATCATCATCAATTCCACACCCACTCAATCACGTACGCCACGAGCTCCTCCATCTCACCAAGCCCGTCTATCACCGGCTTCGCGCGCAAAACGAGTCTCTAGCACTGCCAGCTAATCTTAGTGGGAGGTGAGCAAGAACGCCCAAAGCACTTTGCGGGCCCTCCGGCTACGCTCGCCTCCGAGTCCGTCCCGTCGACCACGCACGCGCTCCATCCAGATGTCCGAGTTGTTGCTTCTTGCCTTCCGCTTCTTCATCTTCCACCTCCAATCCGCGTCTTGTTCCGTCTCTCCATTCTCCACCCCCACCGCCCCTTCCCTGTCCTCCCTCTTCTCACACATACCTCTCGCGCCGACGCCAAGACTAAGTCGAAGTCTGATGTCGATGCTGGGCAAGGGGATGGTAGTGGACGCAGCAAGTCATCAGGAAGACAA